>BSBK01002094.1:1595000-1682500 GCA_027943335.1 Chamaecyparis obtusa
GACTATGTGTACATTTTTAACATCAATGTTCTAGACCATACTCCATGATTCATCATTGGGATGTGAGAAATTCAAGTTGTTTATATTTTGTCAAAACCTCTCTCCCATAAAGGGCATAAATTGAAGATGGGTGACAAATTTCATGTCCTTAAAACCGAATGAGACATTTTCTCTCACATCATTCCTCATGTTGATGTTATCTCATAATGGTTTGTAGAGTTATGTGTGTGCGGTTGTGCCTTTATGCGTTGTTATCTTGTGCATTTATATAGTGGCATATCATCCTTACGTGTGTTATTGTGTATTGTGACATCCTTAGTACATGAGTGTACATCATAACATGCTCACATGTTGTAAATTTTCAACATAGAAAATTTGTTAGCCATCTTTTTAACCCATTAATGTCCTTAATAAAATTTGTGCATTACATTTGTTTAACAACAAACACATTGCAACGACAACCTTGACTACTATTACGAAGTCATAATCAAAAGTACTATTAAAACCTTCATTGTAATGAAATTCTACAATTAAATTATTTACTTTATAGACAAGATCATAATAATATATTTTAATTTTTCAATTTTAACATTAAAAAAAATCATTTTATAAATAATAACTAAACATATACATTTGTCTTCTTATATTAAATATTTTTATATCACTTTACAATAAACATTAAATTTAATTTTAGATAAACTTTTACTCTAATTATTTTAATCACTCTAACAAAATTTTACTATTATTAGAAAGCTATGACATACACATTAAATCTAAAAAAATCCAATATATTAATTTAATATCCAAAATGACCAAAATTATTAATAATAACATTGAATTGGCTAAAACATATGTAAGAGATGACATCCTTATCATAATAAGTCTTTGCATCGTGTGACTGACTCAATCTCTAAGGTAAAGGGGACATCTTGAAAAGGCCCAGGTAATTGTCATAGCGTGGCAGCACATCTTTCCGGCTTAATTTGTACTCTTCTTAGAAAATAAAATTTATACGCCCCTACATAGTTGTCCTTTTGTTCAATCATCCAGCACATCGAATCGGTCTTAATCACATACCCCTACCAGAATATTTCTAAATTAATGTCATCTTTGAGAATAGTCATTAATTTATATAACATGTAACAAAAGGAAATATGGTATATATGTATGTATTTTATATATATTTTTAATAAAAGAATCAGAATAATTAAGAATCTACATAATATTATATGTATAAAATTAGCCATCTCTCTAAATAATTGTGTTGTTTAAAATACAATTTTCAAAACTAATATTGCAACAATATAATGAAAAAGAATTTGATTTATTAAGAAATTACATGAATTCAAGTTTGAGAACTTGTAGCTTAGTACAAATAAAAAGTTGTTTTGATTGAGAAAATTTTAATGAGAGTTGGGAAAAATGTTACAATCAACAAAGACATTTTTTTTGGTAAACAAAACAACTTGTAACAAATAAGGGATGAGAAAAAATAGAAATTTATCAAGAATCTAAAGTGGTTAGTGCATAAGACACAAAAGTCAAGAGCCTATAACGGATGGAATTGTAAAAGAATATTTAAAAAAATCAAGCAAATTTATCATACAATGCAAAACTATTCTTTTGTCACCCAAATTTGATCTTGAAAAATAGGGAGAAAGGCAAAAAATTAATTAACTTACCTTTTACACCAAAATGGTACTTATATTCCAATCTAAAATCAATCAATATATTATTTTATAACAAAGAAAACAACATTTAAATCATATTTTCTGTCAGAATCACAGAGAATGGATAAATCTAAATTTATATTTCTAAGTTTTAGATACGCACTATTATGATCTACATTATGTTTTATACTTCATATATAGAAAGGATAATTTGGAAAAATAAATTAAACTGCATATAAAACCTTATATTGGAATGGAAATTGGATGAGATAAATTGATGAAGTTATTGGAACTTTATTTGAGAAGCAATAGTTAACAATGTTAATAATTTTACACCATGTTAATAAGATAAATACAAATCCATTATTGCTTAATAACACACAATATACTTAAGATAGTAAAATAATATCTTTCTAAATATAGTGTTTTAAAATAGAGCAATGATTGTTTATTTATTTGAAAATAAAAATAAAAAATATATACAATACACAATTGTTAGAAGCATGCAATTAACAATTTGCTTCATTTATCAAATATAAAATTTGTTAAAGTTTTTCAATTTGTGTTTAATATTAAAAATTTAAATTACATTTTTTGAAATGAATGATTTGAAATTAAAATTGAAAGTCTCGAATAATGGTTGTATATTATTTTGTTTCTTCCTTCTTTTTAAACTCCTTAGAATTATTTTATATTTTAATTTATCAATTAGGTCAAAACAAACATAATACAATGAAATTTGAAGCATCCACATAAGAGTCCAAGATGAAGGAAAAATAACTTTCAGATGAAAAAACTACAATAATACCCCATGGCACCCCCAAGCCTCTAGTAACAAATAGCCAACCCACACCAACCTTGCAATCACACCTTACATAAACTTTAGGAATATCACAACATGAACATCATTACAAAGACAACCCAAGGCCAAAGTAGCAGAATTTAAATTATAGAAGATGGCATATTCGCATCACAAAATAAAATCATTTAATTGACATCTTAAAAACCACAATACATAATTTCTAAAAGTATAGAAATAAATTGATTGGGATAAGAACAACTCATGATTCACCTCAACAACCGAAAGAAGATGCAAACAACATTAGATATGAGGTAATGTCTACTATTAAGATTGCCAATCTTCAGTGGTTAGATGCAGTAGAATCTTTCAAAGAAATGGCTTTTTTCTTTAAATGGTTAGGGTCATGGCCCTCTATCTCCCTTGTTCGAGATTGGTGTCAATAGGTATGGGGTAAAAATGTAAAACTCAAAATCCTCACGAATGGCTTTTATATGGGTATTTGTGTCGTGGAGGAGAAAGAGTGGATCTTCAAAATGGTCCTTACTTAATAAGTGGTCACGAAGTTTACTTGAAAGATTGGGAAGAAAATTTTGATCCTCAGAAAGAAAAGCTCAAAGAATACCCAATTTGGTTGAATCTCCACAATCTCCCAATGGAATACTAGGATGATTCAACCTTGGAGAAAATAGGAAATAAGATTGGCTCTTATGTGACTACTAAGGAATTTATCAATAAAAATGATGCTTCAATACATCCTCGCATCCTTGTCAAGATACAAAATAATGACCCTATCCCAAACTACATTATTTTGGGAAAAGACCACGGAACCTAGAAACAAATGATCGAAGTTTGGGAGGGGGAAGGGATTGAGAGTACACTCATTTTTACTGAGACTATTGTGCAGAACAAAGGGAAAGGGTTAGAGGAGGATAAATTTCTTGACCAAATTGAACAGGAACTTATGGGCGAATGGAAAGTCTCTGTAGACCCTATAGCGAATCAGGGGAGTTTCCTAGACCGAGGATAGTGCAACACTCCTTAGTGGAGGAAAGAGTATAATATGGAAAGGGAGGAATCTATTCAGGGTGGGGTCAATCAATCTTCTCTCAGGGAAGACAGATTGTGAAGGAAATACCTCTTGAAGCTCTCAAAGCTCAAAGTAAATGCATCAATTCCCCAGAAGTTGAGAGGCAACTAAAGGATCCACTCATACAGAGTGAGATTCCTTTGCAAGATCTTATGGTTATTTCTGTAGAGGAAGATCAAATGCCCCTTATAATCCTGGAGACTTTGGATTTCAAGGAACCTGTAGGCCCAAGCTTGAAGAAAGGTTTCAACAGAGAGGAAGAACAAGACCTTTTATTTTAGGAGTTTCAGGTGTCTCAAGCTCAACAAATAAGGGAGTTGGATGAAAAAATAGATGATAACATTTTTTTAGGGACATAGAGATTTCCCCTATTAGAAATCTGAATAGTGCCTTTGATAGTAACAAAGACAGTGGTGATGTTTCAGAAGATTGGGAATCAGATTATGCTGGACTGGAAGGGGCAAGTAGTTTAAATGATCTTGGTCTCTTTGAAAGACAAGGGGAGGTGAACTGTAGGACTGTGGAACAGACTCCTTCACAACTTCTTAAACCGAGAATCGGGGAAAAGAAAAGGAGAGGCCCAAAATCTAATAGAGTGAAGCTAGCTATTGCTGGCAATGCCTCTGATCAGACCAAACTTTTAAGATCGAGAAAAGGTTATGCCTTTTCCTGGGAACCATGAAACTCTTATCATGGAATGTCAGGGGCTGCAATGCCTGTGAAAAATTGTGTTTGATCAAAAGATGTTTTGATAAAACAAATCCAAATCTGATATTGTTACAAGAAACAAAAATTAAGGAGGAAGACTTTATTTTATTTGATGGTAAATTTAGTAGGTGGAAGTGTGCTTGGGTAAAAGCACAAGGAGCCTCAGGGTTCCTGGGAGCCCTTTGGAATGAGGCTGCAATAAAGGTAATGGTCTGATAGATGGATCAAAACTGGAAATGGTTGGAGGTCTTCTCCAAGCAACTTAGATGTAGATTCTCTTTATTTAATGTCTACAGCCCAAACAGCAAGGAGCACAAAAAAATATTGTGGAACAGTCTAGCTTCTATTATCAATGACCTTCAAGACGAGATGGTTATTTTGGGTGGTGACTTCAATGCCATCCTAAAACCATAGGATAAGAAAGGAGGCAGGGGATGGGGGGGGAGAGTCAGTGGGACTTTAGTGATTTTGTTAATGATGGTGGTCTGATTGAAGTAGCCTTCAAAAAAGGGGATTACACATGGACCAAAAAGAGAGACGGCTTTATGAACATTGCAAAAAAACTTGATAGATTTTTCTTAGCAGGTAATTGGGCAGAAGCATCTTGGACCTATGAAACAGAAATTTTGTCGTTTCAGGATTCTGACCATTTTCCTATCAGTTTATATGTCCAAGAAGAAAATACTCTAGATAGATGCCCCTTCAAGTTAGAGATGATGTGGTTCCAAGCTGATGATTTTAGCAACCTAATATCCAATTGGTGGGACCAAGCTCCGAAAAGAGCAGGTAATAAAGCTTTTATCTTTTTCAAAAAGTTACAATTTCTTAAAGAGCAACTCAAAATTTGGAATAGAATGAACTTTAGAAAGATTTTTGAAGAAATTCATAGACTTGAAGAGGAGCTGAAACAGTTAAGCATTAGAGTTATTGAGATGGGCATGCAAGATGCGGATTTTCAAGAAGAAAACAGACTCAAAAAGGAGTTGGATGGTTGGTTGAGGAAGGAGGAAATCTTTTGGAAACAAAAGTCTAGGGAGACATGGCTAAAGGTAGGAGATAAAAAATACAAAGTTTTTTCACAATTCTGTTAAGGTTATAAGGGAAAGAAGTAAGATTTTCAGCATTCAAAACAATGATGGCATCCTGGTAGAGGATAAGGAGAGTATCAATAAAGCAGTTGTTGCTTTCTTCTCAAAGAAAAATCCTCTTGATACTGTTGATGAGGGGACCTTCGACAAAGTGTTGGAAGTAATTCCTCCTTTAATCTCAGAAGACATGAATAGGTTTCTAATGACACCTACTACTAGAGAAGATGTCAAAGTGGCTTTGTTTGGTTTAGGTGGTGACAACCCCCTGGTCCATATGGCTTTTCATCTACCTTCTTTCAGAAACTCTCGCATATTTTTGGAAAGGACCTCTAGGAGGTGGTGGAGGAATCTAGGCAGGGAGGTTTTATTCTCAAGGATTTTAACTCCACCTTTATAGCCCTTGTTCCTAAAAAGGAAGAGCAGGTCACTTTTGAAGATTTTATACCTATTGCACTTTGCAATATGGTTTACAAAGTTATTTCAAAAGTGATAGCCAACAGGTTAAAACTTATTTTAAACAAAGTCATTTCTAAAGAACATAGTGGTTTCTCTCCCGGGAGATCAATTTTTGAAGGAATTATAGTTTATCATGAGGTTGTTCACTCCATAAGAACCTCTAAGGCCCAAAAAATGATGGTGAAATTGGATATTAAAAGAGCTTATGATGAAGTTGATAGGAGTTTTCTGGTGAAAGTTTTGTCCAAGTTTGGATTTGGAGATCCATGGATCCAATGGATTAAAGGTTGTATTGATTCTCCAAGGTTTTCAATTTTGGTGAATGGTAGCTCGCAAGGATTTTTCTCTCAAGAAAAAGGGATAAGATAAGGAGATCCATTATTCCCTTTTCTATTTATTATTATGGCAGAAGTTTTAGGTAGGTTGATAAAGGAGAGAAGAGTTAGGGGTAAATGGAAGGGAATCAAGATTACAGATGGGGTGGAGGCTATGACACATCTACAATTTGTGGATGATACTTTCTTAGGGGGAGAGGCTACTGAGCAAGAAGCAAAGGTTATGAAGGACACTCTAACACTATATGGATGAGTGTCATGATAATTTATTAATTGTAGAAAATCTAAGATTTTCTTTTTCAATACTCCACAACATATACAGGGCAGAATTTATAGAATTCTAGGAATGAAACAAGGTTTGATGCCTAATAGGTACTTAGGGATCCCCTTTTTTAATGGTAGAAACAAGGTAGATTTATGGAAAGACTTAATCAATAAATTTCTTTGAAAGATGGAAGGGTGGAAATGGAAATGGTTATCTTCAACAAGGAGGATACTAATGTTGAAAACAGTGATATTTGCAATTCTTGTCTACTCAATGATGTGTTTGGATATCCCGGAGAAGGTCTTAAAAATAGTGGCACAAAAAATGAAGATTTTTTTTTGGAATGGGGCTAATGAAGAGGAGAAGATTCCTCTTGTGGCTTGGGAGAAAATCTACAGGCCAAACGCAAAAGGTGGAGCTGGGATTCGAAACTGGCATCTCATGAACAAGGCTCTAGGGGCAAAGCTTATTCGGAGTATTTATAAAAACCCAAACCAGTATTGGGTGAGAATCTTGCAAGCAAAATATCTGGATTCACAAGATAATGAGAGGATTCTTACAATCTAAAATCCTCCAAAAGGTTCATCAATATGGAACTTCATCCTCTCTTGTAGGCAGGTTATTACAAGTCATCTTTCTTGGCAAATTAGAAATGAATCAAAAGAAAATTTTTGGGCGGATTCTTGGAATGGACATAAAGCTTTGAGTAAGGAAGGAGGTTATGAGGATTTACATGTTTTTTTCTTTGAGAAATGGGGAGTTAGGGTCAGAGATTATATGGTTCAAACTGATAGTGCTATTGGTATACTTTGGTGGTGGAAGAGTCTGGAAGGCGAGGATCTCTCGATCCAGCAAAAGGAGCGAATGCAATCAATTCTAGATAGTAGAGTCATTAATTTTTGTGGGAAGGAGGACAAGCTTTTTTGGTGTGGCTCCCTTTTAGGAGATTACTTGATAAAGTTAGGGTATAGACTCTTAGAGGGATCAAAAGGGTCTCAATTTGTCTCCCAAAATCTATGTTGGCATCAGGATGTACTCCCAAAAGTAGGGGTTTTTGCTTGGCTAGCTATCAAAGGGATAATTTTAATAGCTGAAAGGAGGAAACATTTGGGTATGGATGGACTGACTAGATGTGCTTTGTGTGAAGAGCATGAAGAAACAGTTGATCATCTATTGGTGCAATACAAGTTTGTTGGTAAGTGTTGGGATCATGTGCAGATGAAACTGGGTTGGAGGGGCCCAAGAGAAAATACTGTGAAAGGTACTCTTGATGGATGGCCAAGACCTTTATGCAAGTCAACTCTATCTATCATATGGCTTATATCCCCAGCACTAACTATGTGGTAATTATGGAAGGAACGCAATCATAGAATTTTTAAAGGTGAAGATAAATCTTTAAATAGGTGTTTATATAGGATTGATCATCATTGAGGAGGTTATGGGTGTTTTTGCTTCACAAAAACAAACTCTCAGGATCTCTTTTATGTAGCATGATAGTCATATCCATAGGATGTGGTCGGGGATTCGATTTAAATCTCCTCGAGGTTCTTTAATTGTTAAGTCAAAAAAGAAGATGGATGAATTGGTAATGTGGAAGGCGCTAGCAGAAGGATGGTTGAAAGAAAATTTTGATGGTGTGGCGTAGAATAATCCAAGCAGATCAGGGGCAGGAGTTATTATCATAGATTCAAAAGGGGAGACTTTGGTTGTAGGGGAAATGAGGCTTAAAGATGGGACAAACAATGTGGCAGAAGGTCAAGCAGCAATGATGGCTATCAAGATTGCAAAACAAGTAGGGATCAAAAAGCTTCATCTTGAAGGTGATTTGTTGATTATAGTGCAAGCAATAGCAAAACTCACTATTAACGCTTGGCATCTTCAAAACTTCATTGATATAATCAGGGAAGATTTAGCCTCTTTTGAAGATTTTCAAATCACTCATGTAAAGAGGGAAGGTAATTAGGAGGCTGAAAAACTGTCGAAATTGGCCATGTCCTTTGATGAGGTAGAGAAACTTCATATTAAATATGGTGTTTGGGAGGATGACATGGCACCACCTCTTTATTAGTTGTTGTGATCATGGGATGCGATGACGTCAAAATATCTTTGGAACATGCTAGATTTTTGAATATTAATGTGGAGTAAGGAACTGGCCAACTAATCATTATTCCCTTTATTGATCTTCACTTGGCTTTACTTCTTTAATAAGGAATGGCGGCTTTTTATAATTTTTATACACTGCAGTTTCATGTGAATGAACAGAATTATGAGGTGAAGGACAGTTCTTGGATGTTGTGTTTTTTGTAGTAATGTGGAGGGACGGATTTATTGTCGATATGTATAGATGGGCATTTTCATTGTTCACATCCGGTGGTCTGCAAAATTTTTTGTTTTGGCTAGCGATGGAGCCAAATTTTACTTTCAAAACCAAAAAGCAGCAAAAGGGGCTGTTTGGACCAGTTGAAAGAATTTGGCTACAAAAAATGTTAAAGTGACCCACTGAACAGGTGATTGTGGCTATGCAAGAAATGATGGGTCCTCTATTTAATAATAATGATCGACGGTGGAAATTATAGGTTGACATTGCCGCTATGGTAATGGCCAGGGGTCTGGAGCTCGGCGTGTCTAAAGGACAGGTGAAGTGGGTAATGGAGTCTCTATTTGAGCTAGAATTTTTGGAGGGCATTGACCATCTTCTAGAATGGGCACACCCGGCATGGGCGTTTGATTATAGCAAGATGTTTGAAGATGAGGTGGAAGGAGAGGAGATTGGGGTCATCCCCTTCCTAAACTGGCCAAAGAGGGTTGACAGACAGAATTATAAAATGGAAAGAGGAACAACTTGGAAAAAATTGGTTACGGCCATTCAGGATGCTGAGAAGGCACACATGCGGGTGGTTCTGCCATCGATGGTCTCGAGAAGGTGAAGGTCTGCAAGACCCGGTAGGGCAAGGCGCTTAAGTTTTTGGGCGCTGTTTGGTTTCTCCCTTTTTGAATTTTGATCGATGGTTGATGGACTGTGGAGGCCTATTTTTTTTTGGAGTTTGATGGCTGTGATAAAATCATAAGGTTACAATTAAGGGTCTTTTGCCTCCTCTGTTGTTAATATTGTAATGCTTTTTCTGCTAGGTTTTTTTGGGGGATGGAAAGACTGTTGCAGTGAGCCCACTTTGTTAGTCTATAAATATTTGTAGAACAGTGCTCTGTGAGTTTGTAATGTTGCTAATCCTATAATGGCAATAGGTGTTCATTGTTTGGGGATTGTTTTAGTAGCTAGGTGGCTGAGGAGGTTCTTTTCTCAAACTGAGTACAGTATTGACTCTATGAATTGCAATATAATCACTTCTTTATCAATAAATATATCCTAATATAGATCCAAAAAAAAATTATAAATGAAATTACTTAATACTATTTTACACAAATTTCATAAGACAAACCAAGCACATTTAGCATACAATACAAAACTATTCTTTTGTCACCCAAATTTGATCTTTGAATATAGGGGGGAAAGGCAAAAATTAATTGACTTACCTTTTACACTAAAATGGTACTTATATTCCAATCTAAAATCAATAAATATATTATTTTATAATCAAGAAAATAATATTTAAATCATATTTTCCATCTAATTATCTCTTAAATTTATCTCCATATTTTTAGAAACATATTTTTAATCTATATCCACTTATCTATATTTTTTATATTAATATATTATATAACTAAAAATCAAATTATTAAATTTAATAAAATGAAAATTTAATCTCTATTTTTTAACTTCAATCAAACTATACTAAATTTAATTATCCAAATTTAAATCTTAATATTTTAATTTAATTTGTGTATTCAAATTTTATTTTATTTTAAAATCCAATTAAAAGGGGGTAGCCACTAAAGTTTTTAATTAAATTTTTTTTAAAAAAAATCAAATAATAAAATAAAGAAAAAATCTTTCTTAAAAATAGATTATATTATCATTAATTTTTTTCTTTTTCAAAAACCAAAAAAGTCTTTCCATAAATTGGAAAGCAAATTCTATATAAAGAAGCTTTAATAGAGTTTCTATAATCATGAAGAATAGATAAATCTAAATTTGTATTTCTAAGTTTTATATACACACTATTATGATCTGCATTATGTTTTATACTTCATATATAGAAAGGATAATTTAGAAAAATAAAGTAAATTGCATACAAAACCTTATATTAGAATGGAAATTAGATGAGATAAATTGATGAAGCTATTGGAACTTTATTTGAGAAGCAATAATTAGCAATGTTAATAATTGTACACCATGTTAATAAGATAAATAAATATCCATTATTTCTCAATAGCACACAATATATTTAAGATAGTAAATTAATATCTTTCTAAATATAGTGTTTTAAAATAGAGCAATGATTGTTTATTTATTTAAAAATAAAAAAATATAAATATACGATACACAATTGTTAGAAGCATGCAGTTAACAATTTGCTTCATTTATCAAATATAAAATTTGTTAAAGTTTTTCAATTTGTGTTTAATATTAAAAATCTAATTACATTTTTTGAAATGAATGATTTGAAATTAAAATTGAAAGTCTGGAATAATGGTTGTATATTATTTTGTTTCTTCCTTCTTTTTAAACTCTTTAGAATTATTTTATATTTCATTTTATCAATTAGGCCAAAGAAAACATAATACAATGAAATTTGAAGCATCCACATAAGAGTCCAAGATGAAGGAGATGGAAAAACTACAATAATACCCCATGGCACGTAACAAATAACCAACCCACACTAACCTTGCAATCACACCTTTCGTAAACATTAAGAAGATCACAACATGAACATCATTACAAAGACGACCCAAGGCCAGAGTAGCAGAATTTAAATTATAGAAGATGACATATTCTCATCACAAAGTAAAATCATTTAATTGACATCTTAGAAACCATAATACATAGTTTCTAAAAGTATAGAAATAAATTGATTGGGATAAGAACAACTCCTGACAAGAAAGAAAATTAAAATACTCATTATCCTAACTAGAATCTATATTAATCTGATTGTGGATCATACAAAGTTAATTGCTACTAACAATAAAAAAATATTAATTGTAAATATAATTTACATATAAAAAATTCTTTAATTATTAATTTCTAATGTAAATGAAGTCAACCCTAACAAAATATTTCAGTAACATACAATAATTAATAATCAAGTAGCTATCTTAAAATTTATAAATGAAATTACTTAATACTATTTTATACAAATTTCATAAGACAAACCTATATATATGGTAACATGATCCTTAACTAAATAATGACCAACTTTAAATATGAAGCACTTTTCATATCTATCTTACTTCTCTTTAAATTTGTTCTAATAAACTACTTAATTAACAAGGAATTTTCTTTTAATATCTTAAACAATTAATACTACATACTAATTTCCATTTTTTCATTTTGGCAATTTATTTCTTTACCAACTTATTTAATATCTTGAATAATTAATTTTGCAAACCATTTGTACTACTAGACGAATCAAGAGGAACTTAGTAAAAATAACAAATAAACAAATAAATAGAAGACTATTATAAACTTTGACAAAATAACAATGCAAAAGAAATCTAAAATAAAAATCTAAGCTCTCCTTACGTGGACTCCATAGTTTGGTCTTCCCAATGAAGAATAACAAATTATAAAAGTCCAACTTTTCAAAATGATATTTTAGAAAGGTGAAGAACATAGAAATAAACCGTACATACATAGAAAGAAATAAAGTAGGGTTTTCAAAGACCATCACCTCCCTTGATAGCCTCCAAGCCCAACATACATTCATTCACAACTAACAATCAATTCATTCACCACTCAACATAGAGAGGTCAAACAACAATGAGGACTCTGAAACAAATAGTCGCCAACACAAAATTCCATCCACAATGAGAAATAAAATCTCCTGCAAGCTACTAGCTACATTACATTTAAAGGAGTAATATTATCGAAGCAACCAATAAAGACCCTTGACCATTCATGAAGAAGATAGTTTGGCTCCATTATCAACAAGCTCATGTTATGTTTCTCAGAGAGAGAGAGAGACTTTTGGCCTATTTGTAACTAACTCATTAGCAAAGATGTTGACATGCATTTTGTTTTATTCTTTTGTCCAACACATGCACTATCCTTTAGTGCCCCTATCCAATTATACTTTTGAAGACATGATACATTTGAGAAATTTTGTAGAGGGTGCCAAGGGAAGAAGTTGATTAGAAATTGCATGGGAAGTCTCATTCTTCATTTGATATGTATCATATCATAAAATATTTATTGTTTTGAATTTGTTGCAATTAATTTATTGTACCTTCTTTCCCACTTCTCTTGTTTATACTCATTTCCACCTTTAGGAGTCCTAAACTACACTGTCATTATTTTCCTCATATTTTACTTAATTTTCTTTAGTTTAACGTATAACCTTATGATCATACATTATAAAGTCAAGTCATCCTAAAGTCTGTATAACCTTTTACCATTCTAATGACTTTTTTTTGTTTATAATTACATTCTAAAATAAACTAAAAATAGTTTTCTTTTTCTATTCAACAACCTTTAAGATTAGTTTAATCTAAATTGTTCTATTTATCTATACAATATTCATAATTTTAATTATTGACTGAAATAAATATTTTATTTCTATTATTACAAATGATATAAAATTAATAAAAGATAAATAAAAAAATACAAAATAGTATTAAAGTAATTTCTTTAATATTTATAGTTTTTTTATTAAGGTAACAACAGGTTTTAAAGGGGCCCCGAAACCCTTTAACAAATAAAACCTTAAAATAGAACATTAAAAGCTCCCAGAATGAATCAAACCAGCCAAAACAAAAGGCAGGACACACAAACAATGAACCCAGAACACTGCAAAAATAGGATCATTAGAAACAACAATCCAAAGAAAATAACAGCAAAGCTATCTGTTATTCCCCTTTTTATGGGAACAAAGGGTCATGTCAAAAGAATAGGATTTCTTAGATTGTTTCCCTTTAACAGTGATCCAACCATCTTCGACTCTCATAGCCTCATCTTACCAGCACAACGTATTCAAGACAGAAGAACCAACACCCAACATCGGTTCAGAATCAAGGCCATAATTAATCCCAGCAAGAGAGACAGGAACACCAAAACCCTTAGCCTTCAACACACCAGTAGGGCCGGCAGGAACAACAGCCACAGAGCTACCAGCAGAGGGCCTAGAATCAGCCAACAAAGGAAAAGAGGGTCCCTGCTCAACAGGGAGATTAGAAACAGTGTCATCATCAATCCCAATAGGATCGACAAGAGGCAAAACATGATTCAAGCCATTTTCTTCAACAATAGGCTTCTGAGAACCCGAGGAGATCTTTTCAGGACTGTATAATGTTTGATGGAAGCATCCTTCCACCAAGTATGAGATACTTTCTTCTTTTTAAAATAATTACTGCAATGAGTAGCATGATGACCTATTTTAAAACATTTTCTGCACCTAAGGGGGATACCCTCATAATCCAATTGTTGCATCTAGTAACCTTTAGATGACTCAATTTTAATTTTAGTTGGAAGACCCTACGATAAATCAATATCTACCAGAATGCAGGAAAAGGTAGAATGGTATATATTAGAAGATTCATGATCAATAAGCAGAAACTCCCCCAAAGCCTCCCCCACCTCATCCAGGACAAAACCTTGCCAGAGATGGAGAGGGAGATTGGGAAGCCTAACCCAAATAGGAATATTTTTGAAAACTTCAGTAGAGGGATTGAAATCCAGGTGCTAGGGTGTTACCATAAGCAAAAATTTATCCTCCTCCCAGCTGAAGAAATTTTCACAAAAAATCTTAGTTTTATCCTTAAATCTATCAAATTTAGCTACAAAGAATCTTTTAGCTAAGGGAAAAATGTGAACATTATCTGAGATTATTGGTTCCCATTTTTGGGAAACCCAATCATGAAGTTGAGGTAGACTCATCTAGAACCCCTGAAAATGACATATCAGAGCTTGTTTCATAAGGGTCTCAGAGCTGCTATCCAACTGCCCTTCATCAACAACAAAGAGCTTAACATAAAGAGATCCACAAATATAAATCGGAATAGTAGAAGGCACGCCATGAGAAGAGCCCCCAGGCCCATGCATAGCTTTAGAAGCAACATTAGCATAAGAACCCTCTACAAAATGGTCTTTAGCAACAACAGACAGATTGGAGATAGCATTAACAGAAGAGGCATTTGGGCCATTTACAAGAGAACGAGGCTGTGATCCAGAAAGACCCAAAACAACACCCTTAGGAGCTTTCCCCCTCGCAGGCACAACAGGAGGCACTGAGCCTGGACACCCCTACACAAGCTTTTTTGAATTTCCTGGGCGGGAAACAGGAGACCCCTGTGCACCCGCACCCGGAGCCATCATCACACCCACAATATTAATTTTAGGTTTAATATTTATAGTTAATAATATTTATAACTAGAATTAATTTGTATTGTGAATTTTTTTATTAAATATATAATTTTATATGTAATCATTTTTGTAAGAATGTATAAATAGCAAAGATTGAACCAAGGATCTAGAGGTTAAAGAAAAGACCAAGAGAGAAAATATGAATGCAATGATTGATACTGAATTGATCCAATGAATTCACCTTACATGATTACATAATAGGCCTCCTTATATAGGAAAGGCAATAAGAGAGAATGATAAGGAGCTGATAAGCTATCACCTATATAGGTGTAATCACATTTCCACCAAATGTGGTTCATCCTCCATTATGCATTGAATTATGTGCAATGGGATTAGGATGATAATGTGATAAGAGCACTAAAGGTGGATCTCACACCTAAAGTGGAATTTCTCCTACACCATGTGCTTAAATAAGGTGAAAAATCCTAGGTGTTTTAATGACAAACTACTATACAATGCATTATCCTAAGTAAGATTAAGTAAAGTGTAATTAGGAATTTTTAGTTACACCAACACCCCCCTTAAGTGCAACTTAGGGGAATGCACTTAAACTCACAGTGCAAGATGGGTCCTGGATACTAGGCCATGTTAGGTACCCATTTACAATATGAAATGCAATACATGAAATGCAAAGCTCTCATAAATTGGAGAAAGTGGGAAAACCTCATGAAAAAAACCCTCCCACAAAAAGAGAGAAGAAAACAAGATGCATGGATGGATGGAGTACTCAAGACCCCCCAAGAACTACATACATCATGTATATACAAATAATTATCCCCCCATAAGAAGGATAGTTGGAGACATGATATCCCCCCATAATGTAGAAGCTCCCATGTTGATGAAGAGTACCTACAAACAATAGATAAGCCAATGTTTACAAGAAACATGTCTCCCCTTAGGAAGAAATAGATACATCAAATAATGAAGAAGCCAATCCATGTGCTAATGGAAGGAGGAAGAGGATGAAGGTCTCCATGTATGAATTTCTGAAGACTAAATAGGTCTCTCCAAGCTCAAAGAATCTATCACCTCATGTGACAAATCAAGTGAAGACAGAGAAGAATCAAGAGTGCCAATCTCCAAAGAAGATGAAGAAGTATCCCCAACTATGATGCTATCATCAAAGGAAAGAGAAAATAGAAACCCCTCATGTATGTCTTCCAAATCTGCATCATGAGAATCAACAAATGTTGAAGATGCATCCAAGTAGTCATCACATTCTACAAGATATGAAGCACCATGATCATCTTGCCGAATAGTAGAGCCCATGTCTAAAGAAGTAGGAGGTGGAGGAGTAGGAATCTCAACACTTGTCTCAACAACAAAATGATTCAAGTGTCCAAAGTTATCCTCACATACATAATTATCCCTTGGAAAAGGGATGTGTACATCGTGAATATCATCATCGTCATCAACAAAATGTGAAAAAGAATATGAGTGTGATATGTGATCAACAACTCCCATAGCTATGACATCTCTAGTCTCCATGTCCCTAATGTAGACAAAATTAGGAGTGAACTCAATAATTTTACCTTGTGCCCCATGAGTAATTTGGTAAATAGAAAGGAGAATAGTGGTCAAGGATGGTACACAAAGAACATCATTAAATGTCCCCTCTCCCATAGGAATAGAACATTTCCCACAAACTCTCATGAATGTGTTGTTACCCATCAAAATATTAGGAGAATTACAAGGCTTAATAAAAGAAAACATATCCATAGAAGATGTCATATGATGTGATGCACTTGAATCAAGAAGCCATTTACCTTGCACAGGATGCATGGAAGCCAAAAGTGCTTGTCCTTTACCTTTATCTTTGGATGGTGATGGAGATGTAGAAGCTTCCAAATGTGTAGAAGAAGGAGTAGACACTGATGAGGGCAACTGAATATTGTGCTTTTGAATAATGTGAGTTAGCTCGTCAATCTTCTTTTGAAAACACTTATGCTCATCATGTCCTAACTTTTTATAATACACACATTTATCCCTCTTTCTTCTAGATGATTCCTCTCTTGAAGAGGACTTGGATTCAGCAGTATTGTTTGAAGGAGATTCATTACCTTTGTCATGAGGCTTAGGATCCTTATGTTGTTTCTTTCCTTTTCCATTAGAAGCCTTTGATGTAGACTCATTTGCAATCAATGCATGATGTGTGGAAGATTCCAATTAGCTCATGTGTGCCAACTTTGTTTGTTCCCTTCTAAGTTGAGCTGCAAATTCATCAAGAGAAGGAAATTTGTATGCACTACCAAGAGCATCCATTATGGTTTATGGTACACAAAGGAAGACAATTTTGAACTCCGAGTTTACACTGATGCAGATTGGGCTAGAAACATTGATGACCGAAAGAGCACAATCGGTGGAGCATTCTTTTTGGGAGAAAGACTTGTAACTTGGATAAGCAAGAAACAAGCTTGTATTTCTCAGTCTACTTATGAAGCAGAGTATGTTGTTGCTATTGCTAATTATTCAAATATTTCATGGATAAAATAGTTGTTGGAAGGAATGAATGAGGTTATCATTGATCCAGTGATTATATATTATGACAACATAAGTGCTATAAACATTTCCAAGAATCCGGTGATGCATTAAAAAACAAAGCACATATCTATTAAGTATCACTATTTGAGGGAACAAGTACAAGAAAAGAAAGTCAAACTAGAATTTGTGAAGTCTAAAGAACCACTTGCTAATATATTTACCAAGCCCTTATCAAAGGACACTTTTGAGTACTTGAGGAATATACTAGGGGTTTGTCCCCTGTCTATCGGTCACTAAGGTGATCAGGAGGTTGCATCAACCTATGCTTTATCATAAAAACATTCATGTTGATGCACATAGCTCACACTTTAGGATCTCTAAGGTTGTGAAAGATTGTAGAAGTTGGAACAAAGAATTGAATATCAGTACATGAAGGTACTTGATCTGGACCAAACAATAGAGAACTAATTGGTTGTTGAAGAGCTGTTTATTTTCTTTGGCTTTGTTGTCAAAGGGAGAGATATTTCTATGAAATATCTGTTGATGAGAACATGAAGTGGGAGAGAGAATCAGAGAAAGAATCAGAGCACTGGAGAAGATCAAATCTACAGGGAGAGTCTACATGGAATGTTGTTTGTAGTGATTAAACATATTAAATATCAAGCTAGGGAGAGCTTACCAAGCTACATCATTTACCTATATAGTTGTAGAACACATGTTTGGTATGGTATGGAATATTTCATATTGTTTGTGTTTCCATCAATGTCAAAGGGAGAGATTTATGACCTACAACTGATTGAATATCTTGATGAACTGAAGGAACGGTGATTAGAGATCACCGAGCTATAAAAGTGATATGTCAGATGATTATATCAATCAATATGTTGTCATTGATGTCAACTAGTTTTGACTATACTTATCATGATAGTTACAAACATCTGAACATCTGTAGAAGAAATAAATGGTGAAGAAATGAGGTATCTACATAAGGAAAAGATGGATATGACAGATAAGGATAAGGTATACATTGGGTAACTTATTGATGAGTCTATGGCATTATATTGTTGACTTGAGCATGTTGCATTATTCTATTATGAAGAAGAGATCAAAATTGAACAAGTTAATGTGGTCGGTAATTGAAGATTTATGTATACACCGAGTCAGTCTTGTGTATACCGAGTGAAAGGTTTAATCAAGTTAGTTATCATAAACGCATTCAGTATTAACCGAGTATGGATGAAAATATTAAATGATAGAACAACCGACTGAAATTGATGAGCTAGAAATTGTTATGATTTCGAGGTAATAGATAAAGTTTGTTATAAGATCCAAGACTGATAAAATTTAGAGATGATCTAAGGGACGATATTGAAATGTGTTAATGACACATCTATCGATGAAGGTTTAAGAGGCAAAATGGATGAAGGAGATTAAGAGGCAAAATCTGATGGCTGATATGAAAATGGTTTACACGTCTATATAAGAGACATATAATTCATTTTTGAATTATGTCAGATAAATAGAGACTACAAAAGATTTTGCATGAAGACATTTTTCATGCATTCCTAATCAAACTGGTTACAGACAGAACCAAGTTGCAGGCATAACCGAGCATCAAAGAACAATACACCGAGTGAAGTAAGTTGGGAAATATGAGGAAGTGAATTGATTACTTGATCATATGAGTTTTATGAGCTTAGCATAGATCTCAATATTTGCAATTGAGTTGTATTTGAATCAGATCAGTACTGTATCAGTTTAACCATTGATTCAGCAAAATCTCTTAATTGAGTGGACTTAACAGTCTTTTGTATTTCCATATAACATTCAAGGAATGTTAATTGTTATCTTGTTGACCCCATAGTGAATGTTGGTCAAAATTTAACTGTTAGTGATAAATCCTCTAACTAGGTCACACCTAACAGTGTACATTGTAACCTTTAATAGGGTTGGCTCCTAACCGAGCTCACTTCAGAAGACTAAAATATTTTGGGTTACCAGTCCCAGGTGGTTTTTCCCTTAGCATGGTTTCCATGTTAAATCATTGTGTTATGTGTTATTTGTTATGATTGTTTTTCTATCATACTTTACATATTGCATATTTGATTAATCGGTAATCACAGTTTGGATAATTACTGGTATTCGGTAAATGAACAGAAAGATAGACATTTATCTTACCAAGCTATTTGATTTGTTGAAAAAGTTTTGAAAAAGTACATCTGAGAGTTTGGGACTGTAGGATAACTAATTTAACTGATTCACCCCCCCCCCCCCCCCCTCTCTCAGTTATCTAACAATTGGTATCAGAGCATATTGGTTGCTTGGAGGAAAGTTTCAAGGACTTGAGAAAAATATCACAAGATGTATAAAAGGGAAGTGCCTAAGCTGAACAAAGATAACTTCTTGACATGGCAAAGCAGGATGAGGCTTCACATAGTTGGAATTGGAGAATCTTCTCTACATATCCTAAACCATGGCTACATACAACCGACTATTGGACCTTTAACAGTTGATCAGTTGAGAGACAGACATGAACACAATATAACTATGATAGAGATTGTTGTTGCTCTATCTGATGCTAAATTTGAAGATGTCAAAGCATGCACTACAATAAAAGAAATGTGGGACAAATTTGCACTAGTTTATGGTGGTGATGTAAATGTAAGGAGAGCCCAAGTTGAAAGCCTAAGAGGTAGATTTGATGACATGAAGATGAAATAAGGAGAAAACATCACACAATACTCTAACTAAATCAAAGTGGTGGTCAATGCTATCTAAGGAGCAGGAGGTATTATTTCTAAAGACACAGTTGTAAGTAAAATACTAAGAACCTTATTGCCTATGTATGCTATTAGAATACCTTCTATTCATGAAATGAGATCTGTACCTGGTAGTACTCTTACTCTTGATAGTCTAATTTGAAAGTTGACTACTTTTGAGCTGAATAATTATGAAAATAGTATTGTACCGAGTGTTGAGTCTGCTTTTATGTCATCCTTGAATATTGGTAAGTCTAGCAGTAAGCATAACATAAGAAATGAAAGTGGCAGTGGTAGTGAAGATGAGCTTGATGAGCTTGAAGCACTTATGTCTAGAAGACTTCAAAAAGGTAAAGGAAGGTATAAAGGAAAGTTACCTTTAGCTTATTTTAATTGTAAATAAATTGGCCATATTGCTGCTAGGTGTCTGAACAAGAAAGAAGAAGATAAAGACAATGACCGATCTGGTGATGGAAATTTTGGCAGAAGAAATAACAAAGGAAACTAACACTGTGACAGAAGAGACAACCGATACTACAAAGACAAAGGCAATAAGGCATGTTGCCTTGTTGAAGATGATGATAATGACACCGACACCGACACTGATGATGAAGTTGAAGTGGTATTTATTGCAATGAAGGATGATTCGAAAGAAGAGGAAAGGTATGTAGAAATAACACTTATATCTAAAGTTAGCAAAAATGATACATGGATTATTGATAGTAGTTGTACACATCATATGATTGGTAATGAGGATAAATTTGAATACCTTGAGCACTATAATGGAGGATCGATTAAAATGGGAAATGATACACCTTGTCAAGTGAAAGGAAAAGGATCTATCTTGTTGAATGATAAAATTAGATGTGATAATGCATATCAGGTGAAAGGACTTAACTACAATTTGTTGAGTGTAGCACAACTAAATAATTCAGGTCACCAAGTTGCATTTGAAAGTAAGAAGGTAAAAATCTATGATGAAACTGGAAAGCTGGTCAGTATTGGTGAACAATCCAAAGGTAATCTATTCTATCTTGATAATGTTGAAACTTCTTGTTTGTTGGCTAGAAATGAAGATGTATGGTTGTGGCATAAGAGACTATGTCATGTGAACTTTGATAACATGGTTAAGATCATTAAGAAGAGAAGAGTTAGAGGTTTACCAAGTCTAACTAAGCTTGACCATGTTATGTGCAATCAATGTCAGAAAGGAAAAATGACTAAATCTAGTTTCAAAAGAAAAGACTATTCATCTAAAGGTATTTTGGAGTTGGTACATACCGAATTATTTGGTCCTATGAGAACTCGGAGTTATTATGGTGATAAATATTTCATTTTATTTGTTGATGACTACTCTAGGATGATGACAGTTATGTTCTTAAAAGAGAAATCTAAAGTTTTCAAATTGTTTATGTAGTATAGAGCTAAAGTTGAAAGGGAAACCAGGAAAGAATTAAAATAATTAAGATCTGATAGAGGAGATGAGTTTATTTCTGATGAATTCACTAACTACTATAATGAGCATAGAATTAAAAGATAGGTTTCTGCACCGAGGACACCACAGCAGAATGGTATTGCAGAAAGAAGGAACAGATTTATTGTTGATTGTGCCAGAACATTGATGATTGAGAAAGATGTTGCACAAACATACTGGAGAGAAGTAGTTAGCACTGCTGTATACACCCTAAACCAAGTTCAATTGAAGAAAGACACAAATAAGACACCTTATGAGTTATGGTTTGGCTACACACCAAATGTAAGTTATTTTAGAATTTTTGGAAGCAAATGTTACATTCTGAAAGATGATAGAAATGGTAAATTTGACTCTAAAGGTGATGACAAAATATTTCTAGGATATTCTACAAATAGAAAAGCGTACAAATGTTTGAAAAAAGCTACTAACAAAATGGTTGAAAGTGCTAATGTGAAAGTTGATGAGTTTGTTGAAAAGAATGATGAAGAAAGCAGGAAGGAACCAGAAGACTATGGGATATTTACATATGTTGAGCATCCAGATTATTTTCCCAAGCCACAAGCTAAGTCTACTGAGTGATGGTAAAATACTACCGAGAATTAGCAAATACAAACCAAGAACCAGGAAGAAGCTACCGAGGAAGAAAATGAGCCTGAACCGAATGATGGGCAAAGAAGAGAACAAGTACTGGCGAGTGGTTAGTCAGTATAATACCTTAGTAACTAAGGATTGGATATCCTTTTACAGTGATTCTATGGTTAAATATCATCAATTATCTTACTTATAATAGCATACTAAACTCATTAGATGTATCAATCTAGGAGCGTAAACTTGAAATGGTGATGGAAAAGTATATGCTCTAGTCCATCTTCAAAGTCATCATTACTAAAGAAAAGGAACTACTACAGGAAATCTATATTAAGAATTGAAACAACAACTTAACTTAGATCTTAAAGGAATGCTTCATAAAAAAACTAACTATGCATCTATGTTGCAGGAAATAACCAATGGTTCTGGTACCAAATGGTTGCAGGAGCAACAAAGGATTAAATAACTCAAAGAAACTTAAGACTAGTTCCTACTTAAACATGAATTGATTTCACCTTCCATGTGGGCCCCCACGGAAAAGTGAATGGATTTAAAACTCAAAGGTCAAGATCTGAAAATGCCATTTATTCATTCATAGAAAACTTGAGTACAAGATGCAACAACAAAATTGTATTCATTACTAGCTGGATTACAGATAGGATTTCCTGAACTACTAGCTAACCAAGAATCACGAACTCCAGCTTATTTATTAACAACTTGAAAATAGAACTCCTAAAGACTAGGATCCTCCAATACATGGATATGATAGCATTTCAGTTACAAAAGAAACAACATCAATTAATACAAGAGTAAGCCGCATTCAACCACGCAAATATATAGGAATGGATGACTGTTGGATTCTCTCCAAAACACCCATGAGTTGAACTGACCCAGCCCACAACAACAACTACTACCGACTAAAAATGGTGGAATCATTATGAGCCTTGAGATCAGTTGTTTATCTTGATGATGCCATTCCGCTTGTTGATGCCACTTCGCTTGTTGATGTTGAGTCTTCCTGTGAAAGGTTAGCACGCACACAAAAACCGCAACACATATCCAAGATCCATAATAAGTTTTCCTATTCTAGCATTGTTCTCATCACATGGCTACAGGAGACACTACCCATTAATGTAGAATGGAAAGAATACTAGATTTCATCCTACATAACCATGTAATACATATATATTCATCATATTATTTTAATCTTGAGAGTATCAACATACACACATAATTATAGTATTAAAGCATAAAAAGTATGATCAATGTTTGTGAACTCATGAAATACTTCAAGTCTTAACCAGAAAACCATATACTAAATAGCCATAAAATGGGCTCCTCATTGGCCCCCAGCTTGACCTTTTGTTGGTCCCACAACAAACATAAAGTTCTTGAGTCTTGTTGTCATCCTGTAATCTACAGCTGATTTCTGTCCACTACCCCCTTTTGCATAACTCCAAAAAAATCCCTTGGTCTCTTTGTGATTCTCCTACCTATTCACTTCTCCCTCCATGTCATAATTTTATAAGCTTTCTGAGTTTTCCAATAAAGGGGAAATGAGTAAGGGCAGCTAAAATGTGAGAGGAATCCAAAAACTCTACCTTACCCTTCCCAAGGGAATGTACCATGGAGCATCCATGTTTTCCATACTGAAGTTAAGAGGAAAATGTGGCTCTTTGTTCCTTAATTCTTTAGTCAAACTGATCCATCGTGTAGTACCCCTCGCATCTTTCTTTTGCTGATACTATGTTTAGTTTGACACTGTTTTATCTTGGTTGATTAGATCAGACATATATTACATGTTATATTTATATTTTGGTGTGTGATTAAACAGTTATAGTTTGGATGTTAATTGTTATGTTTGAACCTGAAACAAAACTTTACGTAATGGTTAAATCTAGTAATGATGGATTTTATATGATGTTTCAAATGCATGTATAAATTGAAGTAATTAAATGATGGTTGTATTTGGTACTTACCCCATACCCGCATGTGTATGGTATCATGTCTGTTATCATATATGTTTTCTTTTCTGTTGACATGCATGTATGGTAGAGGAGGAGGCGTAGTTACCTACATTTAGTCGGGTCCACACGTCCTAGCCATCCCTACCATTGTCTGATAGTATGTTATATATGCACATGTACATGCAATGGTTTTTATGCAGGTTGCAGGTACTGGGCATCGACTTCCCTGGCTTGACAGGATGAGCGTGCCATTATTATGTCTCAATGGCGGAGAAGGGGAGTTAGCACCTAGGCCAATTCCCTAACCTAACCATCCTAAAATCACGGATGAGACCTTACTTGACTCACCTAAATCGAATTTTTTCTGGTAGAATGAATCCGATATATGTTTCCCGGTTGAGCATGATATTGTCTTAGGTTTTGTTCCATGTCGGTGTTGCATTTTGACCTTGTAGATCTCATGTATGATCTCTGATGGCTATTTGAATTATGTTGACGTATTAGTAAGTGTATTTTTATAAGCATCATAATTAGATAAATATATCTTTTATATGTTTATAGATATCAATTATTTTATAATTTAAAAAGAAAATCTTGAGTTGATATATTCTAAATTGAAAGAAAAGACATAAGAAATTATATAAAAATGATTTTTCCATGTCACCTTAGGAGTAGGAGAAGTGCATTTAATAAGTATGGAGAAGAAGTAAGATAAAAGGGAGACATTATTATGTTATATTCATGCTAAATTTAGAGGAGAAAAACTAGTTATGAAGATGAAAGTTTAGAGAAAAGCTTGGAGAAGAAGAAGAGGAGGATTGATTTTGTGGAGCACAATTGGAATCACAGTTGAGTTCATCAACCTGCTTTGAGAATCATGTAGGTTTCAATTTCCCATAGTATGTTGTCATGTTAGTTTCAGATTTCCATTAATATGAAAGTATATCTACTTTCTCTAAATTTGGATTGAGGAAAAGAGATAATCAGAATTACATTTTATATTGTGAGATTTCATTGTTTCAATTTGTAAACCTTCTTAATTCAACATTAGATGAAAACCACTGAAACTATATTGAAAAACAAGAGAGTTGATGCTTCACAATCTCTATGAAAACCACTATTTTTAGAACCATATATTTGCCATTTATCCATTTAATTGATCAATATAATTATCATTTTGAAATCTAGAATTCAATATATATTGTTTTGGAAACAATTAGGGAAACCCTACTTCATTATATAGATGTCAAATTTACTAAGTCCTTATGAGAAAAGAGGAAACAAGCACAACAAAAAAAACTAAAACTGGGAGTAATCATGCATTCTGGAAAATATATGAGACTCCTATTTTTCCCAAGTTTACACAGAGAATATTCTCTCTTTGATTCCCTAAAATATCTATTAATTTTTATGTCTTTCTCTTAATATTATTATATCATTCTTTTTGGGCCTCTTATGTCATTCCCCACTTGTTGAGGACCCCACAAGGATAATTGGTGCAGGGTTGGGAGTTTTTGAAAAGTTTTATAATTAAAAATCTTTGCCAAATCCTTTCCCCCACGTTGGCTTTATGGCATGAAATAATACTCAAACAATAAAAAGTGTTTTAAAATGATATACCATGACTCAATGTCCTTCCAGCACTTATTATATTGGATTAACCTTTTTGACTCCACCTCCCATGCGTACCTTGCTTGGGATTGATGTTTGACATCTTCCTTTTCCCTTAAATTTGTCTCCCCACCTTGTTTAGCGCACACCTAACTTGCAGATTTTCTTTGGGAAGAAGGACACTTGTCTTTTCTCCTTTGTCTTGGGTAAACCAAAGTCCCATATCTTATTTAATATATGAGCAGCCCTTGCAAAGGTGGCGTGGGTTTTCCTTGGCCATAATTATGAATTTATTGCCATGTTTTGACCCCCTTTGAAAATGGACGCCCACCTTGGGTTTTGCATCCTTTTGCCTTATTTTAAATAGTTTATTTTATTCACTAAGGGGATGAGGTGTAAAGTGGATTAGGAACCTAGGGGATAGTAGACTTGGCTAGCTTTGATGTTTTGAATAAGTTAATAAATAAAATGTTTAATTAATTTATTATTTGAATTTGTTATCTATTGGGGAAATGCACTTTTTGAATTTGTTTATAATTGTGTAATATTAGACATTTTGTTATTATTAGAGAATATATTATGTTTACCATTTAATTTAACTAAAAGGATTTAGTTAGAATTAATACTTCATGAGCTATTGTATAATTAATATTAGGATTAATTACTGAGTAAATTATAATCACCTTAGAATCCTTTAACTTTAGTCATTACTTTCATTATCGATATGTTACATTGACATCTTTTATAAGTTATCGAAGACATTATATCAAACCATTATAGGCATTAGTGAATGATAACAATGTGGTTATTAATCTATAGACGTGGACATTCTGATTAGTGTAATTAACTAGTGTGAGCAAATAATTACTTGTTATTATGATCATTATGTCTTGATTTATTTTACGACATGTTAATTACTTGTGCAAGATGTTCTCTTTGAATATACTGTTTGTGCATGAAAGTATACTGTCGTTATAGTTGATTTATATACGGGATTAGATAACCGAATAGGGGGTTAAATCCAGAGGTCAGGTACCTTGTGGTGTTTATCAGTTATCTGTTTGTTGATTTTATTCATGGTGCAATGTGGATTCTGTCTTCATTTGCTTGTTTTGGATTAGGGTCAATGTGAGACCTTGATGGGATGGTCAAACCGATCCCTGTTATTATTTCCTCCTGGTGGGTTAAAACTTGATTTAGTGGCCAAGCGAATTTATGTTTTGAATGAGAATTTGCTTTATTTGTTATTTGGTTATGGGAATTTAATGTGTCATAAGTGGCCACAAACCAGGATGGGTTTTATTGTGGAACTAGGGTAGGTTATCTAGATGTGGTGTAGAAGGTGGCTTCCAATGGATCGTCGAGGCCCGCAAGTGGCTGACAGATCATCCATTGACAAGTTTCTTAATTCCAGTGATAACATTATAAAAAAATTGATTTAGTCAGGACAACATTAAAAAAAGATAATTTGTAATACCTCGCCCATGCCTTGAGTGCTAGTTAAGACTAAGGATGGATGCGGGAAGATGCTAGATGCATCATCGATATACTTGTCTTCACGAGAGATATCGATGCCACGTATGATCACTTGAGTGCCGTCGGTTCAGTGAGGAACCTTCAGGACTAAACTCAAGGGTGGATCTACGTGATGACACCTTCCTACTCACACCGTAGATATCCTACGTAGGTCAGTGCCTCTGGTAACCCGTATACCCTCTTGTTTTAGATATATTCTCCTAGATGTGGATTGGGGATTGGTCCTCAGTGTGTGTGTGGGCCTGGTGTTATCTCCCTCGCACGGTGGGGTGGACCTCTGGGTTCCACATGGTCGGGAGGTAGTGTACTTCTCCATTGAGACAGTTGCGGACTACCCTTCGTCACTTGATTGTACACTTGGTTCAGTCTATCTCTTTCTTGCAGATTTATGTACCCAGATGTTAAAAGTTATTATGTTGTACTTCTAGGAGGTTTTCACTTGATTTGTAATGATCCCTATGTGGATCCATGATGTATTTGGATATTTGTGATTGTATTAAATTCCACCGCATACCCTACGACATGTGTAGCGGATGTAGGTGATCATGAGTTGAAATGAAATATTGATTAAGAGATGTATTTAATTTTACTTTGTACTTAAGAGTTCTTAAGCATTTATCATGTTAGCGTAGTGTTAGTTAGATGACGTAATTCGACGTCAGGGACCCTTGAGAATGATAATGTAATGATATGTTTTATTCTAAACTCATGTTTTTATATCATTGTGTTCTATGTTCAATGTGTTTGTAAACTTTAATAAACAAAAAAAAAAATGTTGCATAACTTAGTTTAATTTTTAGTGCTTTTCTTTTGGGTTCCCTGACGGGGTGTTACACATCGCCACTTAATGGAATCCATAGCCTCTGGAAATTCAACTTCAGCCATCTGAACATATGCATCAAAGGCTACATTTCAGAGAGGATAAATGAGTTTACTCCCCGAATCTGAAGGAGCAATCTGTAGCCAGTCATAATAATAGGTTTTAGGATCCTTGGCCTTTGGTCTTAAATAGACAGGAATTTCTTCCTCCAGCTCCCTATACACTTTTCCTTGGGACTCTCGACTGATTTCATTTTGAATCCATGACATGTGTGCTCTCAGTTGGATATCCCCAACATACAACAAGGGATTCCAAACTCTATCATTAGGGACTGCTAGGTTGTGGAGAAAAAGCTCACACAACAAATTTTTAATGGCTACAGGAGAGTTATGAAAAGCTTGGGAAAATTCTAAGGGTTCTTGTAACATTGGAGACCTATCTTGCATTACACAAGTCATCTAGTAATTCAAAAGTTATTCTTTAAGAAACATAGCATAAATAGGAGATGGAGACACACAACTCATAAGCTCAGGTATAAGGGATGTTACCTTATTGAGCTTCACATGAAGTTGCTCTACCTCTTCTTCTTTTTCAAGGGCTTCCTGATAATGCTGGTCCATGACTCTATTCAATTCTTTCTTTTGTTGTTTCCATTGTTCCCTTTCCGTGACTACTTGCTTAGATAATTGGAAAATAACAGAAAACAAAGACACGGAGCAAGAAACTTCTGACATAGTATTAACACCAAGGTTTTCTGCTGAATGTGAAATAGAGGACTTACCACCATTCAAACTTATTAATTTTGTGGGGTCCGCCCATACTACCATAGATCTTTCGGTGTTACTATATTATTGCACAGCAGAAGCCAATGCATCCAAACCCTCATTTAATATCTGCTCCACTACCTGATTGATAAAATTCATGTTAACATCGGGCTTTTCTCTGAACAAATTCTCTCTTGATGTTGAAAGAGGTGACTTTGATACATTCCCTTCTTCTTCATAACATCCCTCTGACATTACATCATTTTCTGAATCACTGAAGTTATTATTTATCTAAGGATCTTTGGAAGATGATCCCCTTCTTTGGAACCTATAAGCCTGATCGTCAGAACTGGAGTCATCTTCAATTATTATGTATTCTTGATTTATTTGCCTTGCGGGAGACTGTTCCTTTTCATCCTTAGAAATTTTCTTAGGGGAATCTGGCTGAGTATTTTTAGGTTCCTCTTCCATTGATTTAGAGACTTCAAGCTCAACAGTTGACTTTGGCAGTGGTACATGTATGGACTCATTCTGCTTCCTTCTACAACTCCTTCTCAATGGAGTGTCTGCTTCTTTTTTAGGAACTTTTCACTTCCTAGAAGCGACTAAAGCTACAGGAGATCGCTCTTTTGTCTCCTGACAAGAAGTGGAAACAATCTTTCTTCTTTTGCTTATTTTCCTTTGAGAAACCCTATTTGAGGGAGAAGTGGTCTTTTATTAGAGGCTTTCTCCTCTTCTTCATTCTAAGCTGACCCAGAAGTTGAGAATTTAGGGGAACTACTTTCAGGGGTCTTAAACCTAGACCTTTTCCTCAACGAAGGATCCTGTAATACCCCAAAATTGGCACCTAATAATTTCAATCAATTTTGGTGCATTTTCTTCAATTTCACATCTTCAAAGTCCTATTTTACTAGGCAATTTTCTCTCTCATACCCGACTTTATTTGACTTGATGTCAATTGCAAAAACCCTAATTTGCATTAATCTCACACTATATTTAATTCCTAAGTATTCAACTTTATTAGCTAAAAAATCCCTATGATAAATTAATTTAATTCTAAAGTCCTAAGTGCTTTAAATTAAATTAAATTAAACCCACCCCATTTGGCTAATACACATAAAAAGAAATTAATCTTATTTAGTTATTTGAATGGACACCTCTTTATTTGAATTTAATAATTCAAATTACTCGAACGGTTACCCATATGTGGCAATAATTCATTCTCTTAATGAAATAAATCTTTCAATATTTGTCTCAATTGGGAATGAAGAGTCAACGATTTCATTTCAAGAACCTCTTCATTCCTCTCTCGGGCTTGTCTATATAATGAACCCTCTCCTTCAATTGAAAGGAGGCAATTGTGAGAGCATCCATACTATAGCGAATTTTAGTCTCAATTATATTCATTTTTCAAGCTTTTATTGCATAATTAGTTTAATTCTCATTTTAGTGTAATTGCATTTCTCATAGTAGTTTAATTTGCTTATTGCTATTAGATTAACATCATATTTCTTTCAAAGTTATTTAGATTAGCTTGCATTATCATATTTCCTTCAAGCTATTAGATTAATTGCACTTCTAATTCTAGATTAATTTCAGTTTTGTTTATCTTTCAAGCTTTTGAAAATCCTTCGTATTAGCTTGGTCTTATGGTTGTTGGCTCTCGTTCTAAGAGTAATTCACACACCCTAGTTAATTAGAAAGCAACACGTCGAATCAATAGAATCATGCGAATGGGTAATTCATACTCAATTTTGTGATTTGATGATCGAGCAATGACCATGTTGTGTTTATAGCTAGATTAGAGGTCCACGTTTAGCTGTATAACATTCTGGCGCCCACCATGGGGCTGAAAATTTGATTTCTGGCCTCATTAATTTTAAACTTTTTTTGAATTATGCAATCTGTCGTATGTTTGTACTTCTCTATGTACGGAAGTTCGTACAAGATTCCTAAGCGTACCACATGAAGTTTCACTCCCTTTAGCACTCTCTCATGCGACATTGTATTTTCTCATGCAGGCCCTGGTACTTTCTCATGCACAATGTAGTACTTCCTCACGTGAAGTTTCTCTGTCAGACAATTAAAATTTCCAGATTCTACAATGTACTATTGTTTTTTTTTCTGACATCTACTTTTTTGTTGTTGATTTTATATCTCTGTTTCTGTCACAGCATAACAGTGGTCTCCAGGTCGCTTTGTCGAAGATCATAAAACTTGCTAACGGTTTGCTTGTAGGATGATTTCTGAAGATCAATTAAAAATGTTGTGTTTGTTTTCTTGCTTTCATTCACATAGCCTAATTAGGGCTTTGTTAAAATTTCTTAAGGGTCCTGATAGCAAAGTAGGGGAATAGGCTCTTCATTACGTGGAAGTGATGCCCACGGATGAAACTGAGACCTAGATGTTGCTAGAATGATGGATACCTGGGGAAGCAGAGAAAGGTAGTGAATCTTGAGCACTTCTACTTGCCAAGGGATTATGCTCTTCTCTCTTTGAGAGAACCAGAAACCCAAAAGCTTGTGGATTTGGTGGACTGAAGCTAACTCGGTGATGAATTTTCTTGATGTGTTTGGGTAAGGTGAAGAGGTAGAGAAGTATGCTCTTCTCTCTTTGAGAGAAACAAAAAATCAAACCCTTGGATCTAATCCAAGTTGTGTCACCTTTAGAGGGCCTGGCGGAAGTTGAACCTCTGAGAATGACCCAAGTGAGTATGCACCTATCACTGGTGATTCCACCTCACTATAATAAAGAATGTCTTGTTGAGTCTAAAGACTCCAAAACCATGTTAACTTCCTTCTCTTGATTTCGACATCATCTTGAGAAGGCTCCATATGTTGTACTGAGTGGCGCCACTCCTAGCCCTACTTGCGGGGGTGTATGACTTTCAGGTGTTGGTGTGGTTGCGAGGCCCTAGCCCTGTATCAGGGGCACCGAAGGTTAGTGTGAATGGAAGCCCACTAAGAACTTTCCCTAGTTAGTTGCCTACCTGGTTCACCTCCGAAAGGAGTCATAATCTTTGCGTAGGGAGGGGGAAGAATCTCTCCCATAGATTCCCACCATAGGCATGCACCTAGATGCTTGAAGGTGGTATATGACACTGGCCCCTGCCACAAGGGTAACCTTTGAACATATACTATTGAGTCCTTGGAAACACCAAAACATAGGCGCCCTCTAGGGGGTGACACAACTGTGTGAGGTGCATGCATGCACATAAGCAGTGGGGCAAAGGTTTTGTCTTCTCACCATTTTTTTTGTAGGGATAACTATGTGTTTGTTATTGAGTCTTAAACTTGTCCATCATGATTAAACAAAGACTCCCATGATACTACCAAGTTGCTTTGTCCTTGGTAGGTCTATTTTCAACTACTTCTTGTGTCACCATTGCTTGATCAAACCTTCATGCTTGTAAACGAATGATTGAAACCTTCAAACTGAGATTGTTGATTAAACTATCCTTCAAACCTATCTAGAAATTGGATTTCCTATCTAAGAACCATTTACGTTGTGTCCCGAAACCTGTCTTTTATCTCAAAATTTGCGTTGAACTGTCGAACACTGTCTTTTTCCCACGTGAAGTTTCAAAAATTGAGTACTTTCTCATGCGAGATTTCATTCTCTCGCACGAAGCTTGGCATTCTCTTGCACAGCTCAGTCTTTTCTCACATGAACCTATATCCTGGTTTTCAAAATAGAGACTTATTTCCCATTGACTGGTTGACTTTTTATCTGATCTAGTTTTTATCTAAGGTCTGTTTATCTATTTTCCTATTGTTCACTGTTAGAAATTGAGTGTCTCGAGCTACGAACCGATCAATTTTTCTTAAATTCTCATTTATCTCCTTGTTATTTGTCTCATCTCTTTGTGCTTTTGTACCTTGTGTTGCGATAGTCTTATCTTGGTTGTTCTAGCCATACTCCTGACGATTCGTACCAGGTGCATTTCACATCTTAGTTGTTTTAGCCTTTATCTCCTTTTCATTATTCCTAGAGACTGAGTTTTAGAATTATCCCAAGTCTTCTCTCGCTTCATCTTCATCTATGACTATCACAACTCGAAGTGGCAAAACTTACCCCATTCATAATACTAGTCAAGATAGAGATAAACCTCATAATCAAGAAACAAGTTGTCTCGAACCTATTGTGCAATCTGAATGTTGTGAGGGATCCTCAAGTTCTTTGTTGACTACTTTGAAAGATAGCTCGCCTCAATCACCTCTAATGGTCCAAGAGTGTTTTAATCCATTGTTTGAAGTGCAACCTGGTTTCTCATTTCAAAGTCAAGATAACTCATTCTTCCAAAACAACTCATTATTTCACAACTTTAGAAGACCGCTTCCTCGGACTAGTCCTATCATTGAACCTATCAATCTTGTTGATGATATCGACTCATCGAAACCTATTGATCCTTTTGATCCTGTTCGCTCACCAAAGGTTACCTTAGCTGTGCCCTTTCAGCATCATTCATACTATTTTATTGAGGCTTCAATTGCTACACGATCCTACATTGACAAGATGGGAGATCCATTTGACTTCCAACCAGGCAAATACAACCAAACTTATGATCAATCCCAAAACAATCAGCATTTTGGTCAATCTTCCAATGACCAACATCATGCTCAACCTCAACATGAGCAATGCTATGGTCAAACCCAAGATGATCAACACCAAGCTCTAAACAAAGCTCAAGGTGGTCAACCAACGTATCACTATCGTCCTGCTCCTTTTGATCAGAGTCAAGATCAAGTCCCTAGCATTTATGAGATCCTTGGCAATGATGGTGATGACACCATAACGCAAAATGACATAAATGTTGCCAAAGCAAACATGGGTCTTATTAAGATGATGGAGATCCTCCTTCTAGAGGAGAAGGAAAAATACTTTCTTGAGCTAGCTAAATAAGGGACCAAGTTACCCCCAGACTATCAAGTTGAAATGCTTATGGCCAAGGAAGAAGAGACTGAGACCGCAAAGTTGCAAAAGATGGTCTGAGACATGCAAGATTAGATTATCCAACTTGTGAAGAATAAGGACAAACCCGCTCAACAATTCACAATGGAAAGTATTTGTCCTTTACCCTTTGATAGAAGTCTTCACATGCCACCTTTTGGTGTAGAGCTCCCTAAATATGACAAATACTTGGGTGCAACCAATCCCCAAGCTCACCTAAGGGAGTTTGGCACATTATCTATGGAATTCATGCATGATCAAACCTATCTTATGCGCCTATTTCCTCATAGCTTGGGCATACCAACTATGGAGTGGTTTTCTTGATTGCCCACTTGCATTAAGACTTTTGATGAAATGGCTAATCTGTTTCTCCAACATTACTCACATAATATTCAACATCCGCTCAACATCTAGGATCTTTGATATTTAAAAGAGTGACAAGGAGAATCTTTCCTAACATTTCTCCAAAGGTGGAGACAATTATGTACAAGGTGTCCTCACAAACTACCAGAGTCCGAGAGACTCAACATTTTATTGGATAATATTTTCCCAAACTTCAGATACCAAGTGCAATTACAAGGTCCTCTAACCTTTGATAGTATGATTAAACAAGCAGTGCGAATAGAGGCCTCTATGATAAAAAAAAAAAAAAAGGGGAATTGACTTTGAGTAAAGACAACAAACAAAGATCTTCAAACTCAAATAAGGATAAAGGAAAGTTTGTTAACAAGAATAGAGATGTTGTGAATGATGGCGTGGTCGACAATGTGACTGCGAAGCCTGCTAAGTCTATTTTTAATCTCTCTTTTAGCATACAGGCGATCAAGGCTACTGAAAAGCCTGCAATGGAAAATCAGCAACCTTCGAGGTTTTCTAAGAACAAACCTTGGGCATATCGACCCAAGCATGAATTTACTTCCTTGGTAGAACCACTTGATGTGGTCTATACAACTCTTGTGCAAAATCAGATACTTACTCCTTTGGAAAAGCATCTCTATGACCCACAACCATGACCTCATTGGTGGAATGACAATGCCTACTGTGACTATCACCAAAATAGGGGTCACAAGACTTCTACTTGTCTTCAGCTGAAACATAAGGTCCAAGATTTGATTGATAGTGGTGACATTGTTGTAGACGGTCATAACAAGAATTCAGACCATCAAGCATTTAAGGATCCCTTCCCTCCTCATGAGAAGGGTGAGTCTTCAAATGCTAAGAATACCAATGCTAAAGTCAATTACACATACACGAATGATGACAATGTCATTGGTATGATCGAACCTGTTGAGATAGAGTACTGCGATGTGATTACCATTAAAGGGGGTGGCGATGCTCCCAAACCTAAGACTCCTTTCATCTTGCGTAGTTCTACATCTTGTTCATCTGAATCTGAACAACCTCAAGATTGTGCTAATGTTGTCACTCGATCGCGCGGAAGGGTTATTTTGGAAGGACCTTATCCTCCTGTATCTACTCCAAACCAAACTATGGATGAGACTATTATTGGCCTTGCCAACAAGAACACGAAGTCAGTTCTTACATCTAACTCAGCTAGTTATAGCATCTTAGATCAGCTCCAGTGAACTAATGCTCAGATTACCATTTTTGAGTTATTGAAGATCTCACCTACTCACAGGAAGATTCTCGATAAAGCCCTCATTGAGGAAAATATTCCCAAGGTTCTCGATCTCAACTAGTTCCAATCTATGGTGGGTCATTTGACCTCGCCTCACTATCTATCCTTCTCTAAAGAAGATGATCACTCTCTGAGTCATCCACATAACACTCCCTTGCATATAGAGGTCATGATAGGTCCTAAGCACGTTTGCCAAGTGCTCATAGACAATGGTGCTAGTCTTAATATCTATTCTGATAAATTGCTTACTCAGCTAGGTTATGATGAGAATTGTATAGACTCCTGCAAAAATATTACCATCAAAGCTTATGATGAAGAGGAATGCAAATCCCAAGGCTTAGTTGTGCTACTTATCCACATAGGACCTATTGAAAGAGATGTTACTTTTCAAGTTCTTAACATTCCTCTTGCCTACAACATCTTGTTGGGTAGGCCATGGATTCATGAGATGCAAGATGTTCTATCCACGTACCATCAATGCATTAAGTTTCCATTCCATGGGGTGGAAGTTACTATGCCTACTAATACCAATTATTCTTGCAACACCCTTGCACAATCTGCAGATAGCTTTGTTCCAGCTAATAGAGAGTCCACTGAGTTTTATGATGCTAAGCTAAAGGAAATGGAACAAACTTTGAAACTTAAGGATACAGGCATGGGAGAATACTGAATTGAACCTATGCTATCACTTGCTACTCTACCTCCTTCTTCGTGCTCTTATGGGAGACCTTTTGAGAATTAAAAAACTTCTGATAACTCTCCTCAAACAATCTACAATGGCGCCTTTGTACGGGCCTCTAAACCTTTAGAAGATGAGGATGAAGAAAGAGCTATCACAACTTGGATCTATAAAGGAAAAGAAACATCTGAAACAACTACTCCACCTTCAGACTTAGAACAAGAGCCATACAATGAAGCCTTCAAGATCATGAAGTGCTTCAACTATAAGGGGAGTGGTCCTATAGGAAGGAATGAAAATGGTTTGCTGAGACCCATTGAAGCTACAGGTCACTGCACAAAGGATACTACTGGCTTAGGCTTCAAAAAGATCCCCTTTCATTTAGGGATAAACAAGTTTGTGCCAAAACTTGAACCTGAACCTGAACCAAAGTTTGAAGATACTACTCCAGAGATAAATCTAGAGGCCAACTCTGATGAAGACACATTTTCATATCCTATTCCTTGAGAACTTGTTGCACTCTTTGCAGAACCAGATGAACCTATTATACTTGTCCACATGGTAGAGACTAATAGTGATTCTGATGAGACTTCTTCAGTACATCGACTCACATATGACCAATGGAGAGAAATACAAATGGCTGATTTTAACTCTCAGCATGAATGACACATACCCCCACACTTCCAAGAACAGTTTGAGAAAGATCTACTTCAGTGAGCCATTAATACTGCAAGGGGTAAAGATGATGATACAACCAGTGCTAATAGAATTCCCACATCAAGTACTGAATCACATGAGTATGAATTTGAATATTTGTCTGGTGCTACTTATGATAAAGACATAGACATGGTGCATACTTATGAAATACTTCTTGAGGTAGGTGAAGGGTCTAGCGTTAGGTCACATGAATTAGATGTCACTGGTGTTAACTTGTCCTCTACTTTTGACGTAAGTTCTTATAGGGATTCAAATGCTCCTTCAGATGAGATCGCTCTAGGTTTTGACTTTCTCATCCATGCTTTTGATGGCTATACCATGAACGCAATTGAACCGGTCACTACTTCCCTCTCACTTAAAAATCCCAATCTGATAAACTAGAACTCCCCCCATCATCCAATGAAGTCCTAATGTTCCAGAATGATTACGATCTAGCCTGTTACCTCCATGCTATTGAACCTATGATGTCCTCCACTAGCAAAAGTAGTGTTAGCATGACAAAGGAGGATATCAAGTATCTTAGTCAAAAAATTAAAAGAATAAAAATTAGATGCTCTGATGGTGAAAACCACATTGTGGCGGTATCAGAGCCAAAAATAGTAAAAATAAAAGATGTATCTGAGGGTGAAAACTTCTCTGAGGCACCCAAGGATAATATGCTTGATACGCTTCTGAGCCACTTTCAAGAGAGATCATCAGTATTGATTGAGGGGTGAACCTACAATAGTGGGTTACACTTTTTGGCCTGAACGGACACTATACTCTAAATTTTGAAGAAAAAAAAATAGATTCGAATACATATTGTCGTTAAACTGTTAATAATCAGAAGATGAAGTAAATTAGAGTCTTTTAAGAATTTCTATCTAGATTCTAAATATATTTTTTATTTTTATTTTTGAATTGATTTGATTGGTTTTTTCTTTCTCCCACGAAAACTAGTATGTTGCTAAAAATGTCATTTTCAAAGAGTTACATTATTTTCGTAGGGCATAACTTTTATTCTAAAATAGATATCAATGTGATTCTTTCAAATTTAGTTTTTTTAACATCCATATAGAGGGCATGCAATTTGTTTTATGACATTATCATAATTATTTTATATTTTATTAACATTTGAAGTTGACTAAGCGGTAATTTTGACATAGCTTGACTACATAGATTATAACTTGTTGTGTATTTGTCCAAATTCATTTTTATTTTTTTTGATAGAAAGATAACTTCAATACCTAGGGCATATATATTTTTTATAATTTTTTTCTCTCATTTACTATTTTTCCATAAGCATCAAACCTAGAGGTGGAGATACGGTGAAATATCTATGTTTAGTAAAACTAAAAATACAAAGTCATAATAAACTTAATATATATTAACATTATAATAATTGGAAAGAGTTTTCTCAATAGTACCTTACTACATAGATAGGTTTTTTGAATGGATTCACTTGATCTGCCAAAAGATAAAGTCGAAGTGATTTTTTATCAGCATTTTAATAGGTGCGAAGGAGACTCCATTGTAGGTATGAATGAGGAGTATAGATATTATATCAATGATTTTTTTATCTAAGAGGCTTTGAGGAAACCATTTCTAATGAATTCCTTCAAATGGATCCTATCAAGGCTTAAATAATCATATTTTATTAAAAATGTGTTATTTCAGCAAAAATCAACATGTCTAAAAAAGTGTAACCCACTATTGTGGGGTCACCCTGAGCTGACATAGTCAATGAATTTGGGTACAGAGGCTGCTCCACAAATTATTCATCTAGCACAGTCATTATCTGTAAAAGAAAAAGAAGAGTTCACTAGCTTCTTTCAAAGCAAGAAAATAAACTTTGCATGGACTTACTCTAACATGCCTGGATTAGACCCCAATCTAATCACACACCATTTGTCCATTGCACCAGGTATTAAACCTGTCAAATAGAAGCTGTGAAAAATGCATCCACACGTAGCACTTTTAGTCAAAGCAGAGCTAGAAAAGCTTCTTAAGGCTGGTTTCATAAGGACTATTGACTATGCAGAATGGATTTCAAACATTGTTCCAGTCACCAAGCATGATAAATCCATTTGTGTGTGCACAGACTTTAGGGATCTAAACAAGGCATGTCCAAAAGATGACTTCCCACTACCCAACATTGACATGATAGTGGATATGACAACAGGTTATGAGATTTATTCCTTGATGGATGGATTTTATAGCTATAATCAAATACAAATTATACCAGAAGATCAAGAAAAGACCTCTTTCACATGTGCTTGGGGCACCTTTTGCTAGAATGTCATGCCTTTTGGGCTTAAGAATGCTGGAGCAACATATCAAAGAGTTGTCACTACCATTTTCCATGATATGATGCATAAAAAAATGGAAGAATATGTGGATGACACTTTACCAAAAGCATGCAATGAAGAACTCATCTTACAGATTTGGGTCCCATACTTGACCGCATGGAACAATTTAGTCTCAGACTTAATCCCAAAAAGTGTGCATTCGGTGTCACTTTTGGGAAACTCTTGGGTTACATCATTTCAGCTAAAGGCATAGAAGTTGATCCTAAAAAGGTACAAGCTATTATGGACATGCCTCCACCCAAGAACATAAGTCAAATGAGGGGAATATAGGGAAGGCTACAATCTATCTGGTGTTTCATTTCACAGTTGGCTGACAAGTCGCAACCATTCACTAAAACTTTGCATAAGGGTGTGACTTATGAATGGAATGAAGAATATGATAGGGGACTCACTCAGATTAAACAGTATCTTGATAATCCACCTATATTGATGCCTCTTATTCATGGGAAGTTGCTCATACTATACATCTCAACAATGAACACATCTTTGGGTGCTCTCCTAGCTCAAGAAGATCAAAACAACAAAGAGAGAGCTATATATTATATCGGTAGAACATTGGTTTCTTATGAAATGAACTATTCTGTTCATTGAGAAAGCTTGTCTAGCAATAGTCTTCACTTCTTAGAAGCTACAACATTATATGCTCACTCACACTACAAGGCTTATTGCAAAAATTGATCCACTAAAGTACTTACTGAGCAAAGCTGCCCTCACGGGTAGATTAGCAAAATGGGTTATGATACTCAGTGAATTTGACATTGAGTATGTGGAAAGAAAAGCTATTAAAGGACAAGCAATTGCTGATTAGTTGGTGGAAGCTCCTCTAAAAGATCACCAGCCTTTGAATATTTAATTCCCAAATGAATCCATCATGCTTTTCACACATCAAGCTTAGAGCATGTTCTTTGATGGATCATTCACTTAAGCAAGGATCAGGTGTAGGCATTCTATTTATAACACCTCAAAGATACTCATTGCCAAAAGCTTACAAAATGTTGTTTCCTTGCACAAACATCATCGTTGAATATGAAGCTCTCATTAATGGTATGAAGATAGTCATTGAATGGCATGTGGATGAGCTCAAGGTCTTTAGAGACTCTCAGTTAATCATCAACCAAGTTAATGATGTCTATCAAACAAAAGATGGCAAGTTAGTGCCTTATAAAAGAATGGTGGATGATCTCAAACAATATTTTGCACATATTTCTTTCCAGTAAATTCCAAGGGCAGACAATAAAGAAGCTGATGCTATGGTCACTCTTGCTTCAATGTTACAAATGCCAAAAAATGACTTCAGACATGAATTCCTGGTGGAGGCATTACACTACCCAGCTTATGAGAATCCTGAATCCAAGATGATCTGTTCAGTCATTGGACATGACTCATCTCGCTCCCACCATATTTATTCCTACCTCCATGACCAAATCATTCTAGACACCTATACCTAGAATGAAAAGCGTCACCTAATTCGTAATGCTTCACAATATGTCATCATAGCAAATGACTTGTATAGATGGGGCCTAGACGGTACCCTCCTTAGGTGTCTAGAACCCGATGAGTCCAAACGTGCGCTAGCTGAGGTACATGAAGGTATTTGTGGGTCTCATTCGAGTGGTCTGACGTTAGCTCAGAAACTTATCAGAGCTGGTTACTACTAGCCAGATATGGAGAAAGAAGCTATTCAATATGCCAAGACTTGTAAACAGTGCCAATTTCATGAAAATCTGATCCATGCTCCTGCTAAAGAGCTTATTCCTTTCATCAGTTTATGGCCATTTCAATAATGGGCCTTTGACTTGGTGGGTCAGATACATCCTTCTTCTTCAAGAGGACATAAGTTTATCATCACAGCTACTAACTATTTTACCAAGTGGGTTGATTCGGTGCCTCTGGCTATAGTCGATGGCAAGTCTGTGGCTATGTTTATATTTAACTATATCATCTGTAGATATGGTGTACCCTCATCTATTATTACTGACAATGGGGGACAATTCAAGAACAAGGACCTGAGAGAATTATGCACTAAATTCAGGATCATTCAACATTGGTCGTCTATCTATTATCCTTAGGGTAATGGACAAGCAGAAGCTTCTAATAAGACAATTCTCAAAATCTTGCACATAATAGTTCATAAATCTGGTAGAGATTAGCACCTCCAGATTAATCCAGCTTTATGGGCCTACATAACAAGTATCCGAACTCCAACAAGGGCCATGCCCTTTGCCTTGGTTTATGGAGCAGATGCAGTATTGCTGGCAACCGAACATAATAACCCGGCCAAAATAACCTTGGACACAATAACCCCGCCATAATAATCCAGGGTCATAATAACCCATGGTCAAAATAACCCATGGACAAAATAACCCATGGTCATTTTAGATCAAGTTAGTATGCTAAAAAGGGATTGTGAGGCACCATAGAGGATATTTAGGTCAGTTTTAGACCATATATCCATTATATACCCCTAAAATAGCCTTAAAACATCTTTAATATGCTTAAATAACTTATAAAATGGTAAATAATTATAGAAATAAAGACAAATGGGAATAAGATAAATAAGAGTTATTATAAAAAGATATAAGTCAAAAGGCATTATGAAGAGGCATTAAGAGAAGTAAAGGAAGGAAGAAGGGGAGAAGAATTAAGAGTGTGTAAAGTGATAAGAAAAAGAGAAATCAAAATTCATAAAAAAATATTGTAATATGAATAAGCATTGTTTTCTCCAAGAGAATAAAATAGAGAAATATATGGTTGTACACACTACACAACCAAACAGGAAAAAATACCATGAACTCAAAGAAAGACTAAAAAGACTAGTTGATGGTTAAGATAATAATAATATTTTAGATTATATAAGAGGCATTGCTTATAATTTGACACTTTAATTGAAATTTTGAATAAATTTTTTTTTTAGAAATATACTTGTAATTTATAAATTTTGTTTTCCTTTTTCTATAATCTTATGGGGTTATTTTGTCCATGGGTTATTTTGACTGCAGGTTATTTTGGATTGGGTTATTATGACCGTGGGTTATTTTGGCCGGGTTATTATGTCTTGTATTGAGGTTGAGATTCCTACATTATGAATCTCTCTAAGTGGCCTTGTCATTGATGAAGAAAACATAATATCCCGGCTTCAAGAGCTTGAGCTACTAGATGAACATCGGAAGGTGGCGTTCGATCATCTAAGAGCATACCAAAAGAGGATGTCTAAAGCCTACAATAAGAAAGTCGGACAAAGGGAATTCCAAGTGGGTGATCTTGTCCTAAGAGAAAACCCCAAGAATCAGCAGCAACGAGTCCAAAAAGGGAAATTTGAACCAAACTGGCTTGGTCTGTATGTTATTACTGCAGCATTTGGGTCTGACGCTTACCAACTCTCCACCACTGAAGGAGAACAACTCAAAGAGCCTATCAATGTTCTTCACTTAAAGAAATTCTATAGCTGAGGCATTCTTTGTATGCTCATGTACATACTTATTGGTCCTGAAAAAATCTTTCAAAAATGGTATATTGTCAAAAATCCTAAAAATTGCAAAATGTCTTGAAAAAAATGATCATCTTAGTGAAAACCTGGTAAACAGGCGCTCTGATGTATCTATTATCTTGGTGAAAACTTGGTAAACAAGCACCTTGATAATAATAAAAAAAATACAAAAATGGAGAAATACAAAAAAAATCAAAAAATCAAAAATATAAAAAAATGAAATATTCAAAAGACAAAAAAAAATCAAAAAAGAGAAAAGAACAAAAAAATTGAAAAAGAAAAAATGTGTCATTGATGAAAACCTGGTAAACAAGTGTCATGGTAGCAAAAATAGAATCTCTGCCAAGATGGTGAAAACTTGGTAAACAGGCGCCTCTTGTTTCCTGAAGCTATATCTCATCTCGACACCATTTGGCTCTTGCTTTCCTGCTTTAGTTTGCTTTCCTGCTTTCCTGCTTTAGTTGGTTTCTTGCTTTAGTTTGCTAGCTCATGCACTTGCTTTCAGTTGTCTTCAAGATTTTCCTCAACTCTTCATGGATTGGAACTGGTCACACTTGGGGGCACTTTCTTGGTCTAGGGGGCATTGTCCTATCACTTTCAGAATCTTTTTTCATGCATTAGTCACCAGCGATTCTCGCTGCATCTGCCTGCTGATGCCTAGCTACTTTTGAGATTTCTCTCCTTAAGGATCTCTTGTGTATCAGTCGCCAGTGGTTCCCACTTTGCCTGCCTACTGATACCTATCTCTCATTCGAACTCTTCTCTTTCGAGATCTCTTCCTTACATCAGTCACCAGTGGTTCTCACTGCGCTTGCCTGCTGATGTTTTGCTCATGCTTGATTTTCTCTTTCAATAATCCTTCTTGTATCAGTCACCAGTGGTTCTCACTACATCCACCTATTGATACTTGGTTCATGCTCTAATATCTTCTTGAGACTTTGTCTCTCACGATGGTCACTAGTGGATCTCACTGTGTCTGCCTACTGTCATTGTCCTGTTGAGGCTTCAAATGTTGTATACTTCCGATTTGACTTCAATCCACTTGAACACAAACGTAAACTGAAACTAAAATTGAATTTGTGATTCTCTGAAGCATTCTGAGCTTTTCTTTTGTGTGTTGTCCTTTCGCTTTATCATTCCTCCTCAAGCAACTCTAAGACATCTCCTTGACTGAGAGAAGTGAAGACTGGGGGTATGATATTTCCTTTGCTTTCTATTTGATGGTTTAGTTCTAATGATCCAATGAATCTATATAAGAGGGGTGTCCATCTATAAGAGCCTCCATCTCCTATTGGATGGCCATGTGTACCTCGACTCCTTTTACATGGACGCTTTGGTGAGGTTGGTTCTTCTCCTTGTTTGTTTTGAATGACTTCTTTCTGCTACAAGTAAAATTGCAAATGCTCGTCCTGCTAAGTGAATGTAAGGGTCATTGTGAGCATTCTTTGGCAAAAGAAGGAACTCTCGTGTGTCTAGCGTGTTTGTATGCAAGCAACATTTAGGTCATTCTAGCAACCATACTTTGATGCTTATGTTAACTTGCTAAATCAAAAGAAATAGGTGTTCAAGTCATTATGGCTTCTTGTGCCTTAATGCTTACATCTCATTCTGACAAATCTAAGACTTATGTCATATTCATATTCTTATGATAGAAATGTCAGTGAGGATTGTATGGCATCTTGTGATTGTCCCATGCTTAAAAGAACTCTATGATGATAATATGATGAGTCCAACAACCAAGTCCTAGGGTTTGCGTTTAGCTTAGGCTTGCATTGAGACTGTGTTTTGGTGCTCTCTTGATTGTCTTCTTCTGGATCTCTTCATCAATGGTTCTCATCTTTTGTCTCAGGTTTGTCTTGGCTGCACAAGTGTCCAGTCCTTGCTCTCGATCTTCAAAACATCCTTTTGATTAGTACCTATCATATATTGCTAAAAATTTGCACAAGATGATTAGTATCATATACATCACACTTTCATTGCATACATTGCACTTTCATTTCATACATTACATTTTCATTTGCATCCATATACATTTACATATTCATTTGCATGTGCATCCATTATAAGCATAAATAAAATCATACATTGCATTCATTTAGATCTACCATCTATCATTACATTTCACATTGCATGTTCATATTCATATCATCAATAAAATATGTGCATCTCATACATATCTACTCCATACATCTAAAGCATCTAGGACACATCTCATACAACAGCAACATCAAAGCAATATATCAACAAGTACAATGATATAAAAAATAGTGATCTCATATATATATCTCGATCGGATCAATGTCATGTACAAAATAATGGTGCTACTCGAGCATAGTATAAAAAATAGGGCTACAATATGTGTATCAAAATATGCTAACTCTTCCCATCACCACTTGGAGGAGGAGGTGGTGCTAGTCCCTGTGTTGGTGCTTGTGAAGGTGGCATCGATCTCTGAGGAGGGGGCATTAGTTGTTGCGGAGCTGCCTGTTGTGGTGGTGCCTGTGGTGCTCTGGCATACTCAGAAAATGGAGGCACCTGCTTTGATACATCTTGAATGGCTCCACAATATGCCACATACTAGTAAGTTTGTTGAGTAGCCTTGTATCTAGTCTCTATCTGCGACCATGATAGCACCTCTTGTAACTCTCTGATCTCCTGCTCTTGATCAGCTATGCGGGTCTCCTGTATGATGACTCATGTGTGGTAGTCATCTCTCTCGTGATGTACCTTCCTGACCCTCTCCTGGCTCTTCTTGAGAGCCTCCCGTAGTTGTGGTGTCTATGCTCCTATCAGAACATCCTGCATGTCTATATCATCACCCTGAGACATTTTCTATGATGGATCCCCTATCCTCTGCCTGGTAGACCTTTGCTGGGTCCTGCTACTCCCAGTATCTACATCTGACCCCATAGTCCTTTGGGGGATGTCTTTCTGCACTGACCTAGGCCTCAACGCTCTCTGTCCAGGCCGTTGTAATGGTACCTACTACTGTAATGGTACATGTTGCTACTGTGTAGGTGGTTGCTATGCTGGCTGCTGCTTTACTGGCTGCTCCCGTGCAAGCTATTGCTGAGCTCTCTGCCCCATCCCTGTAGGATTTGTAAATCTAGGGAAAGGATGGGCTAGGCAGTGATCCCTATATGCAAGCATCATCCCTGCATTGGTGATGTCCACCATATAATCCCATCGGGCCTGAGGTATGCGTGCCTCGATCGCACATCTGCCTAGATCTAATCTTGGATGCCACCCCTTCTTCTCCTCATCGGTGAAATGGGCATAGGGGCAGTACTCCAGGGAGATGTCTTGTTGTCTCCCAAACTGATGCAAGTCACGTGTAACAAGAAAATGCTCAATGATAGTAACACTGCGCCTAATTAGTGGATGCAAGACAAACATGTAAGAAAGCTCTCGCTGAGCATCATCCCATGGCTCAGTAGCGACCCAAGGTCTCTAGACAATGACTGCCATGTCATCGAGCTATCTGTGCCACTGCTTTGTCTTACCCAACAATGGCTAAGTCATCGGACCTGCGTACCTATATATATAAGGCTCAAGATCCTGTCGTGTATCATGATAAATCAGCCTGCAAACAGGGAGATGCTCCCAGGACTAGATCTGTAAAAAAAGACATCTGCCACCATGGTCCTAGCCCCTTGATACAAAATCTCATGCATCTCATGGTACATATGGGCTAGCATACACTCACCCCATCTGAATCTGACTGCTGGTCTAGCCAACATCCGCTGTAGCATCAACCCCTAGCCACACTCCAAACCATGCTGACCTCAATCGGGAACCAGATAGCAGCTCAAGAACATGGCTAGAACAACGATGAATGGGTGAGCACCACCATATCTATTGATCAAATCCTCCCAAGAGATGGCTCGACCCATCACTAGATCATCTCAGAATATAGTCCTCAATGCCACTGTGCCTACCCTCGGTTGTACATCGTACTCTACTCGGGCGCTATGGACAGGTATCCGCAAGATCTTGTAAATATCCTTGAGAGTGACTGTCATCTCCCCTAGCGGCAAGTGAAATGTGTTCATCTCCAAATGGAAACACTCAACAAGTGCACCAAGAAGACCGTGATTTACCCGAATGTTGGGTATATCACACATATATCCTAATTCGAGTCCCTTAATATGTGCACTCTCAGCATCTGTCAATCTCTGGACTAGTGTAGTGATCACTAGATGATGTGATCGGAAGGTGACATCGGGGAAGTCAACCTGCCAAGCAAGCGATGACATTGGATCAGTATCTCAATATGATGGTTTTCAAAACAACAACAAATACAACGATGCATCTATCCTAGACATGACTCTGCGACGCTCTACTCAACTGATTTCATGCAAATTTGGCAAATTTTGACAAAGGTTTTACAACACTACAACAACATCTCGTGCAAGGAAATTGTTCCCTTGCGCGAGATAGGACCTTCTCTTGCGCGAGAATGAGAAACTTCGCGCAGGTTGGCCTAGCGCTTCGCACGAGACTCCAGGTAGACCCTGGGTGAAGAAGCCTTGACCCATGCAAATAAACCATTTCCTCGCATGAGAGGTGACTAAGGTCGGCATGAGGAAACTATTTCCTCATGCGATAGTTGAAGAACAAAGGCCTAAATATTTTAAATCTATCCTAAATCGACCTAGAAAGCGTTAAAAATTGCAATGGAAGGAGGATTATCGACTACTCACAGGTGGGTCATACTCCAATGACTAGGCATGTCATCATGGGTGCTCAAATCAATGCATATGCACTGGAATTCTCTCCATTCTCTCTCTCAAAGCTCAAATTCACAAGAAGATAGGTGAATAATGAATTGAAAATGACCCCTCCGAGCCTTATATAACTTTTTGACCTAATTTTCAAAGTGCTCCATTTTGCGCAAAAATTGCACCCTTGGCTAAATCGACTGCTCTGAATCCATTTTCGAGATCAAAATTGAAATTTGATATCTCTAGATAGCTCAAAATCATGTTTTAAATTCTGAGACCCTTTGGGATCGGATGCTTGTGCAGTCAGTCTTCTGGCATCATCTTCCTGCCAGATCCTCATCTCTTCATCATTTTTTCAAGATCTTCACTATTTTCATCAAAGTCAACTCTAGTCAAATATGGTTAACCATGGTCAACTATGGTCAAAATTGGTCAGCAAGACCTCCCAATCTCTCCAAATTGCTTCTGCAGCTTCTTGAATCTAGTCTGATTGCTTCTACTCTGCAACCTCTTGTTGTTAATCGTCCTTTTAATATGTCATCTTTCAATTTCACTCCCGAGGGGGTAGGATGATTGCATCATTTGAATCTTGTCAAACCAGTCTCTTTTCAATCTGATCTAAATCAAAGTCCTCACCGCTTTGGGCATCTCTTCATTAGGGGCATCTTCCTGCCTCGCATCTGGTCATCTATCTCTTAGGTATCTGAGCAATCTAACTCAAATCCTTGGGAATCAAGCTTCATTCTGGAGATGGTTCTCAAAATCTCATTAGGTATTGGGGCAATCTAACCCTAATTCCTGGGAGTCAAGCTTCATTTTGGAGATGGCTCTCGAAATCTCTTTTGGACTGTTATCTAGGAAATCTAACCTGAGTCTCGGAGGGCTAAGTTTCGTATTAGGGCAATCTAACCCTAATTCTGGAAATTAGTCCTAAATCTGCATCTGTCACCATTTAATCAATGGGTATTGGGGCAATCTAACCTCGATTCCAATTTTCTCTCAAGTTCTCATTAGATCGTTGTCTTCGCAATCTAACTTAGACTTTGAAGAATCATGCCTCGTTCTGGAGGTGGTTCTGCAATTTGATCTATTTCAGTGTCTTGGCATCCTAACCTTGACTTCCGAGGGTTAAGCTCTATTTTGGGGATAATCCTAAAATCTCATCTGTCGCATCAGACTACTCTTTGAATCAACGCGCTGCTCGCACATCAATTCAAAGAGGGGAAAATGTAATACCCCAAAATTGGCACCTAATAATTTCAATCAATTTTGGTGCATTTTCTTCAATTTCACATCTTCAAAGTCCTATTTTACTAGGCAATTTTCTCTCTCCTACCTGACTTTATTTGACTTGATGTCAATTGCAAAAACCCTAATTTGCATTAATCTCATACTATAATTAATTCCTAAGTATTCAACTTTATTAGCTGAAAAATCCCTATGATAAATTAATTTAATTCTAAAGTCCTAAGTGCTTTAAATTAAATTAAATTAAACCCACCCCATTTGGCTAATACACATAAAAAGGAATTAATATTATTTAGTTATTTGAATGGACACCTCTTTATTTGAATTTAATAATTCAAATTACTCGAACGGTCACCCATATGTGGCAATAATTCATTCTCTTAATTAAATAAATCTTTCAATATTTATCTCATTTGGGAATGAAGAGTCAACAGTTTCATTTCAATAACCTCTTCATTCCTCTCTCGGGCTTGTCTATATAATGAACCCTCTCCTTCATTCGAAAGGAGGCAATTGTGAGAGCATCCATACTATAGCGAATTTTAGTCTCAATTATATTCATTTTTCAAGCTTTTATTGCATAATTACTTTAATTCTCATTTTAGTGTAATTGCATTTCTCATAGTAGTTTAATTTGCTTATTGCTATTAGATTAATATCATATTTCTTTCAAAGTTATTTAGATTAGCTTGCATTATCATATTTCCTTCAAGCTATTAGATTAATTGCACTTCTCATTCTAGATTAATTTCAGTTTTGTTTATCTTTCAAGCTTTTGAAAATCCTTCATATTAGCTTGGTCTTATGGTTGTTGGCTCTCGTTCTGAGAGTAATTCAAACACCCTAGTTAATTAGAAGGCAACAGGTTGAATTGATAGAATCATGCAAATGGGTAATTCATACTCAATTTTGTGATTCGATGATTAAGCAATGAACATGTTGTGTTTATAGCTCTATTAGAGGTCCACGTTCAGCTGTATAATAGATCTGACCCAAGTTCCACAATGATTTTCTTGACTCCATGTTCAGTTTGAACCCTTTTTCCAACTCTTTTCCCTATAGGCCCTAGGGTTTGTTCCTTAAATCCTTCTAACAGAAATTCTTCCCATGACATCCCTGACTATTCTCTCAAAGCTTTCTCAACAATTAAATTAATTAGATAGTGATGAGAGACAATATTAAGCTTACCTTCTTGCACCAGACAAGCTCTCTTCTTCAAAATATTGAACATAAAATTGGGTACATTGATGGGTCGATTACATGCCGTAGATAGCTTAAGAATTTAAAGTGAACATAATGCAAAAATGTATGCCATCCCTCACAAGTAAAATATTTGATAATGTAGACTACACACTGCCTAAAGGGTTCTGGCAAAGATAACCTGTTCATACCTTGCTTTCTGTCAACTTCCAATGGTGGGTCAGAGTGCAGGGTAAACTGTGTCCTAGATGTTGCTAGATCAAGGCTTTCTGAGAACTCTTCTCCTTCCTATGGTAGACCCATAACATCGGCCATAATTGCCTGTGTAAATTGTACCCTTAATCCTTTAACCATAGCCACTCCTTCCTTTAACGTTCTTAAAAAATGCAATGCAACCTCACCGTCCCAACTGGTTAGTTTCTAAATATAATCAAGCCATCCTCTGGTTTGAAAATATGGCAAACGCACTTGATCATTCAATAAAATACCATGTACTGTGGGCTCACACCGGATGAGATCTCCTCCCATCTCTTAGATTATCAGAATATTCAAAATAATGTTGTAGAAAATACAAACACACTACAACAAAGATTTTGAGCAAGGAAGTCTTAGAACGATGAGCTACAAGAAAGTTCAAATGTAGAAAGTTCTGGAATTCTAGAAATGAAAGCGCTTAAGGAAATATGAGTATAAATCTTAGAGTATATCATGCATTAACTGTTCCTATTTACTCCGCAAACTTTGTACTAGCCACCCTTGCATGATATGTGCAAAGTATTCAAGATTGTCACATCACTCAAAGTGAATATTGGCAAGAGGTGTGCGAAAGTACAAGTAAAGTTTAAAAGAATCAAATATAATAATTTTATGGACACAAAATAAAAAATGATATATCTCCCCCAGCTTAATTAGGCATTGGTCCCACAATTGCACATGTGACGAGACCTAGCTAGAAATTTGAAAAACAAATTATAAAATGAACATCTTGGATAATGTATGAACCTAAAAATTTGCTGACAGTAGTGCCTATCGACATCCATTGGTGGAGAATGATGAGGTGGAGGGGTGAAAAGACTAGAAGTGATGAGATGGATTTTATTACGGAGAAAGGACTTTCATGAATAAAGTGTTTATTATGAGGTGAGGAGAAATTTTTAGAGAGAAGAACTTAAATGAGCAAAAGGCTCATTTCCAGAGGCTGCAGGAGAAATGTTGCCATTGATGTAAGAGAATTGTTGCAGGAACTTTGCTTTGCTCTGCGGTTTGTGATATAGTTTCAGCCTTTGCCCATTAACCAATAACTTGAAGCGTACATGATCAACAGTGGATAATTGAACCGCTCCATTTGAAAACACAACAATGATCTTGTATGGTCCCAACCAGCAAGTTTAAAACTTTCCTGGAGTGTGTTGATACCTAGAATCATAAAGAAGTGCCTAGTCACCAACAAAAAATACTTTATCTTTGATAAACTTATCATTGCATTGCTTCCATTGTTGCTAGACCAATTCTGTATTATGCAATGCAGATTTGGGCCATTCATAAAGTCCATTCAAACTCAGAATTCGTTCCTATTGTGCAGAAGTGAAATCTAGACCAAGTTCCAGAGTTGTCCTTAATGTCTTATGTTCAAATTCCACAGGCATGATAGCTGACCTGCCATAGCTGAGCTCGAACGAAGTGAAGCCCGTTGTAGATTTCCAGGTAGTTCTGTAAGTCCAGAGAGCTTCAGGAAGTCGTGTGGCCCAATCTTTCTTATGGAGTGCTACAGTCTTGGTAAGAATGTATTCCAGTTCCCTGTTAGTAACCTCTACTTGGCCATTGGCTTGAGGGTGATAAGGCAATGATTTACCATGCCAAATTTTATACTCTTCCATCAAAGCGACTATCAGATTGGAAGTGAATTGACACCCTGATCAGATGTCAACTCCCTAGGCACACCAAATCTTGTGAAAATAAACTCATAAAGGAACTTGGCAACATTTTTGTCCCTGGGGTGTTTCATAGGTTTGGCCTCGGCCCACTTTGTAACATAATCAATGCATACTAGAATATAGGATTTACCTTGTGAAGATGGTTCAATAGGACCCACAAAGTCAATCCCCCATTTATCAAAGGGTGCTACAATTACTTGAGGTTGCAGGGGTATCTCATTCGACTTGGTGGGTCACCCCATGCATTGGCACTTATCACATTTCTTTGTATATTGAGTTGCATCCTTGTGTAAACTTGGCCAGTAATATCCAGTAGTCAAGATCTTGAATGTAGTTCTCTTGGTAGAAAAATGACCTCCACAGGGCTCATCATGACATTCCCTTAGGATATCATGTCTCATCTTCCCTTATGCATCTACGAACTACTTGATCAGGACCAATATAAAACATAAATCCAAAAATCCAAGAATAGTTAAAGCTCTTTTCAGCTAACAGTCATCTTTCTTTAGCAGAGAAGTGAGCGTGAGTCTTACCGGTGGTTAGGTAATTAGCAATGTCAGCATACCATGGATTATGTGCAGACAACAGAAAGAGGTGTTCATCGGGAAAACTATCATCAATGGCTGTAGGATCATCAGGAATATGCAATCAAGAAAGGAAGTCAGCTACCACATTGGCCTTGTCAGGCTTGTCGATGATAGTGATATCAAACTCCTGCATGAGTAACAACCAGGGAGCCAACCATCCCGATATGGCTAGTTTGTTCATCAAGTACTTAATGGTAGAGTGATCAGTATGAACAAATATTTCATACCCAGTAATGTAGTGCCTGAATTTATTCAGTGCATAGATAACCGCAAGTAGTTCCTTTTTAGTTACTGTGTAGTTGAACTCCGCTCCTTGTAGATTTTTAATGATGAAGTAAATAGTATGCTCAACGAGATCTACCTTCTAACCAAGTACTGCACCTATAGCGTAGTCTTAGGCATATGTATGGATGTGGAAAGGTAAACCCCAATTAGGTCCCCTCAAGACTGGTGCTGTGGTGAGAACCTCCTTAAGCTGCAGGAAGGACTTGTTACACTCAAAGTCCCAAGAAAAGTCGGCATCCTTTTTTAACAAGTTATAAAGAGGTGTTGCAAGTTGACTAAAATCCTTTATAAATCTTCTATAGTATCTGGCATGTCCAAGAAAACTTCGCACATACTTCTACTTTTCTGGTGTGGGTAACTGATTACTTCAATCTTTGCGGGGTCCACTTGAATGCCTTTTAAGGAAATGAAATGGCCTAATATAATACCCTCCTCCATCATCATGAAGCATTTCTCACTATTGAGAGACAGGTTGTAGTCCCGACATCTCTTGAGAAATTTTTCCAAGTTTTCCTTAGCCTCATCAAAAGTGTTCCCATAAGTAGTAAAATCATCCATATAAATCTCCATGCAGTTAGCAGATATATCAGAAAAAATGCTTATAACAACTCTTTGGAAAGTGGCTAGAGCATTGCGCAAACCAAAAGCGAAGACTAAATAGGCAAATGTCCCCCATGGACATGTGAAAGTTGTTTTCTCTTGGTCCTCATGAGCTATTTTTATTTGATTGTAACCACTAAAGCCATCCAGGAAAGAGAAATATTTCTTGCCAGCTAGGTTATTAAGAACTTGGTCTATGAATGACAATGGAAAGTGGTCCTTCTTAGTGTCTGAATTGAGCTTTCTGTAGTCGATGCAAACTCTCCATTTCCCTCCCTTATTTGGTATTATAACCAAGGGTGAGACCCATTGGCTATCGGAGATGGGATAAATGAAACCAACGTTTAATAACATATGCAGTTCATTCTTAACTATATCCCTTAAGGCTAGATTGACTCTCCTTTAAGGCTGACAGACAAGTTTATATTCAGGACTGATGTAGATCTTATGAGTGTAGAGTTTGGGATCCAGGCCTTTCATGTTTGTATAGTCCCAAGCAAATGCTTGCTGGTGTTCCTGCAGTAATTGTAGGATAATTTTCTGATGTGAAAGGGATAAATCACTGCTAACATTCAATTCTCTTCTTGGACCAACTTCTAGCTTGATTACCTTTTCTTCCATTAATAGCTAAGCAACTGGAAGAGAATCCATCTCATGAGGCAATAATGAGTGGAGGAATTGGGAGGTTTCTAAATATTGAGGTGAATTCAAAGGTGGTAACATAGTTTCCAGTATACAGTCTGCTTGGGAACATGACTGAGACCTTACCCCATATTCACTCATGATAATGGATGAAATTATCTCATCTTCTTTCTAGAGGCTACAAACGGCTCCTGGCCTATCATCATAAGCTGGCGGATGGAATTGACTTCAGGATCAACATCACCTAAATCTAGCTAGACTATTTGATCATCTTGCAACAGAGGTTGAGCAGGGGAATACAAAGTCAGGTTCTTAGTATTGACACCATTGGATATTGTCATCTTCCCTGACCAACAAGCTATATAGGCATCTGTAGTAGCCAGCCATGGCCACCCTAGAATTATTGGATACCCACCCATGTTAGCTTTTGGGGAAATGACAACAAAGTCTACTAGATACTCCCAAGAGTTTAATGTGACTATGACATCCTCTACCATCCCATCTGGTGTGATAGTAGAACTATAAGCAAGCTGAAGTATGGTTGGTGTTTCCTTGAGGCCAATGATATGCAGTTGAGACATTACCTCTTTTATCATGACATTTATTGAAGCACCTAAATCAACTAGAGCATTTTGGACTTGCATGTCGTGTATGGTGACTATAACCACATGACTCAGGTTGGATCAGAATACTTGGGTACAGTTAGCTTTTCCAACATCAGGTCAAACAACTTTCCTAAGACGTGAATAGTCTTAGGATCCTTTTTCTTTCTCCTTGGCTATTTTGTATAGGCCTCGTTGATAGCTTTAGTATAAGCGGGAACTTCCTTAATGGCATCTAGCAATGGTATTTTTACTGTCATCTGCTTCTGTTGATTAAGCAAATCTGTCACTGCTTGGTTTTCTGTAGGCTAAGCTTGTTCTACCAACCTATGAGGAAATGGGGGCTCTTTAACAGGAGGAGAGGTAGGCTGAGTTGGCATATCCACTTGTTTAGCTGAGGAATCCTCAACTTCTGTTATGATAGGCTACTGAGGAGAAGTGAGAGTTTTTCCTGACCTTAAATGAATATCGTTCAAGGAGATAGCACAACTCTGTTGTTGTGCTGGTGGTTTGACATTGTTGGGATTAGGGGTAGGCTGAGTGGGCAGCTGAGCCTTCCTAGGGGGAGTATTATTGGCTATAGGAGGAGGCATCAGAGCCTGTTGTTGAGGTGGTGTCATTAAAGCTTGCTGACTAGATTGGTTAATCCAATTATGCGATTGTTGCCAACCTTGCTGGGGTTGTTGCCAACCTTGCTGAGGTTGGTGCCAACCTTGTTGGGGTTGCTACCAATTATTATGCCCATTAAAGCCCATATTCTGATGAGTTTGCCATTGATTATTCCTAGTAGAGCTTTGGAGAGGGTCTTGCGGCATACTTGGTCTTTGGGCCCAAGGTCTACGTTGAGAGACGTACAATAATTCTCTATTTTCATCAATTGCTTTAAACTTAGTTGGCATTGGTTGTGACTCCAAGCTTGCAACATGCTTGCATCTACAGTTTCATTTCCTTTCTCTACTGTGCGGATAGTATTCTGCTAACATAGCATCGACTTCCTCCTTCTTCCTTCTTGCCTGCATTGTATCCAGCTGAGTAGCAATATCATTAATGATGTCTTGCTTAAAATTTGATAGTAGGTTTGACAACTCCACCTTGGACACCCCTGAGCCATTAGACTTAAGAGGTAAGTCTCTCAGTCCTCTTCCTTTCTTCATGGTAGCTCTAGAATAGTTCAAACATATATTCTTTATGTCAGACCAGCTCTTCTGAGTGATGTCGCCACTTGACATAAGATCTAAAGCTTCAATGCTGCCATCATGTACACCTTTTAGGAAAAGATGCTTTTGTGATTCTTCGTTCAGCTGGTGCTGCGTATTACGCTACAGGTTGAACATGAACCTTGAGACATAATCCTCCAAGGTTTCATCTTCCTTTTGGGACATTTTTGAAAATGTCATCACCTTTCAAACCTCGACCCCTACAGTACTCTTTGTACTTTGAAAGGAACAAATTACTCATTGCATTCCAATCTGTTACAACATTGGCGCCCAACCCCATGAACCATCTTAGGGCAGCCTCTTTTAGAGTGGATGGAAACAACTTCAGCTTGTGGGCATCAGTTGTGTAGTCATAGCTCCTGCAAAGGATGTCAAACTCAAAGAGGAAGGTCTTGGGGTCTTCTATGATAAGGCCGTAGAATTTGGGAAGTGCAACGGTAGGTATGTTCTTCAAATTTTGATTACCTTGTTGAGTAGGGATAGGAAAAGGAAAGGTGGGTTGGGCCATCCTTAGAGGAGGTTTTAGCTGTTGTGGTTGATAAAAAATAAGGGCAAGTGGATTATCCTAATACTCAGAGTTTGCAAAAAGGTCATTCAGATGCAATGATTCTTTAGATGATGATGGTGAGGGCAATTGTTCATATGCATCAACAAATGGATTCTCAAATGGTTCTTCTTCTTGTATGTTCTTGGCTTAGGGTTCCTTGGGCTCTTGATGAAAAATATCAAATGGGTCATCCTGAATAATGCGAGGAAGGAATCTCCCAAGATGGTCTCTTCTTCTTCTATGCATGCAAGAAAATGCAGAATTTAAACTAAAACAATGACTAGGGTTGAACTAGATTGACACCATCCCCAGCAGTGGTGCCAAAAATGGTTGGCCAGTATAATACCTTAGTAACTAAGGATTGGATATCCTTTTACAGTGATTCTATGGTTAAATATCATCAAGTATCCTTCTTAGAATAGCATACTGAATTGATTAGATGTATCAATCTTGGAGCGTAAATTTGAAATGGTGACGACAAAGTATATGCTCTAGTCCATCTTCAAAGTCATCATTACTAAAGCAAAGGAACTACTACATGAAATCTATATTAAGAATTGAAACAACAACTTAACTTAGATCTTAAAGGAATGCTTCATCAAAAAACTAACTATGCATCTATGCTGTAGGAAACAACCAATGGTTTTGTTACCAAATGGCTGCAGGAGAAATAAAGGATTAAATAACTCAAAGAAACTTAAGACTAGTTCCTACTTAAACATGAATCGAGTTCACCTTCCGTGTGGGCCCCCACGGAAGAGTGAATGGATTTAAAACTCAAAGGTCAAGATCTGAAAATGTCATGTATTCATTCATAGAAAACTTGAGTACAAGATGCAACAACAAAATTGTATTCACTACTAGCTGGATTACAGAGAGGATTTCTTGAACTACTAGCTAACCAGGAATCATGAACTCTAGCTTATTTATTAACAACTTGAAAATAGAACTCCTAAAGACTAGGATCCTCCAATACATGGATATGATAGCTTTTCAGTTACAAAAGAAACAACATCAATTAATATAGGAGTAAGCCGCATTCAACCACACATATATATAGGAATGCATGACTACTGGATTCTCTTCAAAACACCCACGAGTTGAACTGACCTAGACCGCAACAACAACTACTACCGACTGGAAATAGTGGAATCATTATGAGCCTTGAGATCAGTTGTTGTCTTAATGATGCCACTTCGCTTGTTGATGTCGAGTCTTCCTGCGAAAGGTTAGCATGCACACAAAAACCACAACACATATCTAAGATTCATAATAAGTTTTCATATTCTAGCATTATTCTCATCACATGGCTACAGGAGACACTACCCATTAATGCAGAATGGAAAGAATACCAGATTTCATCCTACATAACCATGTAATACATATATATTCATCATATTCTTTTAATCTTGAGAGTATCAACATACACACATAATTATAGCATTAAAGCATAAAAATTCTGATCAATGTTTGTGAAAAACTCATGAAATACTTCAAGTCTTAACCAGAAAACCATATACTAAATAGCCATAAACTTGGCTCATCAACGAGATTTGTTAGAAGACATCATCCACAGAACCAAATCATTGGAGACAAGAAAGTTGGCATGATGACACAAAGTAAGTTAAGATAGAACACATGCTTAGTTTGTGAATTTGAGCCTAAGATTGTTAGAGATGCACTTGAGAATGAGGAATGGATTAAGGCCATGAATGAAGTGTATCATCTGAAAATGGAAGCACTTCCATTTAGGACTGGTTTAGCCCTTTGAGTAAGTGGTTTGGGGTCATGTCAAAAGCCTTGAATGGGCCTTTGACTTGGATCTGGCTTTTTCCCTTGTCCTACCCTGTTTTCCACTTCTTTCTTACCTGTTTCTGGCATCTTGCTCTGAGATTTTGAGGTTCTTGACCTCAGGATCAAGGTCGACCTCGACCCTGACCTAGGGTTTAAATTTCAAATTCCAAGGATTTCTAGATGTCAGGGTTCGGAAAGAATTATTTCTCGCTTTCAGGTCGGTTGTTTCGGGCTTCGAAATGATAACTTTTAAAATGTATTTAATTGAGGTCCACTCATATGGGTATGAGCCTAATGGAAATTTATTTCTCATGTGTCGACCTCTCTAGAAGTTTGTGCCCTAGACTAGTATATAAGGAAGCCTTCTCCTCTCATTTCAACTCAAGCGATAAAAAGAATAAATCACCAATCATCAAGCAAGAAGGAGAAAGAAAGCATTCAAGCAATCATCTATTTTCAAGCATTCAAGCATTCAAGCATTCAAGATTCAGTTCATCAAGGAGATCCATTGGTAGCCATTGAAGGATTCAAGCTCTATGGAGCCCTCTTGTTGAAGATTTCTCCATCCAGATCCATTCAAGCTTCTTCCTATTCCAAGATCCATTCAAGATTGGTGTTGAAGATCTAAAGGCAATTGATTTGATACATCCTACAATTCTACATCCACTTGGAGCATCCATACTTGTGGATTCAAGAATTCAAATCCTCCACAAGGGTTTCAACATAAGCAAGGTGAATTGTTCCATTTTCTTTGTTTATTACTGCAATTTCAATTCTATTTCAAGGTTAATTCTAAAACTGGGGTTTGACCAAGGCAAACCCCTCATCCAAACAAAAAAACCATTTTTCATGCAGGTGCCGATGTAAAACAATGAATTCCAAAGCAGATTCGAATACCCTTTTTGGCAAACTTTTGGGATCCACGAATAGATTTTCCATCGGAGCAGTGTAGGTCAAGGTCGACATAAAGGGGTCAAGGTCAACCTGTATTTGGGTCAAGGTCGACCTAGATCCGAAAAGAAAAATATTTCTGGGTTTTCTCCGTCTCTGTGTTTTTGTTCCAAATCCTATTGCAACATTTCTAGAAACTCAGTACAGACACCAGAAAATAGAAATTTCCAGATCTGCTATACTTTGAGGTTAGTATTTGTCTTCAATTCATTTCAATACTCTCTTCCAAAATGAAATGTAATGTTTTCCTCTTTCTTATTATTACTAATCGATTGATTCATTTATGCATTGACCATTTTCTTGTGGTTAATCAATTTGGATCTTTCCCTTGGGAATTTGGGATTAAGAAGAGAATCTTACCTTCCCCAATTCTTCTATATGTAAAAGATACCATTCATTCATATGACATATCATTCATTCATTCTCTTATCATTTTAATATTTTATTCTTTACATTTTGGTGAACCCGCTTACGACAACTCTTTCTTTTGTGGTGTTAGATTTACATTTTATGTTAGATCTTGCATGTATATTAGATTAGCCTTATTTTATGTGCTTGCATTTACATTTCAAAAAAATAAAACAAAAAAATCTTATAAAGAAAAAATACAAAAACATTTATTTGTTCATGCCTTGTATTTTCTTAATTTAGTTCATTTGCATTACATTGGTATATGAGCTTTACTACCTCTAGTCCTACTTATAATATTCGGGTTAGAAGAAGTCACAGACTTATGGGTTCCTTTGATCCCGAGTCTTCCTCTCCTTTCCTTAGGATCCCAGATGACAATTTGATCACTCATGATTCCAATCCTATTATGGAGCATAACTCTTCTCACTCATCTCACGACAAGGATGATGCTTTAAGAGTTCCTCCTGAACAAGTCCAAAAACTTTCAACTGAACTTGATAAAATGGGAAATTGGCTTGCCTTAGTCAAGCCTTGAGTAGGAATTAATGTTCATTACAATAATGATGATTAAAAAAGAGAGTTTACTCTTGGTATAGTAGACGCAAAAAACCTTTAGGAAATGTTGAATTGAAATAATATTACCTTAAGCTAGATAATGACGGTGATGCAATGCTCTTTGGATAAGACCTTCAAGAATTGACGCAACAACATGACATGACAAGACATAAAATACTCAATCATGAGAACACACTTACATGTAGATTGTTGTAGCTTGCTACTCCATAGTGCTTATATCTAAATAAACTTGCTCAATAATGCTTGCTTTAGGAAGTGAACTTAATAATGCTCAGGTTGTAGGATGAAAATGAATTAGAGATGATGACTTTATACATGGATCACAAGGTATTTCCTATTTTAGGCCAACTTCCAATAGTCATATCTAAATATCAAGATCAAATAACAAATGGTGGGAATGACACTCCATCACATTTGAATTTGGACTCATTTTCGAGAGAGGGTGGTGGGCTATGGTGCTAAGTGCCATAGTCTACCCAAAAAAGGGTGAACTAAAGGCAAATGCAGAGTAGAAGGTCCCAAGACATAGGACCTGGTCATCAAATGAGCATATGATGACAATATGGTAGTGACAAGGCTAGAATTAGGGTTGAAATAAGCTATAAGAGGGTATGCTAAAGCAAGGACCAAAAGATGAACATGAAATTGTACAAGATTACAAATTACGATATTTTAATAGATATATTGTCTAGAGCTTGTTTTAGGTTAACATAATACAACACAGATTCTCACTAAAATTCAAAAACATAAAAGTATGATTAAGCCAAATTAATTTTTGGTTAATGGACTATCTCTTCTAGCTTACTGTAACCTTACTAATAGTCATTATTGACTTAGATAACCTTTGACTTAGAGATACACTCTCACCATCTTGTCCTAATCAGCTAGGATAATAACATTGGATGGTAGAAAACAAGGTGTTAATGAGTTGGATGGAAATTGCAATAACTTTTGGAATCATTAAACAGTTAAAAGAGTCCTTTCCAATTGCTTCACGACAACACTTCTCTAAATAAAATAATCAAAGAGGGCTAAATCAAAGGTCAATGAACCATAAATGTGTGCCACCGAGAATAGGAATTTAAAAAAATGCGGAAAAAGAGAAAATAAATTTAAAAAAATAAAGAAAACAAATACTTTATTTGATACGCGTCCTTTTTTCATGGCACCATTCGTCCCGTGCGTCATCGGCAGGCCCGACGTTGACGGGTTCAGGGGGCTCGGAAGTTCAAAAAACATCCGGAGATAATAGGGGAAAAAGGCAAAATTGTTCCCCGGAATTCATAGGAGGCGGCGATTAAAAATGAAAGTAGGAGAATGCAATCGAAAAGGGCGACGAATGCTTCAAAGGGAGGGCGAATACTGTGATGATGACGATGATGTCGTTTCCTGGAAGCTCACTTAGCACTACATCTGATCACCAAACTCGTGGGAATCGAATTTATATACTGTGGACCATTCAAGTACACGGTTTTGGTAATTTTCAGCTCACACTTGGGCGTCTCTGACAGGTTTCTTTACTCTTGTTGAACAAGGAGAAAATTTGCGCGTAGAGGTTTCACGCGAGTTTGAAAATCATGATCTGTGCAATTACGTCTAGTGGATTTGCTCCCGGGGGCTTCTTTATGCCGTCTGCGACCGGATTTCTGAAAATATCCAGCTTGACTTTATTTTCTTGATAGGTAAGATTTTTGTTTTCTTTTTTAAGATTAGAGGGTCTGAAATGTTTTTGTCAGAAAATGTTGCGATGAGTAATTGGTAATTTTCTGTGGATGAAAGCATTTTCAGTGGGTGTGATGTTCTTGTTGAGTTTGTGTTCGGTTTTGGACAAGATTCATGTAGATTGGTGGTTTGAATCGGAGCTTTCATGGTGACAAATTGAATGAGGTCATTGCTTTTTCTTTTAACTTAGTTTTTGTGGCCCTATTAAGTATCTGAATCGATGTTTCCATGGTGGTTGGAACTTTCAATCAACATCTTGTCGCTGGGAGTAGATTGTAGAAGGATATTTAGATAGTGTAGGTTGATGGCATTTTATCAAATGCTATAGTGATTGTTTCGTGATAGTGAGGATGGATTGCCACGGAATATTTTGCTTCAATCTGGAGTTAAATTGCTCTTGTCCGCGTAAAATAATATAGGCCTTTTTAGCTTATGAGTTTTTTGAATCTTTACCTTATTTAGGCAATCTTATGCGGTCAGATATTTGCAGTGGCTATCTTTGAACGCATCTTTGGTTTCACGTGTCTTAATATTGTGGTTCCGTCTCACAATTAAATTTAAAGATTTCCGAATCTGGTATTTCGCTATATTTTATGCTGCTTTCAGATTTGTATCTAAATTTTCGCTTTGGACTGTGACAATATTTCTGATCATGCCCAGGACGCTACTGCGGTCCGCGGTTGATTTGCTATGTTTCTATTATTGACGCGCAGGTAGAGCATCTGGATTTAATTAAGTACTAATGTATTTGCCTTTCTTGGTCAGGGAATGTAATCTTGAGCATAGCCTTCATATAGATCCCTTGGACAGCACAAATATGGTGGAAGGATGTATTAATTTTGTGATATTACAATAAATGCCAAACGAAGATTTTTAAGCAACAAACTTTCATCCTGCTAATTGACTCGTACTGGATTATATATGGGAGATCTCAGATTTGGGTATTGGGTATATCATAGCAGCTTTTGAGATTACGCCACTTTCTCGGCTGAAACATATCTAGAGGATACAGAATGTGAAGAACACCAGGGAAAATAAAGTCGTGTTTCTTGTTCTCATTTAAAGGCATCAAGCACATCGCAGCACTTCTATAATAGTGAAGCCAACTGGTTTTAAGGAATCATTAGAGACAAGTTTACTGAAGAGGCATTTACAGATTCCAACAGGTAGGCGTGGAGATTATTCAAACGAAAAAATGGAATGTATACGGAGAAGTTATTTCAGATTTCAACTCTACCAAGTATTTTATATGGCGTTGCTATTGCATTTGGCTGTTCCGAAATGTTGTTCTCTTAATTTTGAAGGTATGCTGTATATAATAAAGGTGCACTTTTGGCAGACTGTTATTATTTTAGGATAGAAAATCAGTAGTAGTTCTTCAAACAGACATCTGGCACAATTTTTCTCTAATTTAACAATGTTTTTATTCATGACCTCTTAGCTCCTAGCTTCAGGCCTCTCACATGAAAAACTTATTAGAGGATTGTGGATGCAGGCCTAGCATTGTTGGCATTTCGGGGTCGTGTGGATAATGATCCATACATTGCCTTGTCAGATTGGAATCCTTATGATGAAGATCCTTGCAAGTGGTATGGAGTGCATTGTGTGGATGGGAAAGTCGTCTCCCTGTAAGTTGATATAAAAAACTTCATTAGCTGAACATAATTTGTGCTGTAGCTACGATCCCAAGTACCTAATTACTGTCATTCATAAAGATTTAAGAATATCATTTCATAATTTCCACATAGATTTTAGCATCCGGGAACTTTCTTCACATGCAGTAGAGTTCGATAATAATTTTTGCAGTTGATTCTATTGAGAAATAAGATTAAGGTTTAAAGGCACCTTTGCTTTTTAAAGCCGGAAGCAAACTTAACGGTCTAATATATCTTCCATTACATGCGTCAGAGTCCATCCCAGAATTCACAACAACCATTTTTTAGGAGCTCAAATAAATACTCGCAGAAGGGCTAGAATTGTCAAAGGATGCTAAGTTGAAACTCTCGCTCTTTATTTGCTCATCCATTGTGTGATTTAATATTGCTTTGATTCTTACGCAGATGAGCCACTTCTTATATATATATATATATAGTTTCTTACGAGCTCAAATCAATTCTTTGCAGAAGGGTCTAAGAATTATCATAGGATGCTTATTAGAAAGGCTTGTTCTTCAGTTACTCATCAATTTATGTGATTTAAGGAACTTAGTTAAAGTAGAGGGCTATTTCGCCTCTTTCTGGCAGAATTGTACAGGTTTGGTTGGTACTGTTGTGATCCCTGAATAATTTAAAGAAAAGTGTGACAATGAATACCAAAGGCTGGTAGTCTATTATTACTTTTGGTTTAATTTTCAGACCTCGAAATGTTTTTGAATTTGGAAATTTAACTAGAACATGGAGGGTGGTTCTATGTCCTTTTATTGGGATGTGGTTGACTGTTTTTCTTTTGTAAAACCTGGAAGACATCCTGTCTATATCTTTATTCTCTGGACCAAATAGTGCATGTGAGGGTTATGGATCTTACCACACATTCTCCTTTTGAGATGAAAGTTCCATAAGAATTGCGATGGTCAGCTTTACACTCTAATGATTTGGTATATGTACAAGTCTTGATATCATATGTTTTCACTACTTCCCCTTTGCAATTGTGGTGCCTGAAAAACAATCTTGAACAAAATCCCGGTCAAAGATTCAATATAGTCTTGAAGCAGCACATGGAAAGATAATTATTTATTTTGAATTTGGCACAGAGTACACTGCCCATTTGGTCACCAGCACACTTTGTGAAACCAAGTTTTATAGGATTTGTCATTCTAGGAGCAAGAATATCTTGTCACAACTGACATCTCATAGGTGCTTTTGGAGATTGGTTGTCTTTGGTGCATATAGAAATGGTACCAGGTAGAGAATTCCATTAACAAAAGATACACATTAAATAATGTTTTTGTTTACAGTTGTGGATTCCTGAGATTGCTCAAGGAAGTTGTCTTTGTAAAAGTCAATTAGGTTCATTATTAATTTCTGCTCATTTGCAATAGCTGATGAAAATACTAGATTTCAAATAGCAATGGAGTCTAAACCTGTCCTTAAATAGATGCATGGAGTATTGTTTATCATAGTGCAAATGAAAACCTTATCCCAAGATTCATTGGTTTTTTCTGTACATGAGAGTCACGTATTATTATCCGTGGTTGCAGTGAGTTGGCAGAGCTATCTCTTCAAGGAATTTTGGCTCCTGAGCTTGGGCAGCTCATCCACCTTCAAAAGCTGTAAGTACTTGAGAAACTGTGATTGAATTTTAATCTACTTTCTAGAGTAATTATTTTTTCGTCTTCAAGCTTTTGGTTTGCTTAAAAAAAGTAGGCGAATTTGTACAATCATTCATGCTTCAGGATATCTTTCATGATTTTCTTTTCATGGGCAAAACTTTAGCATTGAAATAATTGTCTTCTTTTTGAATTATATTATTGGTTTGGCAATTCATTTGCTTACACCCTAGTGTATTTTTTTCTCCCAATGTATTCTGTTGAAAACTGAACCAGAAAGATATAAATAAACAGAATCCAAATAGCACACAAGATTATCCTGGGAAAAACCCTCCCGAGAGAGGGAAACAACCCAGCCCACGAAAATAGTACTCCTTTATTGATAATACAATGTATGAAAATACAAGAGATAAATAATCCCGTAAAGAAGATTATTGAAACAATAAAATCTCACAGGTTGAATGTAGATGTGAGATCGCTGTCCAGAAATGAACATACACGGGTGAACACAGTCACACTGAATATATGCATACGCTGAAGATCATAACATACACCAATCGATAACTCACTGCTTGAGCAACCCAGAGCAAAAGCGTCCGCTCACTAGCTGAGAATTTGGGATGGCACACTAGTGAATGATGCCAAAGACCAGAAGTGTTAGTTCCCATGAAAAATACAATGCATATGCGGAAAGCTTGAAAAACATAACGCACAGCTCCGTGAGTTATTACATTACATATGTTTCTCTTTTGATCAGCACATACATCATAAGCGCATCCAACAGGGATTACACACAACCCGGAAAGTAACGCTAAGCAAGGTGACGCTTCACCTTGCTTGGCGTTACAGCCAGCAAGGTGGAGCGCCACCGCTTGACCGTTACGAGAGTGGAAAGAAATCCGATACCAAAAAACGGCAATGCCAGGTGTACGATGAATGAACATACTACGTAAGTAGTAAGCCTGTCGACGGCAACGACCAAGGCACGAGCTACACACAATCACGATAGCCGTGAATAGAGCTTAGTTGAAAATGACAGTTGGAACAGTTACGCAAACATGTTCTGAATACAAAATACAAAACTTCAATAAATGTATTGTTGTAATGGCAGGAAGAGAACTAGACGAGTCTCTATAGCAGCTACAGGATTCAACACACCCTCTTAGCAAGATAGAGACTTCTAGAGAAGGTTTACTTGAACAAATGCACTCAGCTGCAAAGAAACAATCATTAGTAGATAACCTCAATGAACATTAAAATTAGTTATCATTAATCAAATAACCTCACCATAGCTCATCCCAGAGGGTGAAAGAAAGATAATGACAAAACATTTATTAGAGCATAATATCACAATAAAATGTTCAACATGGTCATTCAAAGATCAGAAACCAAAATTTAGAGTTCACATAAGTGACTCCCACCATGGCTGCTTCCAGAGGGTGGGTCAAGGACTTTCACTTCAAACTTCTCCCTGAGAAGAATGTATTATCACCTTGCCTACACGCAGAGGGTGGATCAAGGGCTTTCACCTCAAACTTCTCCTAGAGAAGAATGCAGTAACCACCTTGCCTACACGCAGAGGGTGGGTCAAGGGCTTTCACCTCAAACTTCTCCCAGAGAAGAATGCATAAAAGAAATGGAGCAATCCGCTTGAGGTGCCTTCTTAGCAAGAGCTTCATTTTCCACTAAACCAAGCTGTTCTCGAAAGTAACAGAACTTCACCCTTGGAAGTGGCTTGGTGAAGATGTCCGCAGTTTGTTCTTCAGTAGGAACATATTTCAGTTCAACTGCCTTCCTTTGCACCATGTCTCTCAAGTAATGAAACTTAATCTCCACATGCTTGGACCTGTCATGGAACACTGGATCGACTGAAAGCTTTATGCAGCTTTGGTTATCACACATGATTACAGAAGGCTCAAGAGGCTGTCCAAACAACCCTCCAAGCAATTTGCGAAGCCATACGACTTCTTTGGCAGCCATACATGCTGCCACATATTCTGCTTCAGCTGTGCTTTGAGCCACACAAGACTGTTTCCTGTTGCTCCAGGAAATCACAACAGAACCAAGATTAAAACAGCTACTTGAAGTGCTCTTCCTATCAGGCACACAACTTGCCCAATTTGAATCAGAGAATCCCTGCAATTTGAGCTTGGTAGAAGAAGAATACTTGAGTCCATATCCAATAGTGCCACCAATATATCTCAACACATGTTTGGCTGCCATATGATGAATGTGCCTTGGTTCACACATAAATTGACTTAACGTATTAACAACAAAACATATGTCAGGTCTTGTGTTCACCAAGTACATCAATGAACCAATGAGTTGACTGTACATGGAAGGATCAATCAAATCTGAATTAATTGAGTCATCATGCAGCCTTTTCAAATTCACTTCCATAGGAGTGGCCATGGATTTACAGTCCAATATACCAGACCTTTTTAGGATATCAATAGCATATTTTCCTTGACTTAGGATGATGCCATCTGAGTTCTACCATACTTCAAGTCCAAGGAAATAGTGCAGCATGCCAAGATCTTTCATTTCAAATTCTGAAGTCAACTCTCTCTTACACATGATGATAAGACTATCACTGCCTGTGAGAAACAAATCATCTACATATAGAACCGAAATCAGAATTTTATCATCCTGAAGTTTTAAGTATAAGTTAGGATCAGCCACATTCTTTTGAAAGCCTAAATCCAAAAGATATTTATCTATTCTCTCATACCAGGCATGTGATGCTTGTTTGAGTCCATACAAGGCTCTTTTCAACTTACACACATGGGATGCTTTGTTATGGAAGATGAATCCTTCTGGCTGTTCCAGGTAGACTTCCTCTTCAATGACTCCATTCAGGAACGCTGTTTTCACATCCATCTGATGGAGTTTCCAGCCTTTGATTGTAGCTATGGCAATGATTGTTCTGATGGAGGTGTATCGAGCCACTAGTGCAAATGTCTCATCATAATCAATGCCTTCCTTTTGGGAAAAGCCTCTAGCCACAAATCGTGCTTTGTATTTGTCTATGCTCCCATCAGCTGCATGCTTAATCTTGAACAACCACTTAGATGGGACAACTGATTTGTCTTGGGGCCTAGGGACAATGTCCCATACATCATTCTGAATTATGGACTTGTATTCCTCCATCATGGCATCTTTCCATATTTGATGTTTGGAGGCCTCCTCAACATTAGATGGTTCAGATGAAATAATGTGACTCATTAAATCAACATAACCAGCAAACTTGTGAGGCCGTTTGCTTTCTCTGAAAGTCCCTCTAGGAGCTGCAAAAGGTGTGGCTTCCTCCACAATATTTCTGGCCCATAGAGGTCTCTTTTTATTCGTGGAAGAAGAGTGGGGACCTGTGGTATCAGTTGGTGTAGAAAGTGGAGCAGGTTCAACAAGATCTTCACACTCCCTCTCAACCTCTGAAGGAGAGTTCGGATCAGCCATGGTGGAATCTTGAGGGAGTTCAAGATCTTCCTCATTTACAAGTTCAGATTCCCTAGGAGGATCACAAGCTATGTCTTCGTCAAAGATGACATCTCTGCTGATTTCAATCTGCCTTTGACTAGGTATATAAATTCTGAAAGCTTTAGAAGAATCACTGTAGCCAACGAAGAATCCTTTCTTACTTGAAGGTTCCAGCTTTGACCTTTTCTCTTTTGGAATGTGAATCACTACTGGACAGCCAAAGATCCTGAAGAAACTAACATTTGGTTTTGATCCTGAGAAGGCCTGTTCAGGAGACATGTTACCAAGAATCTGGTGGGGGCTGCGATTTTGAATAAAGACAGCTGTACTGCAAGCCTCGGCCCATAAGAACATAGGAATATTCTGATTATGAATCATTGCTTTCGCTGCCTCAACAATGGTCCTGTTCTTTCTTTCAGCCACACCATTTTGTTGAGGATTATAGGGAATGCAAAGCTCCCTCTTAATCCCAGCATCAGTACAAAAACTATGAAAGACTCTAGATACAAACTCCCCACCATTGTCAGATCTCAAGGTCTTGATCCTCTTCTCAGTAGAATTTTCAACCAAAGCTTTGAATGATTTGAAGCGAGATAGCACTTCATTTGATTCTTTAGATTTAAGAAAGTATATCCAACATTTCCGAGAAAAATCATCAATGAAAGTAATGTAGTACCAAAAATCGCTAATGGAAGCAACAGACATAGGGCCAGATAAATCTGAATGAATTAAATCTAAAATACCTTTAGCTCTAGATTCACTGCTATGAAATGTACTCTTAGTATTCTTACCTAGAGCACAACCTTTGCAAATACCTTCATGATCCTTTTTGAGCTTGGGGAGACCAATGACAGCCTTGTCCATGGATGCCAAGGTTCTGAAATTTAAGTGACCAAATCTCTTGTGCCAAAGAATGTTTGGATTTGAGGAACAAAGAGATAGAGCTTGAATAGGTCGAGCTGAAAGTCTGTAGAGGCTGCCATGATGAACTCCTATCTCACGAGCTGAAGAGGAGTTAGAGTTCTTCTTCCAAGCCAGGACCTTACCATCAATGAAGGACACATGATATCCTTTGTCTTCAAGAGCTGAAATAGAAATCAGGTTCCTCTTAATACCAGGGACAAACAGAACATCACTAAGGTGCAGGGGAATGCCTGAATCAAGTTGGAAAGAAGTAGAGCCAACCCCTTTCACTGAATAACTAGCATCATCCCCAATGATAACTTGAAGGTGAGAATCTTTTTCACTGAGGTTGAAAAGATGATCACTGTAACCTGCGATGTGACGTGAAGCTCCGCTATCAATCAGCCGGGTGTCACTGTTTGTAGGAATATTGCTGGATAAAGCAGAGATAAAACTAAAGCCCTCAGGTTCATTACATGATTCTTTCTTGGGAGAAGAGTCTTCAACACGTACAGTAGAGACTTGAGGCTTCGGTCTTGATGTGCAATGCCTGGCATAATGACCGAATTTGTCGCATCTGAAGCATTGAACTTTGGAGACATCAACTTTCTTTCTTTTGTGTGAAGAATCTAGATGAGAGTCATTATTCCTAGATCGCTTGAAGAATGGTTTCTTCCCTTTTCCTTTAGAGGTGTGGGCTGCGAGCACTTGATCATCTTCATGGTGACTTTTGCGACCATTACCTCTAGCCTCAAGTCTGCATTCCTCTTGAATGCAATCAGCTCTCAATCTGTCAAATTTAGGGAGATCATCACGTCCACTGATGCCTTGAATAAACGATTCCCAGGAGTGAGGGAGGCCATTTATGGCAAGCATGACCAAGTCTTTGTCTGGAATGGAGTCACCAATAGTGCTAAGCTGGTCCCTGAGTTTTGAGATTTTCATGAAGTAAGATATGGCTGATTCTCCTTGAGCCATTTTGATATGAAGGATCTGACGCCTCAAAGCCAAGGCTCTGCTGGTATTATTAATCTCATAAAGATCTTTTAATGTCTAAAACATCACATTGGCTGAAGACATGTTGGAAATAATGGGGACAAGATGATCCTTTACAGAATCAATGAGAATTTTCTTTGCCATGATTCTGTTCTTTTTCCAGAGTGCTTTCTTAGCATCATTAGTAGGTTCTTCCGGATCAGAATTTATGTAGGCAAGAAGATCATTTTCCTCTAGGGCGATCAGGATCCTGAACTTCCAGGAAGAGAAGTTGGAAGAACCGTCAAGCCTGTCCTCGACCTTTAAACCGTTCACCATGATGGCAAAGCAAGAAGAAATGTGAAAGATGATATCTGGTCTTTCTGATTCTGGATCGAAATGCCTAAACCCGCTCTGATACCATGTTGAAAATTGAACCAGAAAGATATAAATAAACAGAATCCAAATAGCACACAAGATTATCCTGGGAAAAACCCTCCTGAGAGAGGGAAACAACCCAGCCCACGAAAATAGTACTCCTTTATTGATAATACAATGTATGAAAATACAAGAGATAAATAATCCCGTAAAGAAGATTATTGAAACAATAAAATCTCACAGTTTGAATGTAGATGTGAGATCGCTGTCCAGAAATGAACATACACGGGTGAACACAGTCACACTAAATATATGCATATGCTGAAGATCATAACATACACCAATCGATAACTCACTGCTTGAGCAACCCAGAGCAAAAGTGTCCGCTCACTAGCTGAGAATTTGCGATGGCACACTAGTGAATGATGCCGAAGACCAAAAGTGTTAGTTCCCGTGAAAAATACAATGCATATGCGGAAAGCTTGAAAAACATAACGCACAGCTCCGTGAGTTATTACATTACATATGTTTCTCTTTTGATCAGCACATACATCATAAGCGCATCCAATAGGGATTACACACAACCCGGAAAGTAACGCTAAGCAAGGTGACGCTTCACCTTGCTTGGCGTTACAGCCAGCAAGGTGGAGTGCCACCACTTGACCGTTACGAGAGTGGAAAGAAATCCGATACCAAAAAATGGCAATGCCAGGTGTACGATGAATGAACAATGAATGAACATACTACGTAAGTAGTAAGCCTGTCGACGACAACGACCAAGGCACGAGCTACACACAATCACGATAGCCGTGAATAGAGCTTAGTTGAAAATGACAGTTGGAACAGTTACGCAAACATGTTCTGAATACAAAATACAAAACTTCAATAAATGTATTGTTGTAATGGCGGGAAGAGAACTAGACGAGTCTCTATAGCAGCTACAGGATTCAACATATTCGACACCCATGCATGCGTATGTGTTTGCATGTGCACATGCACTCACATGCCTACTTAGGCACACATACACATTTGGTAAAACATACATAAATTAATGTTGATAAAATGTAATAGAACTGCATTTTGTCCTTTAATAGCAAGAGGCTAGCCAATGACCAAAAGGCAACATAAATATTAGCTGTGCTGAAATGCCAAAAACTGCTTTTCATTCTATAAGGGCAAGGGGGCAGCCAAGAACCAGAAGGCAACATTAGACACACTTTTGTGGGAAAAGAGAAATATGTTAACTGTAATGAAATGTCACAAAACTGTATTTTTTCCTTTAGGAGCAAGAGAGTAGCCAAGGACCAAAAGGTTAAGATAAATATATTGTAATGAAATGTTCCAAAACTGCTTTTTCTCCTACAGGAGCAAGAGGGTAGCCAAGAACTATAAGGTAACACCAGACGCACACACATTTGATAAAAGAAAAATACATTAAGCATAATGAATGTTACAAAACTGCACTTTGCCCTTTAGAAGGAAGAGTGTAGCCACAAACCAAAAGGCTGCATTAGAACACTTTTGAAAAGCATACAAGTTGGAAGGAGAGATAAAAAGAGAGTGAGCATTCTTAGATTTAATAGCTTGATCATTAGACCTTCTGATGAATGGTGCAAGCCAGAAACAACAAGTATTACTGTAGCATATTCAGTGAATATATCGTAAGGCTAAAATGTATTTCATTGAATGAACTTAATTCTCATGCATTCTAAAGCATACTAACTTTGCTAATATAGACAATTAGCTATATGTATTGTTGATGACGGAAAGGGCAAAAGTGAAAATGAGATTCAATATTAAACTTACAAATTTTAATTTCTCAAACTACAAAGCAAGCAAAGTACTTTTTTCAATAAATATTTATTCATTTTGTAAGGGATTTAAGTTTTAACCATTAAAATAGGCGTTTCATCTGGAAAAAGTATAAAAATATAGGGATAATAAAACAAAATTGCACATATGGCATAACAATGACATATCACACATGGAAAATCTGAAAAACTTAAAAAAACGAGTTACCAGATGAGAAGAAGAAAAATGTTAAATATTGAAGATGAGTTTATTTTGGAAGCTAAAAACAAACAAGACTTATGGGTTAAAGACACCTTGAACAGGATAAAGGTGCAATTCAAGTCACTGCCCTCTAAGCTGCTAAACAGTTATCAAGAACACTATGGATTGCCTGTTTTTTTTAGAAGTAACAGACATAAGCGTGTACATATGTAGGGAAGTCTGATTTGAATGACAACAGTACATCTATGGTTTCAAGAGCCTATTCTTTTCAGAGCATGAACATTGGGAGATGTTTGAGAAAGGAGCAGTTGTATAGGTTCAACTGTTTTTATTCCATGTATTCGATGCAGTTAAAAGAGGGATTTTACTAACAAGTTTTACTCAAATTGAGCTAGTGAAACTCACTATTGGCCACTTGGTTTGAGACCCCATGTGTCTGATTTAGACTCGTAGGGTCTCAATACCATGCTTAAAAGTCATTTTCTTCGGAACCATAAGTATGCACTAAAATCAAATTCATCTTATTGGATTATTCATGCACCCCTTGAAACATCGCTGCGAGCAATGTATTGCAAACAGTACATACTACAGACTATAGAGCTACCAAAGATTCATATCCAATTCCATGCTGGTTATACTGCTACCAGAGAGCTAAACTTTGTGTCATGACACCAGCACACTTAATATATCATGACAAAAATACAAGAGTAGAATAAATCAAATATAGAAATGGGTACAATCTTAAAATTGTTTTAAAAATTTAAACAAACAAGGTGGAGTTATTGATGTTGAATAAATGAAGCACAAGCCAAATATACAGCTGGATTGTGTCATCCTATCCTTTCACTAAAACCTTTATATATTACAAAATCACAAAGTCTGGAATTATTATTTGCTTTTCTATTTTTTTTTTGTATTAGAGATCATATACAAAGCAGGTACAATATAATTTTCTAATGTTGTTGGAAATGCCTCTTTATTATACTGAGGTCCTTTAAGTTTTACGTAATCATTCCAATTTTATAAAATTCATGCACATGGTGTCAATGTCTAATAAAGGAACATTCAATTTGTAATATTTTTCAATTTTACATTTAAAATATTCAAAATGTAACAGATGAAAGGATTTACCCCTAAAAGAAACACAAATGAGAGGATCTGTCTGGTTCACAAATTGCAGAGTAATCATAAAGAAGAACCTGATATATTTGAAAGCTTAAAAACTGCTTTAGAACTTAGAAACATAATATTCAACAAAATGCTCTGTTGATATTGGGCATTAAATGTCAAGGTGAAAGGCAGGATGTATGTTACAGAATCTGCAGACCAGAGTAGAGCTGAATCTGGGACCCAGAATTTATTTTCCCTCTGAAGAGACATCCTCTTTAATAGATTAACTAACAAACCTGTCATTTTTATAGGCCCTAGGGTCACAAGTAGGCTGCAAAATACCACAATGTCTAGCAGAAGGGTACAAAGACGATGTAAACGATGCCAAGTGATGACACCTTTGCCCCAAAATATATGAAATGAAATCCCTTTCAAAGCCACTACTGTTGTCCAAGACTTGCTGTTAAAAGATATTAAAAGACAGAATGATGAGTTTGGTTACTTACAGCAAGAAATACAGAATTGAGCAATGCCACAAATGTGGGCACCAATCAACAGAGAAATAAATAATGAAATACCTTTAGAAGCTTGAGTCCATTCTTTTCATCTCCAATGCCTGCATATAATTGAACATAAAATGGTTAGAGATAGAATTTCAGAAATTTGTATAAATTAGAGGAGATTAAGTTGATAGAGGCCTTGGTTGTTCATTGAGCAGCATGGAGATGACAAGTTGATCTGACTTGTTTTTCAAAATCATGAAGGATGCCCCCATGGAGAGGCAGCATGTCTGTTTCCCCTAAATTTACTTAATTTCTTAGAGTGGATTGTAAATGTAGTGGAGATATATGGATGTTGATTGCTAAGTTAAGATGCAGCAGAGCTACAGTTGGGGTGTGATTAATTTTAATGCATTTCATGCTTTTTATCAGATTTATATTGAAGTGTTCTCTGGCAGTATCGTATTATATTAAAAGACTTGTGTCATGGTCAAATGGTTTTAGAGGTTGATGAATGTTGTGGAGGAACTCCTCTATATGACATGCCTATCAGCAAGTTATTTTTCAACCAAAGGTTAATATCTAACAGAAAACAGTGGCAGAATATGTAACATTGTTTGCCTTATGAATACAGTCTCAAGTATTTTTCATTCAATGATTGATAAAGTGTGCAAAGTAGGCTATAACAGAGATTAGATTTTCAAAAATTACTATTAGTCAAAATCTGTGTTTTGCAATTATCTAAGAGTTAAATGTATGGTTGAAAATTACATTTCTTTTGTCATAGAGGAGAAGCTTACCGAATTTATGTTCTATATACAATGGTTGATTTTATGCTCTGATGTTTATCACAATGTTTACACTGTTTTTTTGTCACGAGACAGTATACTATTCCATAACAATTTTTATGGGACCATTCCAAAAGAGCTTGGAGAATTAGAAAACCTGGAGGAGTTAGATTTAGGTCACAACTGTTTGTTTGGGGAGATTCCATCTGATATTGGAAATATATCAACCCTCAGAAGCCTGTAAGTTGGTGGCTAACATCAATTGTGAGATAATTTTGCAAGTAGATACTGTTACTTGTTCTCACAGCATTTTGAATTGTGGTTGTTTGTTATTGTATTTGCAGTCTTCTGAGTAACAATGAACTTAAAGGCAGCATTCCACCTGAGCTTGGCAATCTCAATTTACTTAGTGAGTTACATCTAGAGAGAAACCAATTGTCTGGTGTTATGCCAGGATTTGACCAAACAAACCAAAAACTCGGCAAAAGGTATGAAATTCTCATAGGGTATGCAATCCCTTTCTTGAACACTTGCTTTCATGAAGTAGATATTGTAAGCTGTAAATGTTTTGTGATACATTTGCCTATGCAATGAATGAGCTTGTACTTGTCTGAATGTATCTATTCTCAACATACTGATTCATATATCTAACAGAAATATAGCTAGGCATTGAGTATTTGCATTTAGTCAATGGAATATTTGCATTTAGTCAGTGGAATATTTGCATTAACACAACTTGTATAAGTAGATTTGTTGCTTTTGTAAATTTCAATTTTATGTGTACCATGAAGTGTATTCCCCTAAAAACCATTGCTGTTCATAGGGATGAGGGGATTACCTTGAGTCAACCATGGGGTCCCCTGATCAATAGGCTTTTTTCCTGGCCGTATTTGATTAAACAGTTTATTAATACCCTTCGATTAATTGGATATCTTCTTGACTGGTTGGAGCTTACATTGTTTGCTGGTGGCTTTCTATTGGAACCTTTGCTATGTACACACCATAAAGCATTGATTTAAGATCATAGAGTAGACAACTCAATATTACTGGTATTGGGGGTTTTATTGGTTGCATTATGTGTGATCTTTTTAAGGATTTCACAGTTGTGCTCTTCAGTATCATACATTTTATTCTTCTGATAATGGGTCATATGTTCAATACCAAAACATCTAGGATTACAATATCTTCTGAGCACAGTTCTGCCTACATATTCTGTTTATTAACTTTTTTGTAACTTTAAGGTGTATGAATGTAAATACTATGCTTCCTTAAGGCATTGCACTGTTTGATTGGATTTTAACCCCAGCTCATATAGTCTAGTAGCAATTTTTTTCATGTGTTGAATTATGTTGTGTTCTGAAAAATCTAGGAAATTAGATTTAGGAGACTATGATGCCCGGTTTTCACTCAAATCACACTTGTTGTTATCTATTTGATTTTAAGGTTTTGTACAACTATATACCGAATACACCTTTTTGTGGTGCAAAAGCTTTAAGAGTTTGCAAAATGTGCTGACTTTGCTTCAGAGTTTGTGTTTTGAGCTTGATTTTTTAATTTTTTAATCTGTTTATGTCTCGTGGTTAACACTCACCCTTACAAACTGCATATTTTGTTCTTTTTAGAACTTAGAATGCCCAAATAACTCTAATTGGTATTAAGGTTCTGGGAATGTAGAAATGAAACTTATGTTTGTCTCATTAAGAACATTGTTGTGAGGGCTATTAGTTGAGTATCAACACAATTCAGTTAAATGACGTTTTATGGTTTTGTAGCATCAGTCTATGTGACCTGAAGCACCTTAAGAAAGTTGATTTTTCATTCAACTACATTGGAGGGGAAGTTCCTGCTTGCCTAGATCACTTAGGCTGGTGAGCATTCAAAGCTTTTTGTCAAAGTCTTACTGGTTTGATAGTAGACAGGTATTTGTTTGTCATATGAATTGTACTTGTGGAATAATTTTCCTATGCAAGTACTGTTCTTACACAATTTTTTATTTTCAGCTCAAGTTTCAAATGCAATTGCTTCTATAACCAAACATCAAAGCAGCGCCTTCAGCAAGAATGTGGTATGCACAGTGATTTCCTATCATATTGTTCTGTGGTTTATGCCTAGCTTTGGATTTCATCATGGTCAAAAGTAAAAATACTTGAAGGTTTTGTGAAGAGACAATTAGTTTATCAAGCAGGTGTAAGTGGTATCAGAATTAAATTCTTTTGCAGGTGCAAGATCAACACCTAATGCACGAATGACCTGGGATCATTGGCCTCCATTAAAACAACATAAAGTAGAATGTTTATTCAACTGATACATATCTTGTATAAAATTTCTATCTTGAATTGATAATCCTATTTGTATTGTAGCTTTTTTAAGTTCAATTTTCTTTCTTGAATTGAAAATCCTGTTTGTATTGTTGCATTTTTAGTTCACTTGGTATAGACTATTATGCCTAGTTGTAGCTAATGCATTAAAATGGTATGAAACATATTATTTGGTTTATTTATAATTTTATATTGCTTCCACGAATGCATCCAAAGGAAATGTAGTATGCCCTAGAGCAATAGTTTAGGAATGCTTTGATCATGTTTAAGTTGTTGAATGACCAGAAGCAACTGGAATTTAACCGAACTGGCTTGGAAAGGGTCAGCTAAATATCTAAAACACCAATGAACTTAAATGGCCCGCATGATAAAGTTAACACAAATTGGTCCAGCTAGTTATCATTTTCATTGTTTAAACATACGTTTAATTGGTAGGGAGGATAGTCTATTCTTAGATACATTTCTCTTGATTTTGAAAATCCTCTCTGTATTGTAGCTTTATTTTAGTCAGCTTGGAAATGTTGAAGCCCCGGCAATAGACACTCTTGTGGCATATGATATTTTGGGTTTGTTTGTTTCTGCTGTCCTGTTCAAGATTCACATTCAGATTGCTTATATGGATGACATTGGTCACATTGGATATATTTTCGTTTAAGGGTAGTTCAAAGTTTCTGATTCATTCAAAAGATGTAAGATTTTGCTAGTGAAATGAAAATGGAAAACAGGAGAAAGGTATATATCTGCTCACGGGAAAGAGATTCTGAACGTTTTAGATGCTTTAGAGAGTAATGAGCTCTCTGTTATGAGGAACAAAGGGAGGATTTGAACTCTACAGTTGTAGGGCCTCTAGGGAATGTGTGGGGGTCTTAAATTAAGGACAAGAGGAAACCAGATGCTGATAGTTCCCCATACAGGCCAAGATTTGACTCTACTTAAGAGTTCTTTGGTGAGGTTTGGTTCCAAACTTCAATGACTGTTGTTTTGGCTGACTCTTTTGTTGTGAGTTGTTTATTTTCTTGTGGGGCTTTTGGTTTTAAGGCTTATTTCGTTGCAGGTTCTGGTCTCATGTTGAAATGGTATTAACCTGGAACTTCATCAAGTATCAATCTCAACAAATCTTCATGCTACTGAATTTAAAATAACTTTGAGAAGCAAGAAACCATACTAACATTCAAAATTAACACAAATCTTCCCTAACAACAATGAATTTCAGTATTGTTTATGACAGTTCTTTGGCAACAATTTCTAGTTCCCGCTTACAATGAGAGAGGCCAAGGCCTATTATAGATTTCACTTTTCAAATGGAGGCCCCAAATTAGATCCTAATCAAGGGCAAAGATTTATCTTTACCAATGGCCAAAATTTGATGCAAAACCCTAGGGCAGTTAGAAATTGTTTAAATGCAAATGGTTAGAAAAGGACAAAATTGGCATGGATTCCGATGAGGAAAAACACAAAAACATTGCAACTTTAATCTTAAAATTAGCCAAGCACCTTGATTACATCAAATCATCTTCAAGCACCACAAGCCCAACAGTCTTCTCCTTTGCAACATATCCTACGAGTCTTGAGATAGCAGTTTTGAGACCCTCTTTGGGTGGCGTGGGTGTAGCCCTCATCCTATATTTGATGGATGTCAACTCAGCAGTAGATTCCCTAGAAGTTTTGTCCAACTCTAGTTTGGACCCCCTGAAACCATGCGTTATTATCAGAAATCCTTGAAATCTTCCATGTGAATTCCCCCTAGATTGGTGTCATCAACCATCCTCTGAGAGTGATAAAATTGTTTTTGAGGGCAGAACTGCTTTATAATTGTACTTTATGTTTGCAATCCTTTATAAGTTCTCAATTTTGACAAGCTGCATTTGATATGAGAATAATGCATAAAATAATTCCAAAATTCTAAAGGATTGCATTAATTTCATGTCGATATCATGAATAGAATCACCATTAACTCACATTTGAAGTGATTAAATCCAAGACTTTTTACACATTTTTGAAAGTTTTGCTAATCCTTGGATTTTGGAGTTTTGGACTGTTTAGGAAATTTCAGGATTTTTGAGCAATCATGGATTTTTGGGCATTTGACTTGATCATGGAATTTTGGATGTTTAGCCCTTTCTGGAATTTTGGGTTTTTTACGATTGTAGAATTTTAGAACTTTTTCATGTACAAGGATTTCTACACAATTTCCTCTTTCCTCTAGTTTCAGGCTTGTCAAAACTTTTATTAACTTTGGATTTTCAGAGATTTTGATAACTTCGGATTTTGGAGGTTCAACTTAGGAATTTTCCAAAGTTTTCTTTTTCTCTAATGCTTCTTTCCCGATTTCATCTTTTTGGTTAAAACTTCAAGAGCAAGTTGTAAGAACTTTCACGAGGTTATGGATTTATCGGAAATTCCATGAAGGCCAGGAATTCTGAATCTTTTTGAAAATCTTTAGTTTTGTGGATGGAAGTTTAGCTCCATTGGGTTTTTTTTTAAGTTGTGGATTTTAACACAGGAGAATGGATTCCCCAACAATGTGAAAGTTCCTGCAGATATTGGTGTCTTAAGATTTTGCAAGGTTTTTTCAGAGAAATGCAAAGGTTTTTCACATTTTTGAAATGTTGGAAATATAAGGGGGGATATGGAAATATTGGGGATTCCATGAAGACAAGGAATCCCCGACAAAGGGCGTTCCCTGACCAAGGAATAAATCCCTTAAGACTCATAAATTTTCAATGATAATTTTCATTCTAAATTGTTTTACCAAGCTTTGATAAACCAATGGAAAACAAATTTTAATTTTTGTATGTGGAATCGACTTCTCGGTTGTTCATCTATTAGACACTCTTTATTACAAAACTTGAACAAAACTATAGTTCATAAATATCCCAAGGTGATCATCTTTCAGCACCAAATATCTGAAGAATATTTGCTAGTGTACACCTAGAATCAACTTGCTGCAGGGCCACAATTCATATCTTGAATAGATAAAAAAAATATTCCAAAACCTGGTTATGAAATTTTTTTTATTATTATAGAAAGAACTCTGTTGAATTTTCTGGATATAGACATCTTTTGGTCATTTATATGTGTTATTGGGTTGTTAATTAACCTTGCTACTTAGATTTCATTTTCTTTCTTAACTTGGTCGTCATACTTTAAAGAAAATAGTCATATTAGTTTAATTTTGACAACTATTATTTTGTTTGGGTATCATTATTGTCTTCACAATTTGACCAACAAAGTCAAATATGCAATTAAATATTGTCAGAAAATTCTTATTGAAGCACTTCTTGGTGTTGTAGCTTCCATTTAGTGACTCAATTACAATTCCATTGTTTGACCATAAGGTTAGTCACTGAGCTTGACAATAACATTTTTCTCAAACACGGGCTTGTGGTATAAGGCTGGAAAGTTTGCAATGGGTACGGTGTTTATGGGGTTCTTGGGTTGTCATGGCTGGAAAGAGTAATTACTAATAATAACTATTGAGATGAAAAACAGATGCATGAATGTTTCTGGTAATCTTATCTTGCAGCAGATGAAATGATTCAATAAAGCGATTCCATGATACATTTAATATATACATAGTTGAAGGACCTGTGGTTGTACATTTTAAATCTTGACTTCAAAGCTAAGAAAATTTTGTTGCAGTTTGAATTCCTAGAAATGATTGGGGGCAGTAGCATTCCCTGAATGTATGATGCAAATGATTTTCTGCTGTAGAAACCCTAAGAAATATATTCATTCTAAATTCTTACCAAATAAAAAGTTAATTGCATCAATACATATATAAACATGCCAAACACTGAACTAAAATATTGAGTGAGTTAAAGTGACATGAAGGCCTGGGTGATGGCCGTGTATTTTCTCAAATCCATGAACATATTTCAAGACAAGGGTATGATGACCCACAATTTTGTATTACATTTGGCATTTTGAATTTCTATCAAGAAAACCACTTATGTAAGGGGAATGGATGATTTGGTAGAAACTCTTTCAATATAGACATGTTACCAATTCCAACATTATTTTATCTAGTGTTATTTTAAAATTTTCTCCTAATGAATGCACTCGCTGAATTGACCAAGACAATGTTTTAATCTGCTTTACAGGTAATAGAGGACTGCATTCACATCAAAGAGACTGGAGGTTAACCATAGAAAGAACTGGAGCATTGACAGCTTTGGAAAATAAGCATAACCCATATCGTAAAGCACTGGAAGTGTCTATTTCTAGTGGTAGTGGTAATGGACCCGCAGAGGAAGTTACAGTTCCATCGTCTTTTTTTCCATCTTCATCCCCATCTCCATCTCCATCTCCATCCCTGATATCACCATCCTTAACTCCCCTTCCTTCACCTTCTGAACCTTTGGTTGCACCCTCACAATCACCTTCAATGTCGCCTCGTTATTTTTCTCCTGATAAACCAGCACCTCTTCCTTCACCACCTTCTACATTAGCTGGTTCCTCACCCTCAAGTGGAAAATCGATGACATTTATGTATCATATAGGGATTCCTGTGGTGGCATCTCTTCTTATAACTTCTTTCATTTTAATATGTATTTTCCGCAACCGCAATGTGGCTACAATAAGGCCTTGGAGAACTGGTATAAGCGGTCAGCTGCAGAAAGCATTTGTTACAGGTCAGTTCAAGTTCTTTCCAGGGTATGATAGTAACTATTTGTCTATTGAGCATAATAGTGTTTACCTGTAAAAGTCAAAATTTAGAGGTTGGTATCATTGAATCCCTTATATCACCCAAGTATAAAGAATCAAAATTGAAAATTTTGCCGTACATATAGAGATTACAAAGTCTAATTATCTCAGAAGCAGTTTTGGCAAGCAGAAGATTACGTACCTATGCTGTTCTGGGTTATCATTTGTAAATTTAAGTAACATGATGAAAAATTTAAAAAATCACGATGAGTATGACAATTCCAAATTTAGGCTGTCTTATCTCTAATATATTAAAATTCATTTTTAAATTATTTCCTTATGTGCATCATCAAGCCTGTGATTTCTAATAAGTATCCACAACCTAAGATCATCTTCTGTACTACAGAGGCTTGCATGTTTAGTGATTTGTGCTATTTATTCCAAGCCATTTATTGTGGGATTGGTTTTTGGGCATCAAAAGATTATAAGAATTTCCATGGTTGTGTGCAACAGAACTTTGGGGTGTTTAGTGGTTTGGTGACTAAGTCCACTGGTTACATATTGATATATTGAGTAGTTTGACTTATCTGTCATAGGGTAATAGCTGCAACAAATTTCATTATAGATCTTGATGATCTTTTTTTTTTATGAATTGAGCATCTATTAGTTAATATAAAGTCTGGAGTACATTGGGTGACCTAGATGGTCACATTATTACAAACTATTCTTAATATAATCTTCTTTTAGGACTGCTATTATTAGTTTTAGCCTTTGAACATTTAATTTCTTTGCTATTAGATAAGAATCTCAACTGTTTTTTCCTCTCATGATTAATCTGTTGAATTTTGAATCTTCTAATGATTTTGCATTGGTTCCCCTTTCTAAAATAACTTTAAAGTATCTTGGTCATAAATGAGAGCCCTGTAATTGAAATGATATTTTCTTGATGAAATTTCATAGTGGTGATTTAAGAGGATTGATAGATTTAATAACATTCATCTGCTCATCATGGATTGGAAGAAACCCAAGAAAATAAATGGTTTTTAGATATCTGTTATACTTGTATCCAGAAGAGGCTAGTGCCTTTATTTATAACTTAAGATTAATCCATGATAGCTTTCTTGCAAACAGAATTCAGTTGTTTTGCTATCAATGCCATCATTGCTCGAGATGCCTTTCTCCTCAAGCAGCTTCACTTAATTAAAAACATTAGCTAACCTTGATGTAAATTTAATGGACTCTTAAAACATGTCATAAAATTTGTAAGTCACTGAAGGGTTGCAGTGTTGCACTGTGCAACTTTACATCAACAAATCTTACCTTTTTTTTCCAGTTAAATAACAGTTTAGGTAAAGATTAAATGATGGTATGAAATTCTTTCTTCAACAGGTGTTCCTAAACTAAACCGGCAAGATTTAGAAGCAGCTTGTGAAGAGTTCAGTAATGTCATTGGTTCCTCACCTGATGGGATGATATTCAAAGGGACTCTTTCAAATGGTGTTGAAATTGCTGTAACATCTACCACAACATCATCTGCAAAGGATTGGTCACCTCGCTCAGAATTTTATTTCAGGCAAAAGGTACCAACACACTTAGTGAATTGAAAAAGTCTCTTTGCCTTGTCTCCTTTTTTCTGCTTATATTTTTGTCTTTATGCCATTTACTATCTGAATAATATTTACATTTAATTAGGTCAATTTTATGAAGAGCAATATTTTACTCTGGTTAGTTCATCCAAGATGGGTTTCTATTCCTATATTTTTAAAAGTACAGGTCTAATCCCTTTCCTTATACCTACTGCAGATTGAAATACTTTCTAAGATTAACCACAAAAACTTTGTTAATCTTGTTGGGTATTGTGAGGAAGAGGAACCATTTATAAGAATGATGGTTTTTGAATATGCTCCAAATGGTACCCTGTTTGAACATCTTCACAGTGAGTTCTTATTAAAACATCATTGCATTTCGTTAAGTGGTGCTTTTGTAATATTTTGTTTGATTTTTATAACTAAATGTTTAGATTATCTTCATGCCCTATTTTAATGTTCCCACAAGTTCATATAAGGTTTGAAGTTCACGCACACCAAAATTTTAAATTTTATTTTTCAACAGATAAAGAAGCTGAACATTTGGATTGGGCAGCAAGAATGAGAATTATAATGGGTGTAGCATATTGTCTTCAATATATGCATCATGACCTGGATCCCCCTGTTACTCATCCTAGCCTACATTCTAATGCAATCTATTTGACAGATGATTACGCATCCAAGGTATGTGAAGTTTGGCAGCATGGTTTGCTATTTTAAGATTATATGCTTAAATTGTGTGTGTATTTTCAGTGGTGGTATCACAAATCCTCTTTAATGTTTGAATTTTTTTATTTCAGCTTTCAGACCTTGATTTGTGGAAAGAGGCTGCCCTTAAGGGTGATCAAATGAAGTTATCTAGTGAAAACGAGGGTCTTAATAGCTATGATGATATAGAGCTCTCAGACAGGCATTCTCTAGATAGTGATAGCAATGTATTTTGCTTTGGAGTTCTCTTGCTTGAAATTATTTCTGGAAAGCTCCCATATACCCAAGATCAAGGCCTGCTTATCAACTGGGTATAGTCTTCATTTTTTATATTTAGCAAGTATATTCCTTCAAAAAAAAAGTTTTAAATTCTTTATTTAATTGTTTCTAAATTCATTCACCTTGTATTTGCAGGCTATGGAATACCTTCAGAACAAGGACATGACGAATGCCATGGTCGATCCTTCTTTGACATCTTTCCAGAACAATGAGTTACAATTAATATGTGAGATTGCACAGTCCTGTATTCACCCAGATCCTCAACAGAGACCAACAATGAAGGAAATTGTTTCAAAATTAAGAGATGTTCTATCAATCTCGCCAAATGCAGCAAGTCCAAAATTATCCCCCCTGTGGTGGGCAGAACTAGAGATTCTTTCCCAAGATGGTAGCTAGTAATAACTTCTAGATCACAACCCCTCTAGTTTGTTAAGTCAAGAGGTGCATTAAGTGTGCATAATAGATGTAAAGAAGGATTTTGTTGAGCTTTCTAGTTTTCTTATGCTGTTTTATGCCCATCTAGTTCTTGTACTTGTATTGCCCAAGGACTCTTGTTGCAATAAGCAAGGTTGCTAGCTTTTATCGAAATTGTCCTGTATAGTCTTATCTTGCCCGTTACAGCACTAATTTCTCCAAGTTCCATTCAATCTACAAGGTGGAAAACCTTACTTAAAGGTTTTCCTTGGCTCTGATATATGTAGTTACTTTATAATATGGTACATATTTGTAATGATAATCATTTTTTAATTTTTGGTAATGTGAATGAAGATATTCATATTGGCTGCGTGCTTGCTCTTTCAACACATTTCTATACGGGTGCTGGATGTTGGCTCTTGTAAAAAATCAACATTTCCATTAATCAGAAGGCTACTGCTTACTTTTATATGTAAATTATTTGAAGGTGCCTGACATGCAGAGGTTCCATAAGGACAGCTGTTAAGCTTTGTAATTAGTATCAAAGTTTCAGTTAACTTTTATAAACTAGCATGAAAAGTTGCAAGAGAAGCAGTTTTTGGAGCTAATGACTAACTAGTAAGACGTGCATGCTTTCAATGCAATAATCTATGTCACAGATCATTTATCAGTCTCTATTATTATGATGCAAGCTGGATGACGATGGATACATGCCAGACTATTTTTTGGCCAAATATTATCAGTTAGGAGAAGAATAATTTCCTTAGTAACATCCTGAAAGGAACTCCCTGATCTATTTTCTTACATGAAGTCCCATAACTGCCCCAGCTATGCATGTTCTGTGATTATTCTATAAATTAATTTTATTGCTGCTAACATTTGTCGTAGTTTTACTTTTTAATCACACCGCACCTAACGTATACACTGATCAAAAGGTTCTCTTCTGACTTTCTAAGTCGTTGCCTCATCTTCTAATATCATTATACATAATTTTCAGTATGTTCCAACAAGATTTTTCATTAAAATACTAACGATCCTCGCAATATTGACAAGCAAAACCGCCACAAGCAAATCCCTACACGAAATGTTATCGAACATTGATGCAAAATTATATTATGACGTAGATTTCTGTGATTGTTGTTATGTTGTATTAGTATTGCATGGGAAGTAGTAGTTTCATCCAAGAAGTAGATAGCAATTATGGCATCAAAGTATTGGTATTAATGTGGTTATATAGTTTCTACAACTGTAAATAAATTATAAGCGATTACAGTAGGTGTTGTAATCCTAGACTTCGGCTGCTGAAATTGAAGATGAAACAGCCAAAAATATAACTGATGGTTCCATAAACAAATAATAATAACAAAAAATTGATAACGATATGAAATCAATGTAATCAGATTTTTGCAATACATTATAATTCAAAAATAAGTTTCTGGTTTTGATTGTGTAAGTATTTTTAGCATTAACATTTTGGATCACACTCCTGATCTATCATCATTATGGTTCTTACACTTTTCATATCTCGTATCTATCATCATTATGGTTCTTACACTTTTCATATCTCCTACACTTTCTTTCATCCTGATGATGGATTACAGAGTGTGATCCGAAACATTGATGCTAAAAATACTTACACAATTAAAACGACTCTCTTTCATCTTGATGGATCACGGAATGGTCTGAAACGATGATGTTGAAAAAATTTACACAATCAAAACCAGAAGCTTATTTTTGAAAGATAAGAAATTACAGTAAATTTAAAATTAAGATAGAGTACTAAACCTGAAGCTTCAGTGAAACAAAACCATGCAACTGATGATAACAGAAACCAAATTTTGTAACTACCAAAAAGTACAATCCAAAAATAAAGGGACATCACACAGGTTTTGAAGAGAACTTTACTAAGTTGCTAAAGGTGCCAATGCATGTGGGAATCCAAGATGTTAAGCCTTAGTCAAACAGTCATCACACGAATTCCATTCCAAAAGCATAATATTCTTATAACTAAGCTTTCTTTTTATGTTCAGTTTGCCCTTGGGGGTTTTTCAGTTGTTATGGTAGGATAATTTAAAGCTTCTCTATATTTATTTCACTTTGTTAACATTTTCATTTTATGCTATTCTTATACATTTTTACCCTGTGCGGATTAAAATGACCAATTTCTAACCTTGTGCCATTTTCGTCCGAGTATCCACAGCCTTGGAAAACCCTAGCATAAGCCCTAAACGTTGTTTTATATTGAGCCCACGCCATCTTTTGTTTTGTTTTGTATTGTAGGTGACTTAATCTTTCTCGTTGAAAATCTTTGAAATTTTCTTTTATGTATCCTTTGCCACAGTTTTACAAATCCAATTTCAATGACTCTGCTTCGGCGCGTCATCTCAACCAGTAG
>BSBK01002094.1:1687500-1692649 GCA_027943335.1 Chamaecyparis obtusa
CTCAAGATTTTTTAAAACTTATAATATCATCATTATTCCATAATTTATTCAAATTCAAAAGAAAGACAACCTAATAATAGTCTTGGTAATTTGACAAAGAAAAATATGATGAAATCTAACTACTATGATTTGATCAATATATTCTAGGTAATTCTAATAGGATCTATACCTTATGTTCGAGATGAGGTTCGCTAACGGTCCTCAATCCCGCTCTGCAATTTCAAACTTGTCTGTTAAGTTTGTCATCTCCCCACCGCCTACTGCTGGGGGTTGTGCTGTGTCTGGCTCGAGAGATGTCCCTTCTGCAAACGTTGCCACTGTCGTCGATATTTCTTTGGGGCTTCGAGCAGATGACTTGTTGGGGTTTGAATCTTCGTATTGTGGGCACTCAACTACTGCTACCATTGTTTACATCCACCCTCCTTGCTCTTCGGATGTTTCCCCTGGACATGCTTTGAAGACTTCTAGTATCTGATTTTTTGAGGATGTTGTGCTGAATACCCTTGGTGTTGTGATGTCTTCTCCTATCAGTGGTTCTGGCCCTGTGAATTCTTCAGAGGAATTTCTTCCCCTACAATCTAGTGTTGTTGGTGGAAGGAGCTATGCTCAGACTGCCAAGTCTTCTTCTTCCATCCATCCTTAGGAGAAAGCTTTCGCTATCGCCTGTTCCAAGACCTCTCCTGTGGTGGTTTGCAGTCCTGAGGTGATGGAAAATGTGGACTTCTATCAACACCATGGTTTGGTCAGCAGTTTACACTATTTGGTGATGAGTTCTTGGGGTCCCCTATTTTCTGGTGACATTGAGCGATACCTTTGTGTAAAAGGTTTTTTTTATTGTTTAATTCTCTTTTTCTAAAGATCGTGACTTAATACTGAATAAGTTATGGGTTTTGGAAAATTAATTCCTCTTTGCAAAACCCTGGTCAGTTTCTTTCAACCCTCTTATGGAACCACTCAATGTGCGTTCTGTATGGGTTCTCCTTCCTAATCTCCCACTTCACTTTTGGGATTTATCTTTCTTTAAGGCCATTAGAAATCCCCTTGGATGGTTCTTGAAGTTGGATGGATCTACTACCACTTTGGGCCATTCTACGTTTGCCTATATTCTAGTTGAAATGGATATCTCCTCTCTGCTTTTGGATGAAGTTGTGCTCATGGTTGGTGAGATGCCATAGACCCAAGTGTTGGATTATGAGGGACTTTCCTTCCATTGTCGATGATGCTACTCTACAGGACACATGGCCACTGATTGCGCTCTTTTATGTTAGAAGGGTGTTGCCACATGAGGAAGGATTCTAGTAATGACCACCTGACAGTTAGAGATTCTAATTCTCTTTTTGATTCCTCCTATGAGGAATCACATTCTATTGATGAAGATGAAAATCTTACTAATAATATGGATGCTACTCATGATGCTAGTTCGAACCATAATTCTACCACTCACCTGACCGTTGCTCCTGCCACATCCCTAGATGTTTCCTCTTCTTCTTTAGTTGCAATGCTTGTTGGCCTTGTTACCCTTGTTGTTGATTCTACTACCCCAAATCATGTTCTGTAGAAAAATTATGTTGATGCTCAGACTCTTAATCACTATGGCCTTTGTGATGATGGGTGGCCTAGTAGGGTCTTCTTTGTTGAGGAGCTCAAGGATAGCATTGCCTGGACTGTTCTTCGGCGACGTAGGAAGAACTCTTCTTCTAACTCTCACCCATCTTCTCATGAAGTGTGAGATTGGCTGATGGGCTTCTAGCCTTTGTGGTTTATTTTTTGTCTTCTAGTAAGCATCTCTTGTGGCTGACTATGTGCTGTTGATGACTTGTGTTTCTTCTTTTAGGCCTTATTTTTCTAAGGGTCAACCCCCTTGTTTTGGCTACCATTATTATCAAAAACTTTGATAGGATCTATGATTTATACATGAAACCTAAGAGTGTTTTGCTTTAGGACTATAAGAAACCATCAATTTTCCATGATAATGAGGAGAAAAATTATTATCCCTTAATTGATAATAAAGTCCTAACGAACAAGAATTTAGGATGTGATAATCTTGATCAAACACATACAATGTCAAAGAATAGTAGAAATAGGAAAAATGCAAGAACATGGAAATATCATTATAGACCATATTTTTATTATTTTTTAAACTTCTTATCTTATGAATATATTTATTATCCATCAACAATATTAATATAAAGTAACCTTCAAATGCTTCACATTCTTGTCAATTTCACCATGACTGATACCTCTACGACCACTATCTTTTGAGTTGCAGGGGACATGTTGGGAATAGAAGAGATTGATCAACTTTGAGGAGAAGCTAGGTAATTTGGTTGTCCATGGATGCTCTAACATATCTATCTACCTTAGAGGTTAATGCTATATAGTTATATATAAAGTGAGGCTCTTTCTTTCGCAACTCTGGTGTTAGATCAAACCACCTACTATTGCAAAATCCAAATACTTCCCTACTTGGTCCTATTTCCAAAAAAAATAATATCCTATAGTTGTCTTATATAGAGTTTAGGATTTTACTTGGTACACTTGATTTATGACTTACCCAATCCAATCTTGTACAACACTATTTGGATATGTGGCCTCTTCTCTTAATTGGTAGGGAATTCGCTTCTCCCTCTTTTGATATTTTTGTAGCAGTAAACCCTACTGATGTTCATTTAAAATGTATGAACCAATTATTTTAAGTTGAACATCTCTTACAAACATGAGATAATTCATGTAGTATTACAAGGAAAAAGTAAATTGAGAAAATAAAAATCACAAAATTGGTCTTGCATGTTTGGGGTAACTCTTAGGTAGGTTGTAAAAAAAACCTTGGTGTTATAATTTTTTTTGAAAGATCACTAATCAATTGATTGAAATAAAAAATTAAAAGTTTCCTTTCCAAGTATAAATCATAAACTTTGGTAGGGGTCCTACAACTCACTAGCTAGTTATCAATTTTGACCCCTAAATTCTTAATCTTTGAGTCCCTTTCTTCAATTTAAACCTTATATTTTTTAGTGTCTTCTCTCTTTTTATCCTAATCTTGTTTTATTTGAATATTTTCCTTCATTTTATGAATCAATGCATATCCAATAGTTAATGTTGTTGGAGTTTTAGGAGTCACAAGAGGTTCAAGCTTATGATGAGGGACTAACTTCTTTATCTTGATTATTTGTAGTGGTGCTATCCAATCCAATATTTTTCCCTATTGTTGGTAAAATTATAACTAAATTTCTAAATTCTTGACCTTACCTTGTAGTCCTATTCATTTTTGTTGGTATTCCTTCAATTGATCCTCCAACTCCTTGATTATTTTGAGTGCTACTTGTAGTTCACTATTTTCATCTCCTTATTTTAGAAACATTTATGAGACATCTTGCACTCTTATGCCTTCATCATATATTCAACAAGGGAAACCAATTCATTTGGTTGCCGTAGGTTTTGGGGTGGTCTAGTTTTTTTCCTAGCTATGAATGAGTTTGAAAAATATTTTGATTCATTTGGGTTCTTTGTTCAATCATTTCATGCAATGATTCATGTCTTCATACTCTCTATCCTTGAACAAATCCTCTCTTTCTAACTTTGTTTCAATAGTAAAAACACTTTATCACTTATGGGGCATCCGTCCTCTCATAACCTCTTTAACCTCAAACCAACGTGAATGTAAACTTAGCTATTTTATATATATATATATATATATATATATATATATATATTCATCATTGAGAAAGAAGAATGGGTGTTATTTCTTTTGTGGGACTTAGGTTTTAGTTTAGAAACAAGGCTTTATGGTTCAAATGAAATATTTTTATTTTTAGGTGTTGTGAGTTGATTATTTATATTTTTGTATCTATAAGCTCACGAGGGTTGCAACCTAGTGGTAGAGGAAGAGGTGCATTTCCCTTTATTTATTCTTTTGATAGTAGATATTTATCATGACGTACATTTTCCTCATGAATGGGTTAATGTATTCCCATGCCCTACCTTATTCATTTAGAAAATACCTCATAGGTCTATCATAAATCTTATTCCAGGCACAAAAGTGTTCTAAAGAGATATTAGAGAATCAAATACCAAACTTCTCATAAGAAATACTACTAAACAATGGTGAGATATGGATGATTGGGCCCCATTTTTCCTATACTTAGTAGTCATTCTTTCAAGCATATTATGCAAATAATTGGGAACATTAATTGGTCTGTTATGTCATAAATGACATTATAGTTTGAAATGAGCTGTTTAGAGAAGAGATTATGTCACATCACATGTTAACTACTTGATAATGTGCACTACAAATACTACCCACAACCATGGTAAAGAAAATCATTTTTCTCTTTATGACAACAAATCAAACCTCTCTCTGAACCTTGCAAAGTCAACAAAATCTTTAACCATGTATATATCAATAAAAAATTCATCCCTTGTCATGGGTAACTTGGAAACTACTGCAATTGTATCCTCTAGCTTCAAATCACAACCCTTTAACTATGGCCTCATTATTTTGAAACATTGTTGAAAATTGTTGTATCATCTCTTCAATATATCTGGTCAACCTTAGAAAGTAATGAAACTTAATCCCGGTCTATTTATATCAATGTGGTCTGAATACTTGTGATTTTTTGTAATTATTATTCCATTCTTCTCATTTATATTGGTAAAAAATGATTTACAATGCCTACAACTAGTGGTAGTAGTAAATTGACTTCTATGCATAATAATGAGTGTAGGTTATATTTAGGCTTTACCACATGATGATTGAAATTGAATTTTTAATTGAGTTCATATAAGACATTCAAAATCAATGTGAATATTCTAATTGTTGGTTCTTGATAATGGGTAGACAATTGGGCTTGAGACCTCAACTTAGGGACATGTTGTCCTAACTAGGTAGCTATCAAATTATATTATCAATCCTTATTTACTTGTCAACATAGGGACATATACTTGAAATGGGACAACATAATATGTGCACTAAGAGCCTTTGAAGCCATAATTACTTTAACTAAAACAAAGGAAATACTGAACTAAATGTCAGAAAAGAAATGCATCAACTATATTATCCATAACTTTCCATGAATAGCTCCAACCTAATACTTCTACCGAAACAACAACTCTTCAACTAGCTAGGCTAACTACTCTGTTCTATTTTGGC
>BSBK01002095.1:0-317500 GCA_027943335.1 Chamaecyparis obtusa
CCCAAAAATTGATATAGCTTCAGATCTTGAGAAAGGTGTGATAGGCTTGAATATTCCTAATCAAATAATCGATCATAGTATTTCAAGAATGGCTTCAACTTTGATAGGAAATTTTTTGGGGCCTAGACCAAATATAGATCTAGTGAGGTCTTTCATGCTCCAAAAATGGAATCTCAAAGAACAGGTGGATGTAGCAGCAATGCTGAAAGGTTTCTTCTCCTTTTTATTCTCTAATGGGGAGGATCTTTCAAAAGTTTTAACAAAAGGACCTTGGATGTGGGGAAAATCTTCCTTATCCTTGTAGAAGTGGACAACTAATCTACATTACAATGAAAACGTTTTTGTCTCCACTCCTATTCGGGTTAGACTTCTAGGTCTCCCTCTGGAGTACTAGCATGAGGATATATTGGTGGTGATGGTTGAACCTTTTGGAGAACTATTGATCATAGATCCGATGACTGTAGCATGATCTAGACAAGTGTATGCAATAATTTGTGTCAATATTCAGCTTGATAATAAACTACCCCAAGTCATTTATCTCAGATCGAAAGTTGGAAAATGGACCCAAGAAATAGAATATGAATCTTCCCCTTTTGTGTGTCTTACTTGCAGAAAAGTAGGTCACTGGGCAAAACTTTGTCCCTTGAAGAAAGAATTAGAGAAGAAAGGCCAAGAGACTAGAACAACTAAGAAGTGGGAATGGAGGAAGAAAATAGGAGAACCACATAATCTTCCAGAGAATAAGGAAGCAAACCAAAGCTTGGAAGAGAAGCAGATGGTCAAACCAAATGAATCAAATGAGGCAAAAGGGCCTAAGGATGGAGATGGCTCTGCTGAGGAAAATAGAATGCTGGAAGGGGATTCTTTGGTTTCCTCTTCTATGGAAAATCATGAAAATACATCCTAGACTAAACATCTAATGGGTTCAAGGGTTGAGGATAGCCTATTTATATCAGAAGAGAGGATGTGTTATCAAAGTTCGCAAATGGTCTTTGAAACTCAATTTGTATTAGAACAAATCAGTAGTGAAGCATCAAATGGGAACTTGATAGAGCATGATGCTAATGTTGAAAGAGCCAAAGATTAGAAGGAGGACTTTGAAATAGTGGAAATAGAGAACAAAATCCCTTGGATTAGTGTTAAAAAGAAGAACAATAGGTTTCCAGTTGGAGCGGTCTCTAGATCTCAACCTAAAAATCTGAAGGATCTGACCCCTACGTCAAGAGCATCTAAAGCTAAAACAACACATGGAGGCTCAGTTTCTAAATCAAATAAAAAGGGGGCCTACTCAAATTAGGAGGAGTTATGATGAGAGGTCAACAAAAAAAGGTGTACACAGGCACACCTAAAAGAGAAAGGGGTAGAGCATCTGAGAAGGATCAAAGAGAACAAGAAGCTAAATAGAATATTGTAGATGGTAGGCAACATACCATCAACTAGGTCTATCCTCCAAATTTTTAATGAAAATTTTATCTTGGAACATAAGAGGTCCTAATAGTCCTCATAAACATGATGTGATTAGGAATCTAGTTAGACATTCTAAGCCTGATATTCTACTTTTACAAGAAACTAAAATGTGAAAGATAAGTTAGTTAAATTAAATCTGCTGAAGAATGGAGACAAGTTGAGTAGTGATGCTATTGGGGCTTCTGGTGGTTTGGCCATTTTCTAGAACTCTATAAGCTTCTCTTGTCCTATTGAAAGAAGATAAGAATTTCCTTGCTGTTAAAGTTAGCAGTATCAAGGATAACTTTGACTGGACCCTGATTAATGTGTATGCCCCTAATACTAAATCTGGTCACTTTCAGCTCTGGAAAAGGATTCAAGATTTTAGAAAGGATTTCCCAGATGATAACTAGTTGATGATGGGAGACTTTAACACTCCCCTAAGAGATACTAATAAGAAAGGAGGGAACAATACCCAAGTGGACAGTAGAGTTGAGTTTATGGAATTTATATCTAATGAAGGTTTATTAGATATAGACCTGGAAGGAATTGATTTAGCTTGGACCAATAGGAGAGTTGGTGTGGACCTCATTCAAGTCAAGCTTGACAGAGCCCTTGTTTCCCCTGGGTGGCTTGCTAAGTTCTCTTGCTCTCTTTCTGCTCTTAATCTAATAGGATTGGATCATTTTTCTATTTCCTTTATAGCTAATACCTTCAATCAAAAGAAAAATTCAAATTGATTTGAAAGAGATCTAAGAAAAAATACAAAGCACGGGATTGATAGAAGAAACTAGAAAAGAAGAGAATATTATCCTGGCGGAGTACCACAATATTATTACTAAAGAAGAAACTTTCTGGAGATAGAGATCTAGGTCTCTCTGGCTAAAAGTAGGTGATAGAAATATGAGATTTTTCCATCTTATAGCTATGAAACACAAAGCTATGAATAGAATCAATTCTATGATCACCCAAAGGGCACTCTTAATAAAGAGGAAGAGATAAGGAAAGACATGATGGGCCACTTTGCTTCGATCCTAACCAAAGAACCAGACCTTAACCTAGATGATTAGAACAACTTGTTGAATTCCATTCCTTCACTATTAGTGGATGAGGATAATCTATTTCTTAAATCTATTCCTTCAAAGGAGGAAATAACTAAAGCTATCCAGTCTTTTGAAGGAGAAAAGTCCCCTGGGCCGGATGGGTTTCAAATGTTTTTCTTTCAACACTTCTGGGATATTATAGGGGATGATATTTGTGGTGTGGTGAAAGAATTCTATGGCTCTAAATCCTTGCTTAAAGAGCTCAACTCTACCTTTATAGCCCTGATACCAAAGAAATCGGGAGCTAACACAACTGATAGCTTTAGACCTATTAGTCTTTGTAATTCGCTGTACAAGATCATATCTAAAGTTTTGACTTCAATAATTCTTAAGATTCTCCCCCACCTCATTTCTCCTCAAAAAATGGTTTTGTGCTGAGAAGACAAATTTTGGACTCGATCATGGTTGTTCATGAGAATATCCATTAGCTAGAGAAATAAAAAAAGTAGGGGTTCCTGATGAAACTCGACCTATCAAAATCTTATGATAGGGTCAATTGGGAGCTCCATATGAAAATTCTTCAGGATTTTGGTTTTGATGAGGGAGTGATTAAAATCATTATGCAACTTGTCACGACTGTCTCTTCCTCGGTGATTGTGAATGGGGGATCCTCTCCTTTCTTTAGACCATCTAGAGGGCTACGTCAAGGCAATCCTATATCCCCAATTCTGTTTGCTATAATGGTAGAATGTTTGGGGAGATCTCTTTCTCATCAGGTTTCACAAGGTCTAATCATGGGTCTGCATCTGACTTCTGGAGGGATTGTCTACTTGCATGAACAATTTTTTGATGACACGATCCTAATGGGAGAATCTTCTGTGAAGGAAGAAATAAATACGAAAAAAGCTCTTAATGTGTATGCTAATGCTAAAAGTCAAATCATAAACTGGGAGAAGAGTGCTCTATTTTTCTTCAATACCCCTATTTCTAGAATGAATAAAATTTATGCTATCCTTGGATGCAAGATAGGAAGCCTCCTGGCTTCTTATCTTGGCTTGCCTCTGTGCTTGAAATCAGAGGCTAATTTCTAGAATGAAATTCTTGACAGATTTTAGATGAAATTGGCAGGTTGGAAAGGGGTGATTCTCAGTCAAGCAGAGAAAGTTCAATTGTTGAAATCTACTTTACAAAATCTACCGGTCCATGCTCTAAGCTTATTCAGGATACCTCAAAAATTTGCTGACTTAATTGAGAAGATCCAGAAAAGGTTCCTATGGTCAGGAGTAGAAGAGAAAAAGAGACTTAGTCTTGTGGCCTGGGAGAAGATTTGTAGGCCTAAAAAGATGGGGGGTCTGGGAATAAGGAGTATCAATCACACTAATAAAGCTCTCTTAGCAAAGCAATGCTAGAGAATATTTGAAGAGGAGAAAGAATGGAACTTGATAATGAAAAGGAAATACCATCTAAATAATCTTAAAGGCATTCTCCAATCTCAAATTGACATCCAGGGTTCTTTTGTTTGGAATACTATTAGTAAAGGTAAGAATCTCATTTGCAAAGGTGCTACTTGGATGCTGGGAAATGGGAGGAAAATTCATTTTTGGAATGATAAATAGATGTCAGAGAAGCCCCTAATAGAGAATGAAGATTGGGGGAATGCTATACAAGATTGTAAAAACACAATAGGAGAACGAGTTTATGATTACTGGAAAAATGAAGAGTGGATAGACCTGGGACAGAAGGATATCAGATTTAAAGAACTAAAAAAACAACTAAATAACTAGTTTATAAGAGAAAATGAAGAAGACAAATTTTTTTGGGGCGCAGTGACATCTGGAAAGTTCTCTGTTGCTTTCACTTCAAACCTTCTCATCCTGAATGAGGCTCAACCTTTGTGGGCACATGTATGGGTTAAGGACCTTACTCCTAAAATTAAAATATTTTTTTGGCTACTTGTTTAGAATAAAATCCTCACACATAACAACCTCTTGAGAAGAGGATTCCAAATGCCTAATAGATGTGCCCTATGTTGTCAAGATGCTGAGGATTGTAACCACCTTATGATCCATTGTGCTTTCACTAGAGAGGTGTGGGACTCCACTATGTCTTCCCTTGATTTCATTTGGGTGAAACCTAACTCTATCCAAGAGTTCTTTTAGCAGTGGCAGAGTCCTTTTAATGACCATAATGCAAGGATTATCTAGAAATTTGTCCTCCCCCACTTCACCTGGCTTATCTAGAAGGAGAGGAACAACATAATATTTAGAGAGAAAAAGATTCCTCCCTTAGTGGTTGCGAATTCTATTGCTAGAAGTATTATGGAAAACTTCAGAAGTTTGGGAAGGAAAGACAATTGTCTTTGGGACCCTCATCCTGAGAAGAACAATAAGATCTCATGGGAAAGTTTAAAGAAGAGCCAGCCCCAGAATCCTAGGGAAAATGTCATATGGACTGCTCCTCCTAAAGGTTGGGCTAAAGGGAACTTTGATGGCTTAGCGAAAGGTAATCCTGGAAGGGCTGGAGGTGGAGGGATTATAAGAGATAATGCTGGAAACTGCTTAGGAGTGATTGTTGTCCCTCTCGGAATTCAAACTAGCCATGTGGTAGAGGCAGAGGTGGCTCTATATTTGGTTATAATGGAGAAAGATTTAGGTTGCACAAAATTATGGCTGGAAGGGGACTCTCTAAATATAATTAATTCCATAAAAGGGAACTCTGTCAGTTCATGGATGATAGAACACATTATCAACAAAATTAAACATTTAATGAGCTCCTTTGAGGAATGCCATGTCACTCACATTTATCATGAAGGAAATAAATCGGCGGACAGGTTGGCTAATGAAGGTACTTTGTCTAACATCATCCAAAAGTGGAGAGGGGAAGCGAATCTCAAGAGTGAGATATCCAGTCTAATCAAGTATGATAGAATTAATCACAATGAAGGATACATCACTTAAGTTAATGATGAATAGGATGAATCATTTACCGAGGTGGCTTGCATGTAAGTTGAAGTGTGGGAGTATTACTCCATAGAGAATAAGGTACGGCCAAAGGGTTAATCTCGATAACAAAAAAAGCATTGTGAACCTAAGAAGCAAGGAGGAGAAGTCTGGAAAGAAGCTAAACTAATTCATGAAAAACAAGAAAATTATGGGAGGTGGTTTGAAGAGGGAAGAGCCCTCTGACTACGATAAATGGAGATAGGACAGAGATGTGTGGAAGAAGCTAAAAAAAGGGGGGGTGACATAGTATATGAAGAAGCTTCATGGTCACGACAAAAGAATCACGACATTGTTTGTGGAGGGCTAGAACAATGGTAAGGTGTTTCTTTGGGGCAAGTCATTTAAGCTTTTTATTTCTAGCATAGTGGAAATTAATGGGTTACCTGCTGATGGTAAACCATTTTCATAGAGGCAATAATAAGCTAGGAACTGAAGCCTTTGCTATTTTTCCCAAAACTGTTGATGAGAAAGCCCTAATGACTAAGGGGAAGGGGGACTATGTGGACATTTCTAACATTGATGAATTCTGGGCTAAAATTTTGAAGGCCATGATTGAATACTTTACTCTGGATGGATGGTATTTGAAAATATATAATTTTTATTTTGTGTTTGCTAACCACTTCAAGCACAAAAGGAGGATCTCTTTTCCTTTTTACCTATTAAGCTCTTTGAATAGCAGCATTACAGGGCACATAAAGAAGGCTTCTAATCTGGTGCTACATGAAGGTTTGATTCTCCTCATCTCTAAGCACATTAGAAATAACATTTTGGACCCTATCCCTAAAATAATCAAGGAGAAAGGAAGATGAAGATTGAGGAGGATAAGGAACCTGAGACCAACAAGAAAAGAAAGATAAAAAAAGGAAAGTTTTCTGTTGCTTCTGAAGACAAGGACACAACTATGAAGGAGTCTACGCTCAATCCTAACTTGCATGGGAAGGGTGTTTTGGTGGAAGACAGTGAGAAGGAGACTGAAGAGGAAGAGAAAAGAAATGTGAAAGAGGAAGATTTTGGAAGCTATCAAGAAGAGGAAATGAACGAGTGGCTGGAGAAGGGGAATGAAGACAAGGAGGAGACCAGCAATGATGGAGGAGAAGACAAGGAGGAAGCAGAAGAGGAAAAATAAGGAACCCATGGTGACTCCTTTGAAGAAAAATCAAAAGATACCCCTATTATTTTGGAAGGTGCTGAGAAAGAGGAGGTTGGAACTCACACTGTGGAGGAGGTAATTTCTTATCAGAATGACCCTTTGGAGAATAAAACAAATGAAGCCAGGCTTGAGATGGGGGAAGGTAAATCCAGAGAGGAGGTTAATAAAGAGGATAGTGTTTCTTCGGAGGGTTTTACTGGTGGCCATGAAAAAGATGGAAAGGAAATAGGCTTCTATCCTTCTACTAGTGACAACGGAGAGGAGAACTCTACTAGAGGGGAGTATGGAAAGGATGAGATGGCTATGCTAGAGAAAGCCAATATTAAAGAGGTTTCTAGTACCCTTTAGAAGGATAACTGTATGCTCGAGGAGGAGAACATAGAGGAGAACAGGGACTAGAAGAAGGAAATGCAGGAAATGGAGATCCATATTCAGGGTATGGAAAAAACTATGAATAACATGAAGATCAAGATGGGAAAAATGGAAAATGAGCTTTTGGATAAGGTTAAAAATAAAAATTTTATAGAGGATGGTACTGCTGAGTTGAAAAAGAAAGTTAAAGAAAAGATGAAAAATTTAGAGACTAAAATTAATCACCATGACAGCATGATAATAGGTGTCCTGAATCATAGCAATGAAGGTCTGAAGGTGATAGTGATGAACTTGAAAAAGCTGCATAATCATCTGGAAAGAAACATGCTGGAAAGAACTATAATAACTATTGAAGAGGAAACTAGAAATATAGGGCCGGGGACGAGAACTAGAGGTTGTACTCAAAGAAAGGTTCCTAAAAAACCTATAGAGCTGAAGGAACTGCAAGAAACCATCTAGAAGATGGAAGATCTCTAGAAGAAGGTAGAGGAAATGATTAAAGATTATTAGCTTGTTTTGGCTGGTAGATATTTTGTTGTTTGTTTCGTCTCTTGTTTTATATTTTGAACTATTCATCTTTTGTTTACTACTATGGTTTTCCAGCAGGGGTTCCTTTTTGTTTAGTGTTAATGCTCTATCTTATGTTGTTTTAAACTCTGGTTTCGGGTCCATGTAAAACCTGATTTTACCTTAATCAAAAAAATATATATAATATATAATCTAATATATAGTTTTTGATATAATATATAGTTTTTGATTTTGATATAGTCTAATATATATAATCATATGAAGGATGGAGAAATGGGAGGGAGGAAGGGGAGGGAAAAGTGAAAAATTAAAATTCTACAAGCCTTTTTGGGTACCTGATTAGGCTCAATATTGCTTTGTGCACCAAACCTACATGGTCAACTATTGAAATGTCTCAAAAACATGTTTTTCCCCTGTTTCTCTGAGTTCTAGACTTCGACCATGTAGCTGTCGACTTTTTTTTCACCTGAATTTGATGAAACGAAAAGGGTATCTTAAGGAGATTATCAGCTTTCTATCGATATAATTGTTGTCAAATTTTGAATTCGGTAAGTAATTATTAGTTATTTTCTAATTGAGTCACCTCTAAAGTGCTGATTTATATACTAATTGAAAAATGACTATAACTTTCAGACGGTATAACATTTTTGAAATCCAAAAAATGCATCACATTCTATGCTTCGCCTACTATAAGGAATTTTTTATTTATTTAATTTTGTAAAGTTTTTAATGAGTTAAGGTGGTCAGACATGGGAGTTTTTTAATTCTGAAAATATTGTAGCAGAAAATTCATAATTAATTATTTTTTTGGAATAAAATTAAAAAAAATATGCATCACATCTGGGCATGAGTCTACTACTTATATATAAAATATTATAATAAAATATTATCATTTGATTATAATTAAGGTGGTCAGACATACACCTACTTCTTATTTTTTTCCAAAAAGTTTTGTATTGCTACATTGAAATCTACACTTTTCACCAATCATACTAACTTTTTTTCAAAAAGGGCCTAGTAGTTTAGAAACTACATTCAATTTTCTACAAATTCTATTCTTACAACTTTTTGATATTAGGTTGATAGCTAGTTGAAATTTTCACGTCAAGTTGACTAACCCTGATTTGCTGATTTTTCATTGACACTTAAGGGCATAGTTTGGCCCCTCATGATCTTGCACATACCCTAAGTTTAAACATGAATTTATAATATATTTTAAGTATTTTACATTACTATTATATACATGCATTTATATTTGCAAGGATCAATTGTTGCCTCACAACCAGAGGATGCTCATGGCAGTTTGTTAGAGGGTCTCTCTGTTCGCATGCACTTGGATGACTACCTAGTTTAGGACATGTTGCACAGATCTTTCATTTGAGACTCATTATAAATTTCATTATTATATATTTGATATTTTTAGTTTATGATTCGAGACATATATTTATATGCTATTCAGACCTCTAGACATAGATGATTTATGATTTGACATTATATAGATTTATGAGGGTTTCATTTGATTAGATGATTTCATTTTATAAGATGATATGATTTGATTAGATGGTAAATTATTTGATTAGTTGATAATACTATTTGATTAGATGTTTTCATTTGATTAGATGATATGATTTGATTAGATGGTTATTTGATTTGATTAGATGGTTATATGATTTGATTAGATGATTTTATTTGATTAGATGGTTTCATTTTATTAGATGATATGATTTTATTAGATGGTTTCATTTGATTAGATCATGTGATTATATGATATGATTTGATTAGATGGTTATATGATTTGATTAGATGATATTATTTTATTAGATAGTTTCATTCGATTAGATGATATGATTTGATTAGATGGTTTCATTTGATTAGATTTTATTACATGGATGTAGAATTAATATCATAAAAAATAACAAGTTAATACATGTAACTAATGGACAATAAATATTCTAACTAATAAGCAATCTTAAGGGGATCTAGAATTAATATCATAAAAAGTAACAAGTCAATACATGTAACTAATGGAAAATAACTATTATAACTCATTCTATAACTAACACATGTCATTTAAATAATCTAACTAATTTCATCATTTTTTAGTGTTAAAACTAATGTCTTAAGGGGATCTTTAACTAATAAGAAATCTTAGGGGGAGGTCTTAAGGGGATCTAAAATTAATATCATAAAAAATAACTAGTTAATACATGTAACTAATGGACAATAAGTATCATAAAAATAATTGAATAATCAAAGAATACATATAAAACCATACATGTATACAAGAATATATATATAAAAGAATACATAAAATTCTATATATTAAAACCATTGAACCATCAAATAGGTCCATCATATATCAACAAATTATAGTCCATCATATGTTTAAATATATAAACAAAGTATAGTCAATTTAATCCAGAGATATCAAGTAGGTCCTAACAGATGAAATAGCTATAGATATTATACTTTTTAGACCAACTCAAGTGGTTCAGACCTTTCATGGAGAACATGTAATATTCTCTCATGATCCTCACTATCTAGTCTCCACTTATGATGTCCACGTTGAGATTTAACTATATGGAGAAAAATGGAGGTGGAAACTACTAGGTAACTATATTGAAACACCTTATTGTCTAGTTGGTAATCAACAAAGTGAATACCTTGTTTAATTACTTTGATTTTCTTGAAATATGTTCCCTCTAAAACAATTGAACCTATAGGTCACAAATTTTAATAATATAAATTTAAACAAACTAAATTTGAAATTTGTTAAAAGGTTGAAATTTAAAATTTACAAATTGAGTTCAATATATTGATGAAAAGCATGTAAAAACCTATGGGGAACAACATTCCATCACTTTCTTTAGGTTCAAGTAACTTCATTCTCTTTTCAGTACAATGCAGTAAATAATAACCAACTCCTTCTACATTTCCATGCTCAGCAATCACTGCAAAGACATTTCCTACACAAAAAATTTATATATACATGTGAGATCTTAAAATTTACTTAGTTCAATCTATAAATCTATCTATCTATCTATACATGGAGCTCAATGGACCATATAATGTGAAATATATATACTTACCAATTTTGACCAATCCCAAGATATGATCATAATCAGTAGAAATCAAAGGGACATCATCAAAGTTTTCATCTTCATCTCTATCAAATGTATCAATAACAACTAGTGGCACTAGATTCCATGCACCTACATATCCATGGTCTTTATTGATGCATTCCTCATAATTGTCAGCAATGTAGTGACAACAAAAGCATGAGTAGTCCCTAGTGTTCAATGTCCAATTGCGATAATTCGTACTCATAACTGAATGCAAAGATCACATCTTTTCTATCCTATTACAACCATGCATAATTTTTGTATCCACACCTGAACAAATGCATATATAATACATTCTATAAATATAATTTGAATAAAGAATACATAAAAATTTAAACACTCAAGAATAATTTAAAAATGTGTGCATACCTTTTATCTCCCAAAATTTTCTATGTGGCACCGCTTGAGTCAATCTTGATGACGTGTCATTCTCATTTGGTGTGAAATATGTCTTGCACCATTCAACTACATCATGTGCATTTTTTTTATATGAACTCCCTTATAATTCATTTGATACTTTCACAGAGCACGTTTGATGCAAGCTCCAACACCATCATGTTCACATTTTCCATGTCCACTCTCAAAGAAACTCCTTACATGTGGTATGTTTTCATTACGATGATATCTACATAGTGCATAAAATGGTCTCGATGATTTGAATTGTGTAGAACATCCATTTGACCAAACATAATATTTATCAATTTTTATACCTCTTTCTTTCAAATTTGTAAAAACATCTTAAAGCAGTGTTCTACATAATGAATGTCATGCTCTCTATCATCATTTATATAAAAATGACTTTCCTTCTTAATGACCCGTGATTCAAATGTGCTTTGAATACCATCCAAATCTAATTGTGTGTGTCGATAACACACATGTACCATAATAGTAATTTTCTCTAAAAAATAGTATTTCGATTGAATTATCTTTTGATGAACAAAGGAATAGTTTTCTGCAAAATCAACAATTGATACAATAGTTCCAAGTGGGAAATTATCTCTAAGTGTTTGGAATTGTTGTGCTTGCCACTTTGCAAAAAAAACATGATGAATGTAGGGTTCAATCAATTTTTAAAATTTATCCATAAATACTCCAAAATTTATCTCCTCTTCAACATATTCTACCCTTTTGGATTCTTTCCCAGATTTTGTTTCATTCTTTACATATTTGTAACTCTTGCAATTTACCATCTTTGTTACATTAATATTTTCATTTTTCAAATGAAAAAGAGACAAATCAGCACATGTTTGACATATTCCTTTTATGCAAATTATTTTTCTAGCTACATCATCTCTTTGTCACATAAAATGGATGAGATAAACTCACTTTGTCTAGTAGGAGGAGCATTTTCAAAACCTCTCATCTTTATCTACAAAATTTTGAAAAACCTGATAGTGGAGATCAAATTCAATATGATAACGACAACAAGAAGTTTCAAACACTTTGTTTGTCCTGATATAATATGACTTCAATCTTTCAAACAATGTTTTCCCAATCTTTATATTAGGATTTGAACTACAAAATGGCTCATACATTTCATGTTGTGTTGTGTCCAACCAATGTTTCGTATGAAATTCATATTGATTAGCTGAAATTCTATGTTTGATAATATCTCTACTATTTGATGAAGGACATGTATTATCATTCTAAAATAATGTGACCAAATTCTTGATTCCTCCATCAATCCTATCACAATGATGAGCTCTACACATGATTTTCCAATTTCCTTCCAAGGTTATATCATCCAAAAGTATTCTCCTATTAACATATCATGATATTGTTTTCCTACTAAAACCAATCCGAGATGAAACTGAAGATATCTATCTTTTTCAGAGAATAGTGTTACGTGTAATGGATGTTAACATAACTTTTCTTGTAATGGTCTTATCTTTAGTTAGAGATCACTTCCCTACCTGGATCAAACCTTTCCTAAGATTTTCAATCATATCAGTTTGCATGTCAACAACTTTTCTCTTCTTTGATGTTGTGTCTATACCCAATAATTTTAATGTCCCTTCGAACTTTTTGTTTATAAGTACAACTAAAATCAATTGGACTTGTTCAAGTGTTTCAAAATTATCAAATTTAGCCAATATTTCTCTTGCTATCATATTAATTGATCTCTTCTTAGCAAGACTTAAGGGTTGAACATTAGCAAGTGATCTCAAATTCTCCACATCCATTGTAAGTAAATGATCTAAGTTTCTATAATTAGTATTTCTCTTTATAGTTTAAGCTAAATTTGAAAGTTCATCCATACCAGTAGGAGCACATGATCCTGACCCTTCTCCAACATCAATTGCTTGAGCTTCTGTAGGGAGTGATCCTGACCCTTCTTCAATGTGTAATTCTTTGACTTGACTTGACCCTCCTACTTCAGTTTGTCCTTCACCTTCTTTAGTTTTATGATAATATGTCAATGCAGCTTCACGATTTCTTTGTTCAGTACTAGGTGACCTTTTTCTAGTAGATTTACTTTGTCTTCCCTTCTTGTTCCTCATTTCTTCTCTCCAAAAAATGTCTTCCACAAGATCGCCAATAAAAATTATCTTCTTCAAAAATTAATTTGATCTAATATTTCTCCTCTCCAAAATTATGCCTTTGAAAAAAATAGAAATAACAATCCTCCTCCAAAAAATGCCTTTGTAAAAATTGATCAATAATAGAAAAAGCAATAGAAAAAGAGAATTAGTTTATTGTAATTCGGTAGAAAATAGAAAGAAAATGTTTATTTTTATACCATTCTAATTTTTTTTAGAAAATAAATTCATAACTAGCCGACCTACTTTGCTCTTGAAGTAGGCTGGGAAAAATTCTGACGAGGTGTTTCTCTACCAAAATTTTCACATGGGGGTCTTTGAGCAAAGACCCTCGAGTGCCTTCATGTGAAGGGGGTCTTCGCTCGAAGACACCTAAATTGAAATTTTACCCTCAGAAAAAAAGTAAACTACAAAAAAATGACCTTTCAAGGCCTGGGACAAGGACCAAACAAGATGGTTTTTTTAAACATATGATGTCAAATGATGCTATTCGGAACAAGCTTTCTAATGAATTTTTTTTTAATACATATTGAGTTCATTATCACTTTTAAATATTACTTTAACTAAACACATGTTGTTTGGTCATTCAACAACCTATCTCTTCAAGACTTTGGGAAAATAGTAAATTAATTTATTTTTTATGAAAATATGTAGGAAAAGAGTATTTGTGTTACCTTTCTATAAAAAAACAAAAAATAAATTTTGATATACACAGATCAAGTTAGAGCAATCCAAGTGACCTTATGTCTAAATTACAGTTATTGTCACTTTAAAACTTAATAAACTATGAAATATTAACCCAAAATGAATGAAACCAATTACATCCTTTAGATATTGAAGTTACAAATATAATCTCGAAAGAATTACATTGTTATCATATTTTAAAAAAAGTTATGTTGATCCAAGTGACAGTAACTCCTTAAAAAAACAATTTTTTCACACAAACCACTTTTTGAAGGAGAAGGAAAAATGAATTTAAATGAATTTTATTTTTATTTTTTTAAATATTTAGAAACTAGAAAGAAAATTATAAAAGACTCTAGTTTACATCATCTTCAAATTCCTAATAGTTTTGCGGCAACAGGTGTTCGAAAGTGAAGTTTTTTCTCAGAATGTTGATCTCTATGTTAAAGTTGGCCAAAAATTAGGACACACTATTGTGGGACCACCCACAATTGTCTACGTACACTCTCAAGTAGAAAATTATCTCACATTAATCAATATCTAATACACTACATGACTCCACATAGTCATTTATAGAAAGATCTTCGAATACGAAGAGATGGGAGAAAATGAACAATCATGTGATTATTGAACTCCATATCCCAACAGTTAATAAAAATTTATAGCCTCCTAAGATTTCCAGTCCGTCCCCTCCTATTATTTTATCTTCACATATATTCATATGGGAAATGATAAAGTAGGCTCTCTTCCTAGTGGTATTCCTTAGGGGGGTATGGTTTTCTCTAGATGAACATATCATCAAATTGGTTTGAGAAATTTCACAAAAAAAAATATAGTATTTTCTATGGAATTTGTTGATAAGGTCTTTGATGAAGTAGATAAAGACCTAACTTGGCACAATTGCCAATTTTTCAAACATAATATATTGTCTAGATTCTCCCTCTTTTGTTACTCTTAAAAGAGGGAGTAAATCTAAGCATTTTAAGAAACTTTGCTAATAATTGATGCTAGACTTCAATCTACTATCATTTGGTCCATTTTCCAAAGAAGAGCCATTTCATCCCTCCCAACACTAGAGCTTTGGCAACAAAAATAATCTTTAACTAGAGGTAGTTGATGGGGTATCTAATAAAAGAACTCATAGAAATAAGGGAGACTACCTCCCCTCAAAGCTAATGAATATGCATAATAGATTTTCTTGACTTTGATATAGATTTTTTTTGGCAAGAAATAAAATTCTCTAGTGAAACTACTTTTTTTCTAAGATAGAAACTTTCCACAATCCATGAAAATACCAAAATAAAATGTTACACAATCATTCCCAAAAATATTTTGGCATTACTTTTTCTCTGTTTGATTCATGAAGAGCTAGGAAATATCTCTCATTGAGAAAAATGTGCCTCAAAGGTTCTAAATGTCTTATGGAAAAGTGATACTGTAAATTTGAAGCTTGTAATTACTTCCTAGCAAGATTTCAAAAATTAAATTTTGCCTTTTCAACGTTTATGGTCCCACTAGTACTTCTGCTAAAGTCCAACTTCGGAAATAATTATCTACAGTTCTAACTCCCTTCTCTAATTCTTTTATTATTTTATAGTTGGGACCTTCAATGCATTGCTAAATGATTCTGACAAGTGTGGAGGAATCACTCCTTCAAGAAAAGTGAAAGAAGATTTCAATTAGTTTGTACTGGCTAATAATTTGTTGAATTGTCCCCCCAAAAAACTATTATAAGTTGGACAAATTTATTCTCTCTAAAAACTGGCTATCATTGTCCAAAGATTTTTCTTCATTAATTCTACCTAATTTGGGATATGATCACTTTCCCATCATGCTTAATATCTAGGAATATAGAAACAAGAATAGTAATTGGTCAAGTTTAAATTGATGTGGTTTAGTTATTTCTTTATTTAAACAATGGTGCTTTGATTTGTCATTCAAGGATGGATCTAGAATGTTTCAAGTTTTCAAAAGATTATATTTTTTGACAAGGGAAACTAAATGTGTGGAATAGATGTTATGTACTAGGAAAATACCTTCATAAGGTTAGTTTGACAATAATTGAATAAAATAAACTAAATTACCACAATTAGTGAACTCTTTAATGCAAATAAAATCAATAAGCACTTTGTGGATCTCTAATTAAGAATTCTAATGCAAATTTCTCAACAAGCTTCCATTAGTGACAGTCCTAAGATGAGAAATTGATCAATATTACACAATTTAAGCCTATTTCAATGAAACTATGTTTAATTATGCCTAAAAATGTCTTTCTAGCTAAAATTCTCAATAACTTTGATGCAATTCTCATATATGTGGATCCACTCTCCGTATTTTAGCCTTGTTTTTATAGATTTTTGCAAGCATAGGGGGTGGAGTTAATTTGATCATGGTTAGGTTAAGGTCTAGTCCATAGTTTCAAATATGTGGATAATTTAAATGGTTTGTCCTCAAAGTTGGGACAATGAGATAAAATGAGTGGTCAAGATGCTCCCACCTTATGAGTATTTGAGATTCAATTTTAGCTTGATCCATGTGAGTCCAATCCTTGATTCCTATTGGTTTAGGTAATTTCCTCCTAGGTGGTGGGTGAGGGAAAATAAGAATTAATTAATTGAATTTAATTGATTTTTTTAGCCATGTGTACCCCTTAAATCGGTTGATTTGACTTTTAATTGAACTATACAATTAATTAGATTAATTGCATAATTAATTGATTTATCTTGATTTAATTAATTTATTTGGCTTTTAATTTTCAATATTATTGGATTTTGGCTTGATTGCAATTAATGCCTTGATTTTTCCTTAGTTGCTCACTTAATTTGATCTTGACTAATTTTAGGTGATTACAAATGCCCCTCTTTGAATCGATGTGCGAAGTGCATTGGTTCAAAGAATGTCCTAATATACTGATGTAGATTCCCTAATTTATTGATGATCAATGTTGATTTTGACGATAGATGCAGATTCTCAAATTATGTCTTGGTTGAGTAATGTTCTCAATGGTCATTTTGATGATGGATCTTTGATGTGATGCCTGATTTGACCTAATTTGCCAATTTTGACGGCCCACTAATGAATGCAAAAAATTTTACGTTGAAAGATTATGTCATTGATTTGATTATGTCATTGATGATCCAAGTGTATTCCCCCTTAGAAATGAAATGAAATTTGATTATGGTGAAAAAGTTTACATTTTTATCAATTTCGTTGAATATTTTCAATAATGCATTAATTTTGATTTCATTTCTGATATTGTTTTTATGATGACCATATCATAAATGCCCCTAAATCAGTTGATTAGGTGTTCAATTTAGGCCCTGGGTCATTTTTTTGCTAAAAAGTGCCCCTTTTAGGTCAAAAAGGCTATATATATAAGGGTGAAAAGTCAATTTTACTATTCATTTTCACCTCTCCATTTTAGTTTTTACCCTCTGACTCCTCTGAGCTATGATGATAGTGGTTCCATATAGGGAGCATAGATCTGAGCGTGGTTGACAGTATCAGTGGCCATTGGACTATGGACCTCCGGTAAGTACCCCTAGAAACCGCTCGTGTCAAAATAATGTATTTAATTTTTAAAAAATTAGATTTTTCTACATAAAATTATAATTTTTTCTAATTTTTAATGAAATAACACGTACAATCTTTTTAATAGCGCATAAAAAATTGTTTGAGCACATCTGTAGTTTTCCATAGAGTTTTTAAACATTTCTGTAGCACGTACAACTAAGAAATCTAGGTTAGGATTTCACTTTAAACTTTCTATAGTGAGTATGATTTAATTTGCGTATTTAACACTTTTTTTAGTGCGTACATAAAATTCTTGTAGCACGTATGAAATCCTACAGTGTGTACACATTATTGTAGCACATTTGATAGTTTTAGTAGTGCTTTTAAACTTTTGAATGACACATTTTCCTTTTAGCGTGCACAAGGATTTTAGTAGCGCGTACACCCTTTTTTGCAAATTTTTAGGTTCTTCAGTCAGATTTCCTACTTGGTTGATTTTGTCGAATGGTCAATTGGCTTGGTTGATGAGTCCTATGTTGAAACAAGTTGTTTAGTGTCAGTTTTGATAATGTGATGATGAATTTTGATTGTCAATCTTGATTGGTTGGGCGATTACGATGATGAATTTTCTGTCTTCTCTGAGTAGAATTAGGAACATTGATAGTGGTCTGATAGGTTTTAGGATGTCAATTGACTTGTGATGATTCAGCATTTGATGATTTTAATTACTGATGTGATGTTAACTTGTTTCTGTGGTCTCCCCTTCTAAAGTTAGCCACCCGAGGATTGTTTCCCTTACCATTTGAGATGATCGATGACCTCAATGGGTAGGAGTGTCGATTGATAAGTCATTGTGGTCTTTCTTTCCTACTTTCCATACCTCAATTTTGAGTGAATTGAGGATTATTTACAGCTATGGCAGAGAGGTGGCACTCTGACCATAATACCTTTCACTTTCCTATGGGAGAGATGACCATCACTCTTGAGGATGTATAAATATTTATGTGGATTCTGACACATGGAGAGATTGTATACTATGATCAAGTATACGATGGTACTATATGCAGATGATTGTTTGGTGACTCAACCATTGGTGACGACAATATTTTATGGGCACATTTCACGTCCTTCCTGGTGCTTCCTATAGTACTTGGAGTATTGGTTAGATGGGTATGTGCAAGATCATGAGGGGCCAAAAAGTGGCGATGTGAAAAGTATTCACTTTTCACTCGTCCAAAAGCACATGAAAATGCTTGTTGACTTTTTAGTAGGCCTGGGTGTCAGTACACCTGGGCAAACTTGACACCAAAGCACAGGCCTAATCAGGTACCTGATATTATCAGGTACCTGATAATTGTGGCATAAATCTGAAACCCGTGAGCCCTTTTCTTCATTTCTTTCCACGTTTTTCTTTGCCAAAATGGCTTGATATATCATATACCCGATATATTTTCAGATACCTGATTTGGGAAACAACAAATTTGACTCTCGAGCATATTCAGTAAGTAATTATTTATATATTTTTATTATTTTATTTCATTTTCATGCTAAATGTAGCATTTTTAAAAAAAAATAGGGTTTTGTATTGATATTTGTCATAATATATGAAATTAGATTGAAATTGAATTTTTTTATTTATTTAATCAGGCATGGCTAACAACAATGAAGATAATAACCCTCTCACACCAAATAATGATCTCGTAAATAATCCCCCATATCTAAACCCTAAATCTTTACAAGATTTGATACAAAAAAATTTGAACACAATACGAGGTTTCCAAAACACGTATCAAAATATACCTACATTAGGTCCCATGCTTGCCACACTAAATACAATTGTTGGAAATATTGATACACTCACGCAACAACATAATGCTGCTCTTCATTGGTGTGATGATATGCATGCCCAATTTGAGGATAGGCTTGACCATGATGGGATTGTGGCCCTTAATATAACTAAGGAAGATATAGCCGCCCTTTTTGTCAATCCTAAAATTGGAATACCAATTGACCCCAAAAAGCCCAAATTATCAATAAAATGGTGCACAAATGAAGCAATGTGCACAAACTTTTGGGATCGCTGGTGGATGGTTTTTGATAAACCACCCCATAGAAATTTGGAGGTCCCATTTTATTTCATTAAAAAATTATATACTGAGTTTGTGCTTGGTCACCATGTTGATTATTGGAGTATGAGGCCCAACATGGGTGTAGGTGGAGGAGCTCCTCAGACTAGGCCATCTGCCCAGCACTAAAAGGCCACTACCTTTGTCCCCCACACCGATGTCACACCCCCTCCTCCAGTGCAACATCCCGATATCATTCCAGAGGCTGCCTCACAGACTATTAGGGCCATTCATTTACTGAGTGATCAGTTGATCATGTAGACCAGGTCAATGTTGCCTCCTGGTGTGGATGATGCTAGCGCATCGACATCTCATCGGAGTTCACATGTATGTGAGCCTCATATTTGCATTATATGCAAGAACACGTGCCTCGGACCGCTTACTGATGCTGATATATATCAGTTACATGTTATTGATGAGAAGGATATAGGAGATGTAGATGTAGAGGCTACAACACCTCATGGAGCATCTACATCTCATGAGAGTGCTCAGGAGGTGCATGCAGAGCCATTGACTCCTGTTGATATAGTAAGAGTAAACATTATAAATAAATTTGTCACATGACTTATTTAATTTAAAAATAATTTATTTATTTAGACTAGTTTTAATGATTGCATGCACTTATGTATATATATTTTTTCCATTTATGTTCCATCAATGACACAGGAGGAGGTGAGACAGGTGGATGAGTCCACACTTTCGGCCATTTCATTTGGCCTTGATGACTATACGGTATATTATAAATTATGTACCCATTAGTTTTTTTTATATCATTTGGTGTACATGCTGAAATCTCTATCAATTAGAGCTATAAAATTCATACATTTACTTATATATTGTCATCTGATTGTGTTCTTGCAGGGTACAACCGATGTCAGTGGGGGGCATGAGGAGGTTCCTTCATCAAGTGTTGACAAAGGGAAGGTAGTTAATTGTTTAAGATTAATTATGCATGCACATGTATGCCACTTGTGTGTAGTAATAAATATTTTACTTGCACTTTATTGTATAGGGTGTGGCTATTGATGATGTCCTGATAGCTGTTCGGCAGCGTAGGGTTACAAGCATCTCGATTCGGAGTGATAGCCCTATTGTACATAGACTTTTACATATTGTTATTTGTATTTTGTACCCAAGGTTGCTATGATGAAGTACATTTATATATAATTGACAATCTTTTTACTCTCATAGGTTACTCCGAGTGTGAGGGAGGGCCCACGAGAATCTTTCATATCTTTGTTGACCCAGCCCACCATTCCAGAAGAGGGATCATCAGATGTAAGTTTTAATTTTAGTTCAATCAATTTGTAATTTTATTATGCTATCATCCCATTTTGTAGATTTATTACTCTATGTTTCACCACTCTACTAATCTCATTATTGCAAATATATATTTATAGGTCATAGTTGGTATTGTTGGCATGGTCCCTTCGTTACCCAGGACTTATGCTAGGACACCTGTTTGTGGTAGGTGACCGAGAGACTGGGTACAGATATTTGTATTTGGTTATAATTTTAATTAAATTAGTGTTTGAATTATGAACTATATATATATGTACAAATCATATAAAGTAAGCAATCTAACTTGGGTTTGAACTCATTTTTTATGCAGGATCAATCAGAGCCCAACACTTCTTCAAGGAGGCTACATTTTGATGATCCCCCTACAACATAGGATGTAGTTTTAGTTTTGTGGTCATTTAGAGATGCCACTTGGCACATTTTGAGATGGCATATATGCCACATTGTACACCTTAAAACATTGATTTTGTAGACATTTTGAAATGGCATGTGCCATATTTGTATATGGAGATACTTTTGATACATTTGATACTTTGTATATATAGAACATGTTCATTTATATGTTATACTTGCATCATCTTTTGTATATACACATTTATTATTCATGTTTATGGAATTGAATGGTGAAGTTATATCTTGACTATGATTATCATTATGATTGAAATTATATCTTGTTGAAGTTACATTTTTTTTTCTTTACTCTGGAATACCCTGTTCATGGAGCTTATTATGTTTGAGGTTTAACTTCTATAGATTTCCTATGTTCTTATGTTTCATACCATTATATATACTCACTTGAGCCACTTAGTACTACATTGTTTGAATACTATGTATATACTCACTGTGTATATAACTCATCATATTGGGGTCACTTAAATCATGGAAGATTGCTGCCTAATTGTGCTTAGTGCACCTTGGGGTCACTTGGATCGAGCATGGTCGCGAGTGTTCTAGTGACTCTGTGGGTGAAATGAGGTTGTCACTGGCATTTACCCAGCCAACTGAAATCGATGGAGTAGACGTTCGATGCAATGTCAGATGGTTTGAAAGATATGTTGCTGAGCCACTTTCAACTGACCCTCACTACAAGTTTTGGCATCGACTGAGATCGCCTTGCCAAATGAAAATGAAGTTGAATCGCCCAAAACTGAGAGAGGTTATAGTAGACCTCAGAAACATGATCCTATAGCACCTGATAGTTTGTTGATACCTCTCACGAGCTCTGAGATACGAGCCCCAAAAGATCACTGCCCAATTGTGCTTAGTGCACCTTAGGGTCACTTGGGTCGAGTGTGGTCGCGAGTGTTCCCATGACTCCATGGGTGGAATGGGATTATCACTGGTGTTTACTTGACCAACCAGAGCTGATGGAGCAGACGGTTTGATGCCAATTTAGACAGTTTGAAAGATATGCTACTGAGCCACTTTTAATTGACCCTCACTGCAAGTTTTGACATCAATTGAGATCGCCTTACCAAATGCAAATGAAGTCAAATCGCCCAAAACTGAGAGAGGTTATAGTAGACCTTAGAAACATGATCTTGTAGCACTTGAGGGTTTATCAATACCTCTCACAAGCTCTGAGATACGAGCCCTGAAAGATTATTGCCCAATCGTGCTTAGTGCACCTTGGGGTCACTTGGGTCGAGCGTGTTCACGAGCTTTCTCATGAGTCCATGGGAGGAACGGGGTTGTCATTGGCATTTACCTAACCAACTAGAGTTGATGGAGCTTATGGTTCAATGCCAGGTCAGATGGTTTGAAAGATATGCTACTGAGCCACTTTCAACTGACCCTCACTGCAAGTTTTGGCATTGACTAAGATCACCTTGCCAAATGTAAATGAAGTCGAATCACCCAAAACTAAGAGAGGTTATAGTAGACCTTAGAAACATGATCCTGTAGTATCTAATGGTTTTTTAATACCTCTCATGAACTCTGAGATACGAGCCCCAACAGATCACTGCCCAATCATGCTTAGTGCACCTTGGGGTCACTTGGGTCGAGCATGGTCGCGAGCATTCCCGTGACTCCATGGGCAGAACGAGGTTGTCACTAGCGTTTACCTAGCTAACCGGAGTTGATGGAGTAGACGGTTTGATGCCAAGCTGGATGATTTGAAAGATATGTTGCTGAGCCACTTTCAACTAACCCTCACTACAAGTTTTGGCATCAACTGACATCGCCTTGCCAAATGCAAATGAAGTTGAATCACCCAAAACTGAGAGAAATTATAGTAGATCTTAGAAACATGATCTTGTAGCCCTTGATAGTTTGTCGATACCTCTCACGAGCTCCGAGATACAAGCCCCAGAAGATCGCTGCCCAATCGTGCTTAGTGCACCTTGGGGTCACTTGGGTCAAGTGTGGTCGTGAGCATTCCAGTGACTCCATGGGAAAAATGAGGTTGTCACTAGCATTTACCCAGCCAATTGGAGCCAATGGAGCAGACTATTTGATTCTAGGTCAGACGGTTTGAAAGATACGCTACTAAGCCGCTTTCAACTGACTCTCACTGCAAGTTTTGGCATCAACTGAGATTGCCCTGCCAAATGCAAATGAAGTTGAATCACCCAAAAATGAGAGAGGTTATTGTAGACCTTAGAAACATGATCCCATTTCCCTTGATGGTTTTTTGATACCTCTCACGAGCTCTGAGATATGAGCCCCAGAAGATCACTGCCCAATCGTGCTTCGTGCACCTTGGGGTCACTTGGGTCGAGCGTGGTCGCGAGCTTTCCTGTGACTCCATGGGTGGAACAGGGTTGTCACTGGCATTTACCTAGCTGGCTAGAGCTGATGGAGTAGATGGTTCGATGCCAAATCAGATAGTTTGAAAGATATGCTACTGAGCCACTTTCAATTGACCCTCACTACAAGTTTTGGCATCAACTGAGATCACCTTGCCAAATGAAAATGAAGTCAAATCACCCAAAACTAAGAGAGGTTATAGTAGACCTTGAAAACATGATCTCGTAGCACCTGACGGTTTGTTGATACCTCTCATGAGCTTTGAGATACAAGCCCTGGAAGATCACTGCCCAATCATGCTTAGTGCACCTTGGGGTCACTTGGGTCGAGCGTGGTCGCGAGCTTTCCCGTGACTCCATGGGTGGAATAGGGTTTTCAATAGTGTTTATCCAGCCAACTGGAGCTGATGGAGTAGATGGTTCGATGCCAAATCAAATGGTTTGAAAGATATGTTGCTGAGCCACTTTCAACTGACCCTCACTGCAAGTTTTGGCATGGACTGAGATTGCCTTTCCAAATGCAAACGAAGTCGAATCACCCAAAACTGAGAGAGGTTATAGTAGACCTCAGAAACATGATCTTGTAGCACCTAATGATTTGTTGATACCTCTTACGAGCTCAGAGATACGAGTCACAAAATATCACTGCCCAATCGTGCTTAGTGCACCTTAGGGTCACTTGGGTCGAGCATAGTTGCGAGCTTTCCCATGACTCCATGGGTAGAATGGGGTTGTCACTAGCATTTACCTAGCCAACTAGAGCCAATGGAGCAAATGGTTTGATGCCAAGTTGGATAGTTTGAAAGATACGCTACTGAGCCGCTTTCAATCGACCCTCACTCTAAGTTTTGGCATCGACTGAGATCACCTTGCCAAATGCAAATGAAGTCGAATCACCCAAAACTAAGAGAGGTTATTGTAGACCTCAAAAACAAAATCTTGTAGCCCCTAATGGTTTTTTGATACCTCTCACAAGCTCTGAGATACGAGCCCTGGAAGATCACTACCCAATCGTGCTTAGTACACCTTGGGGTCACTTGAGTCGAGCGTGGTCGCGAGCGTTCCAATGACTCCATGGGTGGAATGGGGTTGTCACTAGTGTTTACCCAGCTAATCAGAGCTGATGGAGTAGACTATTTGATGCCAGATTAGATGGTTTGAAAGATACACTGCTGAGCCGCTTTTAACTAACCCTCACTGCAAGTTTTGGCATTGACTGAGATCACCCTACCAAATGCAAATGAAGTCGAATCATCCAAAACTAAGAGAGGTTATTGTATACCTTGGAAACATGATCCCATTTCCCCTAATGGTTTTTTGATACCTCTCATGAGCTCTGAGATACAAGCCCTAGAAGATTGCTACCCAATCATGCTTATTGCACCTTTGGGTCACTTGGGTCGAGCGTGGTCGTGAGCTTTCCCATGACTCCATGGGTGGAATGGGGTTGTCACTAGCATTTACTTGGCCAATCAGAGCCAATGGAGTACATGGTTCGATACCAAGTCAGATGGTTTGAAAGATACACTGCTGAGCCACTTTCAACTGACCCTCACTGTAAGTTTTGGCATTGACTGAGATCACCTTGCCAAATGCAAAAAAAATTGAATCACCCAAAATTGGGAGAGGTTATTGTAGACCTTGGAAACATGATCCCATAGCCTATGACAGTTTATCAATACCTCTCACGAGCTCCGAGATACGAGCCCCAAAAGATCACTGCCCAATTGTGCTTAGTGCACCTTGGGGTCACTTGGGTTGAGCGTGGTCGCGAGCGTTCCATTGACTCCATGGGTGGAATGAGGTTGTCAATAGTGTTTACTTAACCAAGTAGAGCTGATGGAGTAAACTATTTGATGCCAGGTCAGATGGTTTGAAAGATACGCTGCTGAGCCGCTTTCAACTGACCCTCACTGCAAGTTTTGGCATCGACTGAGATCGCCCTGCCAAATGCAAACGAAGTCAAATCGCCCAAAAATGAGATAGGTTATTGTAGACCTCAGAAACATGATCTCGTAGCCCTAGACAATTTGTTGATACCTCTCATGAGCTCTGAGATAAGAGCCCCAGAAGATCACTGCCCAATTGTGCTTAGTGCACCTTGGGGTCACTTGGGTCGAGCGTGGTCGCGAGTGTTCCGGTGACTCCATGGGTGGAATGGGGTTGTCACTGAAATTTACCTAGCCAACCAGAGCCAATGGAGTAGACAGTTCAATGTTAGGTTGGATGGTTTGAAAGAAATGTTGCTGAGCCACTTTCAATTGACCCTCACTAGAAGTTTTGGCATCGACTGAGATTGCCTTGCCAAATGTAAACGAAGTTGAATCGCCCAAAACCAAGAGAGTTTATTGTAGACCTTAGAAACATGATCCCATAGCACCTAATGGTTTGTCAATACCTATCATGAGGTCCAAGATATGAGTCATGGAAGATTATTGTCGGTTTGAAAGATACATTGCTGAGCCGCTTTCAACTAACTGTTAGTGGTATGTTTGAAATTTGAACTGTGAAATTAATCATGATTAAGCTTGTGAAATTTGAACTGTGGAGCTTATTATGTTTGAGGTTTAAATTTTACAGATTGTTTGAAATGATAAAAAATAATATCCTTAAAGCATTAGAAACAACAATCAAACATGTAAGAATTCAAACCATGCAAATGACATAAGTATATGACATGTAAGATCCCTTCTTGGTACTATTGGCCACCCATACATGATTTTGGTCATAAGTCCTTATGAAGAGTTTTAGGACATTTAACTTTTAAATCAAATTGATTGTTACAAATTGCCATTATATGCTTCAAAAGATCTCAATTAACCATTAAGGATCATTTTGTCCTTCTATCTCTGATTGGATCCATGGTGACCGTAGTCATCTTCACAGGTGCTCCTACACAAGTTACAATCCACATAAAAAACCAAGTTTATTGACTCAAAATACAATCTAAGAAAGGTCAAATTAATGTATTGAAATTAAGCTTAACGAACTTAGAAAACAATGCACTAAGTTAACTTATTACCTAGTCAAGTGTTCCTGAAGGGTCATCTCTTTGCTTCAAGGTCTCCAATAGTGCTTCATGATCAGTAGTAGTAATAGTCCAAAGTTCTTTTGTCTTTGGTCCTCCTTGATGCTTTGACAACTTGACATTTGTTGCTATAACAAGGTGTGAATACATGAGAATAGTTTTGTGCTTCTCATAGTCTTCAAATGCGGGAACTCCATTCTTTCTAATTATGTATGTTTGCAGCCATGTTCCCACAACAACAACTGAACCAGTAGGATATGTGAACCCATCACCATCTATCATCGATTGTACAAGCTTCTGTTTACCTTTTACACAATGTGCTAACCAATAATCTAACCTCTCATCATTCCCCTGCGGTGCAACCAATGCAAAAACATCTCCTAGCTTCAAAAGATCTAAAAGATTGTCATAGTCAATTGAAGTGTCCATGTCATCATTTCTTATAGAGAGTGTTAAAGATAAAGGAGTACTAGGACCCCTAGGGAGTCCTTGTGACCCCTTTTGACACATTGGAACACTCAAGTGTGTCTTAAGGGGTCTTAGGACCCCTTAAGACACACTTGAGTGTTCCAATGTGTCAAAAGGGGTCACGGGGACTCCCTAGGGGTCCTAACACATGATAAGGTGTACTAGGACCCCTAGGGAGTCCCCGTGATCCCTTTTGACACATTGGAATGCTCAAGTGTGTCTTAAGGGGTCTTAGGACCCCTTAAGACACACTTGAGCATTCCAATGTGTCAAAAGGGATCACGGGGACTCCCTAGGGGTCCTAGTATGCCTTATCATGTGTTAGGACCCCTAGGGAGTCCCCGTGACCCCTTCTGACACATTGGAATGCTCAAGTGTGTCTTAAGGGGTCCTAAGAGCCCTTAAGACACACTTAAGAGTTCCAATGTGTCAGAAGGGGTCATAGGGACTCCCTAGGGGTCCTAATAAGACCCCTTAAGACACACTTGAGCATTCCAATGTGTCAAAAGGGGTCATGGGGACCCCCTAGGGGTCCTAATGCATGATAAGGCATACTAGGACCCCTAGGGAATCCTCATGACCCCTTTTGACACATTGGAACACTCAAGTGTGTCTTAAGGGGTCTTAGGGGGTCCTAACATGTGATAAGGTGTACTAGGACCCCTAGGGAGTCCCCGTCACCCCTTTTGACACATTGGAATGCTCAAGTGTGTCTTAAGGGGTCCTACGACCCCTTAAGACACACTTGAGCATTCCAATGTGTCAAAAGGAGTCATGGGGACTCCCTAGGGGTCCTAACATGTGATAAGGCATATTAGGACCCCTAGGAAGTCCCCATCACCCCTTTTGACACATTGGAATGCTCAAGTGTGTCTTAAGGGGTCATAGGACCCCTTAAGACACACTTGAGCATTCCAATGTGTCAAAAGGGGTCATGGGGACTTCCTAGGGGTCCTAACACATGATAAGGTGTACTAGGACCCCTAGGGAGTCCCAATGACCCATAAGAGATGTTAGTGAATGACTTCTTGCTAATACTACTCTTCCACCAGATCCAAATTTCAACCCTTTTGTGTATCTACAGGCTCAATCATGAGCCCACAGAATTGGCCAAGAGAAAAATGTGATTGTATATCAACTGATTACAAAATGTTTAGTTGAGGAGAAAATATTACCATGATCAAGAAGAAAATTGGCTATGGAAAATCTAGTTATGAATTCTGTTAAGAATGAAACTATTAAGGAATTGCATGAATCACAAACCATGAAAATAACCTTCTACAACAAAGAACATTCAAGCTATAGAATTTATTAACTCTGAATTTAAACATCTTATCAACATTCATGGAAGTGATTTCATTAGCATCCATGGAAGAAATTTCTTTAGAACTTTAGACAAAATCATCTAAAAAAATTTATTAACTTCAAGCGAAATCATTTAAGACAAACAAAAACAAAATTGTATTACTCAGAAATGGCAAAGAAAGAAAATTAGATAAACCAAATTTATCAAATTCTTGCAATCCGCACCTTCTCTCCGAGCGCAAAATGACCGGTAGTACAAAAATAAAAAAATTAGACTAAAAAATCTACTAAAAATCACATATAGATGACCAATTTTGATCACATGACCAGTAATAGTTTATTGCCAGTCATTTGTAACACCACCAAATTTGTGACTAAACAAATTTTAGTCATTTGTTGGTTGTTTTGAATGATCAATTTTTCAGTATTTTTACTCATTAATTTACTCATTTGTTGTTGTTAATTGGTCATTCATTTAATCTTGATAGTCATTTATTTAATCATTAAAATCATTAATTTGTGTCAATTGGTAATATATTTAATCATTTGTATCAACTAATTTCCATCCATTGGTAGTATATTTGATCATTTTAATCATTAATTTAGTCAATGTTGTCAATAATTAGTCATTTATTTTATCACGTTAACACTTAATTGATATCGATTGGTAATATATATAGTCATTTGTATCAACTAATTTCCATCCATTGGTAGTATATTTGATCATTTTAATCATTAATTTAGTCAACGTTGTTAATAATTAGTCATTTATTTAATCACGATAACAATTAATTGATATCGATTGGTAATATATTTAGTCATTGTCACTATTATGTTTCCATCTACTAATAGTATATTTAATCACTATTATATTTTGGTTCTCATTAATTGGTATTGAATTTAGTTGTGATATAAATAATGTATTAAATTACATAAATTTAATAATGCAAAAAAGGCATATATTAAACTTGAAGTAAACCATAAAAGAAATTAAAAATATATTAACATATACAAACAATATTCAACATCATGAGAAAGAAAGGTAATATGCAATTTAAAAATATAATATGTATGAAGTAATAAAATGTCAACGTTGAGAGTATACATAATTATATCTAAAAATATCAAAGTTATTAAGAGTTTCCAACTCATTAAATACACCATGAATGTCTGGTATCTAGTGCATGATAAACATCAACTAATTCATTTTCTCCAAAAAAATTATTGGCCACCGTGCAAAGGATCCTTCTTTCTCTTTTAGACGGATCGCTCCATCTAGTTTGTCTTCATAAACAAGTGGTACGTTACTTGTGACCCTCACAAGTTCTACATTTACATCACTCGTTCCTTTCAAGTTTTCTCCATGTATGATAGATAGTGAATGGATCCACCCAACACCAACAGCAGCACTATCAAATGGATCCAACACTCTGACTTTATCTCCTTCTAGGAGTTCATGAATATTTTTCTGCAAATACAAAAAGTGCATAGGTAATTATGTGACTTATTAACATAATAATTATCACATAGGTAAACATTTGACTTATTAACATAATAAAATAACCATTACTTGCTCAAATAGTACTTGCATGTGTTAAAACAAATACCATGAAATACACAACAATAAATAAAACTCACCTTGCTTTTAACATGAAGTCTTCTTTGAATATCATATAGATCCTCATCCAATTCAACATGTTCACTATCAACATCCTTCTCAAATTGTGGAGCTTTATAGATAGGTCTATTAAGAGTGTCTTTTCCTGTATGCACAGTAGACTGAAGAGAAAACAAGTACAAGTCATATGCTGGAAGAGGGTATGATATGTAAACCTTGGCAAGAAATAAGTACAATTCTAAATTGTGCAATGAAGATAGCTAATAAATATTGTGACAAATTAACTTACATCTGGGAAAATGCAAAATCTATAATTATTTGTTTAAAATAACATTTCAAGCATGAAGATTAGGATAGATAATTGACAACTATTACATTACCTCAACTTTACCACAACTATAACTGTGTTGATCCACATTCATGTCCACTAATTCATCGCAATCGCTGTCAATATTAGCATCTTTGTTGGCATCAAAGCATTTTTTGTGCAGCTTTGATAGAATTGCTCTGCACGTGGTTAAATTGTTAGTAGATAGATCAATGCAATGGTAGATTAAATGCAATGGTGGTATTTTCTTCCATGTCCTACCCTATAGGCATATATAAAATAAAATCATTGAAAATAGAAATCATTCTTTCATAATGATATTAAACCATGTTTGTTACAGCATGATAATTTGTAACAACTCCAAAATATAGGCATACACTAAAATAACATTATAATTAAAGCATAAATGGCTTAGAAGATAAGCATACCTTAGTATTGAATATCCAGTTATTAGTTGCCTTATTAACACCTATATTTGGAGATAAGTGAAAGCAAGCGCATTAAAAAGAGATTCCAAATATCTATTAAATTGAGTGATAAGCATATATAATAATTCAAATATAATAAGATAGTGAGAAATGACCTGTGGAGTCTCATTTCTTCTTAACCATAACATTCTCTTTAATTCCTTGACCATCTTTTCCCAAGCCTTCACCTTCTTTCCAAACCTTGCAAAGAACAAGTAGAGGGGAAAAAATGAGAAACATAAGACATACAAAAAACAATATGTACTTACCTTTTAGAACCCATAACATAAACTTAAGTTCAAATATAGACAACAACATAATAGAAGATGGTCAGAGTCATGGGTTTCCTGAAGTCATAGATTACTCATCTCAATATGAAGTCATAGAGATTACTTAGATCACTTGTCTCAATATAAAGTCATAGAGGGATGTTGTTGTTTAGAAGTCGAGAAAGCAATTCAAACATACTAGTAGTAGACATACTAATAGACAAAAAGAGGATGAATCTTCTTTGCTTACCCATAATCTTCTTTGCCTATGAGCTTAGCCTTTGATGTAACACAACAGAGAATGCTATTGATATGCAATGAAAGATGCAAAATGAAGGTACTTTAAACCTCAAATGAGTAATCTACAACTCAGAATGGGTATCAACCTTTGTAATCAAACATATGTTTTTAACTCAAATAATTTAAAAAGTTTCTCTGAGGTCCTCTAATATGACATGGTTTTCCAAGGTTTTGAATTTTTTATCCTGAAAAACATGTGATGCTTTCATCAAGATGCAAAATAATGATTAAATCCCCAAATTTATGATTGAACACACAGGTTTGCACTGATGTTTGCAACATGTTTCACAGAAAATACATAACAGAAAATTATCGTAACAGCATACTAGTTGACAATGCTAAAAAATTCAAAATAGAAAACAAAAACTTCACCAATGTTATACCAATTTTGAAATTGATGCTTCATCAAAGTTCAACTCTAGGAGTGGGGTCACACTTTTTAGTATCCCCATTTTTTATTGGGATCATTAGACTTCTCATTATTGATGCAGGGGCATCTAGAAGAGCATTTGAGCAAAGGACTCAAGTGACTAAGAAGGAGAAGATGGTATCAAGACAAGTTGATTGGCAAGTTTTGAAGCCTATAATGGCTTATGACAGTGTTGGATTCAATAAACAATGTAAAAGTCATGATAAAGGTCTAAAGGTCAATATACAATGTAATAGGATAAAAAATGCAATGTAATAGTTGATAAATGCAATGTAATGGGGTGATAGAGTCATTTGGGTAGTTTTCATATTTAGAGGCATTCAATAAATACATTGGACCATGTATAGGTCGGTGGGATAAGCTAGGGAAATCAGAATGTTCATAAAAGCAAAGTTTAAAATTTAAATTTTTAAATGTAAACGGTCACATAAGCATTTTGGAGGGAATTAGTAATTAAAGGGTTTTTAGATTTAGTTAAACCACCAACTACCTAGAATTAGTTGGGATAGGTGTAGGACAAGTTATTAAATAATCAATGTACCTTTGGTACAGAAGTGGGGAAGTAGAAAAGAAGACAGTAAACTCTGGCTGTATGGTATTGTCTCAGATAGCAAGAAATAAAGCATTGATTTGGTACTGTTTCATTGATCAATTTAATTCTTCATTTCTTAGACTGACATACATATGAATTAGAAAGTTGATTGGGTTCCATTCACTCATCATTGAATGATTTCCACTCTATTTTGAGACATTTTGCATGACTAACAGTCCATTTATTGGCAGTCTTCTTCTAAATTTCTATGACAGTTTTGTTTTTCCTTTAAGAAATGACCATCCCATGAGATTGCTGGGCCCTGACTTCATGGGATGGATTATATTAACATGTAAATTAAGATACTAACCCTTGAAATGCAGCACTAGTGCTAAATAATTGAGTTTCTACAGAAAAGACAATGAGTTTGGAGAAGAACAATGAAGTGTTCCTTAATGGATTGATAGGTGTGGTGTAGCAGCAAGTAATCTGCTTGAACAAGAGGGGAGTTTTATGTTTTGAGATGTCCTAGGGCATCAAATTGAAGGTTTTTAAACCATTATTTGGTCTTCAAAAGGTGTGGAGATAGGTGTTTGTGAAAACCCTATGAAACAAGGGTTTTAAGGTCTTAAAGTGAGGTTTTGAGGGATTTAAGTGGTGTAAGTCAGAGATCTTTGAGATTTGGTCATATTTTGTCATATTATAACTCTGTTAGAAGTTTTGAGTCAAAAGGAGTGCAAGAAAGCATAGTTGCTTTGTAAAGTGTTTATTTTTTATGCCATTTGAAGGGCACATTGTGAAGGAAGTCTAATCTGATACAAAGAAGTCTATATTGAAAATTTGATATGTTGTGTAACCCTAAAAAGGGTATCTGAAACTATAGTTTTTTCCTTGAGTTGTTTGAGAAAAGTTAGAGAAAACGTGTGAAAACTGGTTCAGCAGGGCTAATAGGGGCTCATAGGGCTAGAAGGTAGATTTGAGGGTTTTGTCTATTGGGTGTTGCAAAGACTATCAAAACTGATTGATTCTTGTTTAAAACATCTATTTTACATCATTTGTGTCCACCTTAGTCATTTGGAGGCAAGGTTGTGTGATTTGAGGGTATTTAGCCATAGGCGAGCCTAAAGGGCTAGTGGGGTTATTGGGCTATTGAAGAGACATTTACATTATTTCACCACTTCTGCTAACCACTCTACATCAATTATGCCTCTAGTATTAGGAACTCCTAATCCCTTAATGGGGGTTGGCACAACAATTTCCCAATGCTTAAGAGCACTAATTTAGAGGGACAAATGGGGGATTTTTCTTTAGCCTTTTGTTAATAAGGTCAATGCATAAGTTTTGATAGTTGTACATATCTAGTTCCAAAACCTAACCCTTGAAGAGGCTTGATTTTTGAATAGTTGTGCATTGCACTCCAACTAGATACCCTAGAGGGTAGCCTTGGCCATAAATTCCAAAGCCTGCTAAGATCTTTAGAGCCAACTATCTAGGTGCTTATAAGTGTCCTTACTGAAGGAAGCATGACCCATACCAGCCCCATCATATCAAAAGACTTAAACATATTTTTGGGGAAAATGGACAATGAAGCAAAATACGGGCCATTGATTTGTCTACTTGATAGCATAAGCTGTACTTAGATGGCCGTGGAAACTTCTCTTGATTAAATTATCATGATTTAACAATTTTTGAGAGAAGCTCACCATCTAAGGCATTCCATTTTGGAGGCCCTCCCTTGTACCACAAAAACCTTTGAGACTAATGTTCTAGTGCAAGGAAACACCCATTCTTCAAAAGAGAGTAACATGGGAAAACTTAATAGACCCGATGCAGAGCCCTCCACTATCACCCTAAGGAGATCAACTCAACTTGAGGATTCAACAAACTACTTGGAATCCACTCAAGGAATTAACCTCACTTAGAGATCAAATAAAGTTCTTTGACTTGGTAGATCACTTCCACATCCATTCTTATGAGTTCATTATCTCAATTCCTCAATCCAATCTCATCAAACTTTAAATACCCTCCTGGGTCACCTCGTGCACCTAGTGTACCTAATGCCTCCAACATACCAAATATCCAACCAAACTCCTTCCACTAATTCCAACACCTTGTATCACCTTAACATGGTCTATCTACCATGATCCAACTCTCCACCAACTCCTAACAACTCACCTTTCACCATTTTTCACTTTAGCCCTTCTAGACCTGGCTAGTAGCCTTGTCAATACCGAAATCTTAAAATTTCATGAAACTTTCCCAAACACCCTGGTAATGTCTTTATATTTTCTAATACCCTTTTCATATTTATTTAACCCCTATCAACCTCAAGTTTTCATCTCTTGACTGGTGAACCTTTCTACTATTGATTGCCCTCTTTCCTAGGCCTAATTAGCCCCCTTTATCAAAGCAACCCTATACTCCACTACTCTCCAAGAATATATGACCTTAAATAGTCTTATATTAGGATTCCAAACCACCAATTTTTGACTTTTTTTGGTCACACCACTCACCCAACTCTCAGACCATTAAATCCTTGTTCCTAGGGTCATAAATCTAGGGCTTTATGGCAAATGTCCTTCCCAGCAACACACAAGTTCAAATATGGTTCAAAAAATCTCCAATACATCCACCTAGTCATATTATAACATCACATTCTTACTCCAGCCATCAGATCACTCCTGACCACCATTTGGTGCTTTTCCAATACACCTTACCACTGTGCATTCACCAGTCCCTTACTGTTCCTTCTCTTCCTTCACTTTCCTTGCAAACAAGCATCAATCCCATGACATCTATATTACAACATCTAACTTCTCCCACCAATCACAGAAGTCACATTGGTGGGAGAGTCATTTCACTTGGTGAAAGACAACTCAACTCGCTGTTTACAGTGGTATATCTGAACACTATTGATACACCAGTCAATGTTGACTTGATCTAAAACCAAAACAAAAAAAAATTAATGGCATAAAAACATAGCAATAATACCAATTAATGTATCACATTTCCCTTTAACCAACTTCACATTAGTATTAAACTATAATAAACTTCAAATATCTTGGCTGTCTGCTGTGACCAGTCTTTGTTCCTATACCAGAGAGTTCCTGGTATTACCAGTGATAGAACAATGCAAAGGCAATACAAAACAAGTGAAATAAAAAAAAATGAAATGTCTCAACCCAAAGCAATCCTTATTTTCATTGTCACCAAACACAACAGTTTACTGTTGTTGACTGTACTCGTAGGGACAGTGAGACACAGAGTTGCAGGAAATTTAATTCTTATTCATCATGAACTCATTTCTCCATTTCATATTACATAGCAGATCATACTCCCTCCTCTCTCCCCTTGGATCTACCACCAAATAAACATAAATCTCCCAAATAAACTGACAACAACCTTGTAACTGTCCCTAACTGTCATCATAACTGATTGTTAACAGTGTAAACAAGAAAAATGTTGTCAAGTTGACAACAAAGTTGTCAACTCGACACCATAAACATATAGTGCTAAAACTTAAAAATTCTAAAGGTTTTAATGATAACCTTTATCACCTTATAACCTCTACTAACCCAACTAGCCCCATTAAGCCCATTTGGCTTATATTGCCAACATTGGCAATTTTTACAAATATTGCACTTTTAGTGCCTATGACAATATTTAGAGGCTTTAATAGCCTTGTTACATATTTTAAGATCCCTATAGATCATTTCAACAACCACTAACCTAGGATCAACCATGAGAATTCTTATTACATGTTTTAATGACCCTTGAAGGCCATTTGTCTTCAACACCTCCCAGGGATCCATTAGTGACCCCATTGCTCTTCCTGCCTCTTGGATTTGACCTTGGTGCTCCTACACCAAGACCCCAGAGGGGTGCCCATTCCATCTAGCATAATCCTGACAATCCAAACTAGAGATAACTATCATCCAAATGGACTCAATCATACTAGAAACTCTTCCCTATTCATAATGTATGACTGTGCACTACACTTTCCTGCAAAAATAGAAAGTCTCTATTCTATCTCTAACAAGCATTGAAATCATAGATCAACTAGAGATCAAAACAACACTAGAAGTAGAGATATACTAAATCCAGAGTACCTCTTTTTAAACTATTAATACTTATGGTAAACTGAAATGTGATGACAAACCTGTAAAAAATTGTTAAAACTAAGCAGGCAAGCATTTTTTATTTTATTTTAAAATATATATTGGATTCTTTTATTTTGACGATAAATTTTGATGGTGCATTTTTTATTTTATTTTAAAATATATGTTGGATTCTTTTATTACCGTAACAACATACTAGTTGACAATGCTAAAAAATTCAAAATAGAATTAAATGAATAGAGCCTCTTACCTGATTTGAATCCATAAAATTATGGACATTCCATGTAGAAACTATAGGCTTAACAAAAGTGGCCAACTGTGATACTATCTCAGCTAGTCCATCCATACACGCAGCAGAGGCAGCCAACTAGGATACTTTCTCAGTGAGTCCATGTATGCAATTCATTGTTCGTTCATACCCATCGTTTGAGCTAAAATGATCTGCAGAGGCTATTACATGACGTGCAATAGATGGCTGTGAGATCTCATTTGATGGACTAGATTTCCAACTCATATTGTTGTTCGATCTAGGATCTAATGTTTCCATATAATTAACAATTTCTTCTACACTTGCTTCTTTGTTATTATTTTCCATCTACAATACAACATTAATATCAACAAATAGTTAGTTCAATAAATAATTCCAATAAATATTCACATAAATTGAACCAAAAAATTAGGCACTTACTCCAAATTTGTCCTTTTTAGCTTGCAACCCACCTCGGCCAAATGTGTATCTAGCTGTTACATTATCTCTTTCTCTCTTGCCTCTACAACTTTTAATCAAATATTCTTCAGAACTCATGCTTTCTTTCAATGCCTCCCATTGTCTAGGAGATAGAGTAGATTGTAACCTATCTTTCCCATCCATGATAGTTTTTCTGCAAGTGTATCTAAAATTATTCATCAAAATTCTCATTTTTTTCTTGTAATATCTTTGAGAGATTTTTCCACCAGTAGTCTCGAAATTATTTTCCATCTTTTGTATGACAATTTCCACTTTTCATGGATCTTAATCTGCAAAGTTTGCCTTGCAAATATCCAAATGGGTTCTGCATCGCATGCCCAACTCAGAGGCCCACCTTGCAACATTTTTCCCAATGGGCTCGCCATCTCTTGATACCTCAACCAAGAATGGCTTCTTGCCTTCTAATTTTCTCTATTTTGCATCCCTCTCTGTAGATCTATATAAATTTTGACTCAATCTTCTCCTTTTGACAAAAGCAGGCACATCTTCCATATTTAAACTGTTGCCAATATTTTTTTCTGATTTATTAGTTCCATCAGAAGATGTAATAGGTACATTGGATGCAAGCAATATCTCTTCATTCCTTTCAGCAACCTGAAGTTCACCATTTTTACCCACATTAAGTGTGTCATGAGTAGTTATATCACTACCTATCTTTGTAGACTTTTCCTCAAAGACATCCTTTATCACTCTTGCAAAAAGCTTTTGCATATTTTCTATTCCTGGACTCCCATGTTTTTCAATAATCTCTTTGAGACTTTGTGTTAAAAGATCTTCGTGATGTTGTGTATCACCATGTTCTATATCTAATTGTGCATCACCATGTACTTTATCAAGATGCACATCATTATGCATTATACCTGGCTGCACATCATCATAACTATTATTTCCACCAAGTGCATGTGCTATTGAATCACAAATTCATTGGCTTCTATGAGTTGTCGGCACTCTATCTTTGATTTCCTTTTGTTTTCCTTTTTCATTTCCTATGCAATTTGTTTCTTTCCTATATAACCAAAAACATCATATTATATCTTGTATACATAAAGCTCAAGCCTATAAATTTTTAGTAAACACTATTAAACAATAACATACTACTCATTGGATTTACAACTTACCTGTTTGTTAATCCAAGCTATGACAAATATTCATTATTCCTTGCCACACGGTTTCTACGAAACTTCTCGTACTTTGTCAATAGAATTTTAGCATTCTCACCACTATCATCTAATTTGGGCCTCACATTCTTTCTCCTCATTTCCTGAAATCCAAATAAGTGATAATATATAAATCAGCAACTTGAATCAAAATGTAAACAAAAGATATTTTAGTATTATATGACACTATCAAAGAATATAGATTATTGTTCTTATGAATTCACATAACTTTTTAGATCATCAGTGAAAATTATCTGCAACTATCTATTACAGGTAGGGATTGGTGAATTCACACATCTTTTCATGAGACCATTTATCTTATACACTTTAGGACATTAGGAGGCATTAAACATCTATTACAATACTTTCCATCCACTTGGAATCACAATACTGGCTTCTCACTTCAATGAGGGTAACTAAGCCTACTAGCCCTGTCTACCCAGGTTTAGGAATTCAACATCCAATAATAGAATTTGGAGACAAACAAAAAACCATATGGGATACCTTTTGACATTTTATAAGTCATATTCAAAGATGACACCAAGAGCAATTGAGACCTCTGATCACAAACTAACTGTTGCAAGGCTTTTAAGGTCTAATTAGGCCACTATTGCACAACAACTACCCCCAAATTACACCATACAACCAAACCAACACCATGGAGAGGTGGAAAGGAACTTTAAAACAAGGAATCCATAGGTTTACAATGCCTAAATGCCTTAGGATTACACCAGGTTTAGAAAATGCACTCATAGTCATGAAAACTAGTCATTTTCCACCCCAAATCAGACCTAGGGCATCAAACCATTGTCACCAATCATCAAATCTCACTTCAAAACCTCCAGAATAAGATAGAGGACACCCAGACCTTCCAATTCTCCCATTTTGGCAATTTTCCAATGGTGAATTTAGGAAATATGAAAGATTTTCTATCAGAAACCTTGTTGAAGAGGGTTTTCAGATTGTTTTCACTAAAATTCTTCTAAATTTCTACTCTCTTCACCAATTCACCTCAAACCACCTACACACAAATTTTAACTCATCCCTATTTCAATATATGTAGGGCTTGAGGTGAGATAATGTATGGCCAATTAACAGAAATTGAATGAACAGTGAGTTTTTAGTCTGAAAATCAGAAAATCAGCATTTTTTATATATTGAAAATTAGCATAATTTCCTATTAATATTTGATTGACATTATTATTCTATTATAGATACCGGAGATTGAGAAATGAGGTTCCTTAATTTATAACAGGCTCAACAGACAAGCAACCTGTTTTAGAAACTCCAGGGGAGGTAAAGCACCAACATTTTCTATAAATCATGTTTTACTTAAATTTTATTTAAAGGATAAAGAATTTTAGGCCCTAAAGCTTCTCTAGTCTATTGGGAAAGAGTATTCAACATTGTACCTAATACACATTTCCATTAAAATAATTAAAATGTAAAGAAATACTATTGTTGCTAAGATGTATTATGTTTTCATGCTTCCAGGTGTTTGCGTTGAGGAAACTGCTTCCTACAACATCTACTTATGATTTTAATATACATGTAAGTCCCACTATAACTGGATCCTTGATAAATCTCTAGATCCTTTGATAAGTTTTATTTTTTTGTATTATTTTCTTTTACATTATTTTTTACAATGCAAAGTAAGAGAAACCAAAATTATTGGATCCTTAGTTTCTGAATTCTAGCATCCTTGAAAACAAAATGAAGCTTAGATCATCAGAATCAGATGCCTAATTACTAATTAGAAAATTAGTACATGATTCAGCAACAAAACCTAGCATATACAGCTCAATGAAGCAGAACAAGTCTCATAGGAAATCCCTGATAGAAGAGTAGTGACTGGGTAACATTTTCAATGGAACCAAAGAAAGAGTTTTTTGGACATTGACTATTGATGAGAAATTTTTCATTCTTGGCTTGAGTATCATTATGAAAATGGACTAAATCAATGTGTAAAGTTATTATAGAATTAAATGCTCCATCCCCATGGTGAAGTTATTGTAGAATTAAATGGTTTTCACATATTTTCATGGAGGATAGTGCTCATAGTATTAATAAGAAGGTCCATGTTCTCAAAACATAAACATAGTTTTAAAACAACTTAAAAGACTTTAATAATAGTTCATGAAATGGGGCTCATCAATAATCATCTGCACTGCCAGCAAGGTCCAATTCTTGATCACTCATGTCTGCATCTACTAGATCTTCTTCTTCGTCATCATCTGTGGCATGCAATACATTCTCTCTTATAGTCTCTTCACTAGTAATCAAAATATCTTCTTGAAATAGTCCATCATCATCTTCATCCACTTCTTCGAATGTTTCTTGTAGATTAGTATATTGCCCATCAGGACTTAAATCAACAACTTCCATGAATTTCCATTTTGAATGAGACTCTGTTTGAATGACATATGACCATCCTGGGCTTCTTACATCATCAATTAGAAATTATTGGTTGATTTGAAAAGGGAAAACATATGGCTCATCCATCTCTGATAAAAACTGCCCTATATTAGCACGTATAAATCCATACTCATCAAATTGTACTGCGGATGGTCGGATCCACTTACATTTTAACAATATAGGACTATTTTCACCAAAATCTACTTGAATAATTTCTTGGATGAATCCAACATAGAATTTCTTCTCGGTTTCATGATGAAACTTAGCACTAACAACACAATCACAATTTATCTTTCCTTTGTCTTTTTGCTCTACCCTTAAATGACTACCATAGGCCCACATGCCATTAAATCGCATAGCCCATAAATGTGGAGATTGTGAAAGCTCACTTTCCTCTATTGTTATATGTTGACCTTCTTCTTTTGCATCATGAATAGCACTGGCAATCCATTCTTCAAATTTTGGAAAAGTATCACCTCCAACCAAACTATGATGTTTGCACTTTTGAGGTCGATGTTGCAAGAAACTTTGATTTTCTTCCTCATATTTTCTACATACAACATTAATGACATAGTAAGATTAATAATATAAATGTGTAATACATATGAGTAAATAAACAACTGTGTAGAATGTTTTACCTATGCCATGTATCAAATGAAGATGTGTTTTGAAGAATAAATGCATGCAATGTACTTCTTTCCTGATGTGATAGCTTGAAGCGGCATCCATTGCCCTCTAATACTTCTCCTGCAACTCTCTCATATTCATCATCATCCCATACACGTCGATTCACATTTTCAAAATCCTTCATATATTCTGTACAAAATCCCATGACCTCTTGCATTGAATATCCCTCAGCCATGTTGCCTTCTGGTTTTGCCCTAGTACGAACAAATTGTTTCAAAACCTTCATATATCATTCTATAGGATACATCCATCTTGTTCTTACTGGACCGCAATGCTCTAGTTCATATTCTAGATGTATCAAAAGATGCATAGAGATGTTAAAGATTGTTGGTGGAAATTCCCGTTCTAGAAGACAAAGAACTTCAACAACCTCCTCCCTCAAACTGTCAAAGTTTGATGGATCTGCTACATGTGAACTCATTCTCTTAAGTATTAGCCCCAACCTTATGATTGCCAATCTTGGCCCTTTTTCCAAACCCAATATATTAACCATAATTGGTAAAATGTTCTCGATTATCACATGATAATCATGGGTCTTTAGGCCTCTTAAGCTATTAATGTCAATTTGGCTTCTAATGGCAGTACTTACATATCCTGTAGGAAAGCGAGTTTGAGACATCAACTGTAAGAATTGTGCACGTTGTTCTTTTGTCCAAACATAGGGAGCACTAGGTTTTCCATATTTTTCACCATCATATTTTTCAACCCAAAGATTTCGATGAATCTTTAAATCTCAAAAGTCTTCGCGTGATGAAATAGTATCAAAAGCACCAAAAAGAGTTTCTATAATAGCATAGGCTATATTTTTCTCTGTATGCATAAAGTCAACAGTGTGCCTGATGGTTATATCCTTGAAGTATGGCAAATTATAGAATATGCACAACCTTTTTACACCACTTTGATTACATGGATCATATTTGCTACCAGGAACACCACCATTTGTAATAAATGACATTCTTTTTTTTCCATTGTCAACAATGTAATCACCTATTATTGCCAAAGGTGCTTCACGATTCTCTTCTTCACCATTGAAACATGTTTTTTGTTGACGATATGGATGATCCACTTTTAGATAAGCATGATGTCCACAATAAATACACTTACGCAAACTTCTTGAGTGCCTCACAAAATCCTTAAAGTTACAAGCTAGACAACCATGATATCCATGAACAGTGAGACCAGACAATGTACCATATGCAGGAAGATCATGAATTGTAACCAATAAGGAAGCTCTTAAAGTGAATTTGATTGAATGACCATCCCTTAAAGATTGAATTGCTTCAAAACCTGTCCACAATTCCATTAGCTCATCATATAGTGGCTCTAGATAAGCATCTATTGTATCTGAAGTCACACTTTTCTTTCCTGGTATAATCAATGATAACATCAAGAAAAATGGTTTGGTTACTAGCCATGGAGGCAAATTATAATTTAATAAAAAAATAGGCAAATTTGACCATTTCGTACTTTGATCTGAGAATGGGTTCACTCCATCTAGAGCCAAACCCAACCTTATGTTACGAGGATCTTGAGAAAAATTGGGCCATTTGTTATCAAACTCCATCCACATATTAGAATCAAGCACATGTCGTTGTTTCCCATCAGTGCTCTTATTTAGAGCATGCCACAACATAAGTTGAGCAATGTCTCTACACCGATACATTCGTAGTAATCGCGGGATTATTGGAAAGTGGCGAAGAACTTTTCTAGGGACCACAGCTGATTTCTATCCTTTCTTGTACCTTGCTTCATGACATTTTGGACATTCAGTATCATTTGCAAGATTTTTGTGAAATAATACGCAACCATTCACACATGTGTGGATATTATCATACCCCAATCTGAGCTTACTGATTTGCCTTTTACATTGACTTCGTTTTGTTGGCAATGTGGAGTCAGCAGGTAACAATGAACATAATAATGCCAACAACTGATCTACACTCTCATTTGTCCAACCATGCACCACTTGCAAGTTAAGAATTTGAAGGATTATTGTCAAATGACTTGACTTGCAATCAGCATACACAGGCTTTAAAGCATCCTCCATTGCCTTGGCCCAATCATCGTCTAAACCCTTGTTCAACATTCTATTGACTTCAAACCCTTCGTCTAGCTTTATTGTGCCTTCATCAATGTTCGGTGCCACTTCATCTATATTTGGTGCCACTTCATCTATGTTTTCTGCCTCTTCACCTCTCACATTTTGCAACTCTATCATATCTTTGTAATAGTTATAAGCCCAAGGGCTTATACCACTATGCCCATGTCTTATCATATGTCGATAAATAACATTTCTATTTTTCATTTTTCCACCAAGACAGTTATTACATGGACATGGATATTTTTCCACATCCCTCTCATCAGCTACTCTCTCATCATATGCATGATATTGATCTGTAGTCAACCTTCTTTGCTGATCCATTTGTAATATTCTGCATTCTAGTATTAAATTAGAATCTGATTTCAAGATAGCAAAAAATAAATCTAAAAACAAAATCAAATAAAGCATTAAAAATAGTGATAAAGTATGTTTCAAAGCATAAAAAGCAGAAAAGTTTTGAATTACCTTTGAATTAATTGCAGAAGGTGTCCCCAAATTTGACCTTTCTTCAAAGAGGCCTGATGACATCAATTTTTTTACGAACAGTGAATTCTTTGCCTGTCTTTCAATAAGTCTTCGAGTCCTCTCCAAACAAGCTTTATCACCCATGCAAGTAGCCACTACAGTTATATGCACCTAAAATAAATTTTTTCAAATACACACATCAGATAATTAAAGACACTATAACCTATTAAAAAAACAACATAAATAAGAAGTTGAACAAAAGAAATTTTATGGTTATTAATATATATATCACTAAACCATGTCAAGGATCGTGATAAGTGTTCTCCATGATTTTGGCATGGGGTTTTTCGGTTCTCCATGATTTTGGGATCTGGGTTACTATGGTTATTAGCAAACTTATGCTCCTCAAGTCAATGTGACGTGTGTCTTTGGATGATATTCTTTAGCTTGATGATCTCTTCTATGTTTCTACTTTCTAGTTTAATTAGTAGTTTTTTTTTTTCAGTTTCTTGTATGGCTGAGATACAGTGTATCATTGAGTTTGATGATCAACAAGTGATCATTACAAAAATTAGTCTTGAATGAAGAAATATTAGGAGGTTGCCTTTATAGGCTACTTGCTGATCCAGTTGAGCAGGCATTACAAGATGCCATGATAGAGCATCCTTCCAACTTTGTAGGGATAGTTTTCAAAACCTACTATGGAAGTAGCAATCGATTCTATGCATGGAACTGATAGGAAAATTGAAGGATACACTAACAAATTTATTGTTTAAGATTGAGGAATACCCCAAAAATTTTATATAACACTGAAAGAGGGAGTTCACCTAAATGATTCTAATTAACCTAAGAAGATATCCTTAAATATGAGTTCTAGACATACAATTGATTACGTTGGCATGAAAACTAATAGTTAACAATCACATTCTCAAATGTTTGCTAGTCATTTGGGGGAGTTGGAGCTGGCAAGGGTCCAGGACTGCAAGATTTTCTGTTGTGGTTGTGGTGTCTACAGGGTATGAAACTTATGTAAACAAGTTGATTTTCTTCCTAGAATAATAAATTCTAAATATTATTTTTACTGGCAACAACAATAACTGTTATTCCTTCTCTAGTTGTTGTGTGTAATTTGAGTCCAAACACTCAAACCCTTTCCTATGATAGCATTTCTATTCAAAAGGATACCAATATAAAAAGAGGGAAAATCATTGAAATCTCCAGAAATTTAGAATATCAAACATTTCAAAAATAGTCTATTTGCTAGATGCTAGTCAAAGATTAAAAGCTTACACTCAATCTACTCAGAATATTTCATCACTAACATGACATTAACATAGCATATGACATGTTTTAGCCCAAGAAATTCTAGGTTCTTAGCTAAACCTACTAACCCCACTAGCATGGAAGGTCATGCACATTTAGGAACATGGCAAAATTGTACCCCTGCAACCTCTATCTCCATATAAGCTTGTCGTAAGTTTAACAAGTTCAAAAACATTCACTTAGCATCCATAATGTGCAAGGTCAACAATTTTTCATATATGATTCCTTAGTTTTTATTCAAAATTGCCTACTAGGTCAATAAGCCCAATTAGCCCTCTACTTGCTGTTTTTCACCATTTTCTCTTAAAATGCCTTAATGACCCCCAAAACTAACTTGGTTGAGGGATACCCTTTTGGATTCTCTATAAGATTTTGTTGGTCTTGATTCCTCAATTGGACCATACGAGCCAATGCACAAAAGTAGGGTTTGTAGCCTATAACAGAGACAGTGACAAAATCAACTCCCACACGTGCAAATCAACTACGAACCTTGAGATGAGTGTTTGAACATATCAAATACTACTCAGCCTACAAATTTTCTTCGCACTCTAAGGACCCACGTGCTCAAATTCACAATCTACTAGTGCATTTGGAGCTCACTGTTACAGTTACGCATACATAGCCAGGAGCTAGGGCTTGCTATTAAAAATAGGAGGAGGAATTGTACGGCTCTGCAGCCACATGTTTTGGAAAGCTAAATGAGTGTACTTTATGATTCTAAAACCTATTTACAATTCCTTGGGTCAGTTTTAAAGCGATAAGCAATTTAACACTAGATAGTCACTTCCAGAACAACAAGCAGGTCATTTTAAGATCATTTTTATAGCTCACTCAAATGAACCCAAATCCTGAAACCCAAAACTAGAAATATTTAGCAAATGACTAATACTTCAAATTTCATGCATCACAGTTGCAGGAATGCTTCCAATTTCACACGTGCAAGAGAAAAACATCAAAATTTCACTCCAAACACACAACCAGAACTTTCTATTCACTTCTTATCCATACAATGATGTTTCTCAAAGCTTCATAACACTAAAATCAAGCTTTCCTATCAATTTGGGTCATTAATGAGCCATTGAGAGCTCATGGAGGACAAATGCTATGAAAGTTGCACAATTTTTGCAAAAAGTTGCAACTATGTAACTTTTGTTGCATATTTCTCTCCACCCATGAAACTAAAGCATCTAATGAATGCCCTCAACCCAAAATGATAGAAGACAACTTATTTACTCACAACTACTTTAACCAACTAGGCATCATAAAGACACCTTATCACACTTAACTTTACAAGTGACCCTAATGTACCTAGGTGCCCACTTGGAGTTCAAACTCACTTTATTGACTCCTTGGTGTAGAGAACCTAGAAAAAAGGAATAAATTTGATTGGTTTGTGAGCAAACATGTCATTTTGTGTTGTTGTGATGTCATGTTCATAGATTGAAGCCATCGAGATGCCTGTAAGGGCCAAATTGCCCAAGAGTCAAAGGAAGTCAACGGTTGGTCAAAATAGGTCAAAGTCATGTAGAATGGGTTTATTATGTTTACTTAGTCATTTCATGCATATTGGAATTGATTTGGGGTCATACAAGTAGTCCTTGAGCAAAAATGCAACTTGGTGCAAAAGTTGCTTGCAACTTTGAAAAGTTGCAAAAGTTGCATTTTGCAACTTTTTCTTGCAACTTTGAAATTGAATTGGTTATGGCATGTAACCAATCCCAAATTTCTATATGAGCAATTGGAAACATTTTTCAGATGGTTAATGAAGTAATTGAAGGATTTTTGCAATTACCCTGCTATTGTACGTATTGTAACTGTGTTAATTCTCTGATGGTACAGCTTTGTACAGCCTGTACAGATTGGGAGTGATGTTTTGATCTTATAGTTAGATAGAGTTTTGTTTTCTCTTTCAAGTGCACTTTGAATCATTATCTAACTCTAGATACTTTGCAAGTTATACCAGTTTTAAGGTCACTGCCTGGCAATCAATAGGCTTTAGACCTGACAGAGGGAAAATGCTTGGAACTGTGGAATCCACTAGTGGATCTTGATGAAACTTTGGGGATTCCTAGTTCCATGGCAGTCCTAAATAATTTTATAGTTTTTATTCCATTTTCAAAGGTCCTTCTAATTTGAAAATGAAGCCCTAGGCTAGCTAAGTGAGGAACAGTGAGCTAGGGTCAGACAGACAGTTAATTTCTTGGCCACATTCACAGTTGATTTCATGAAAATAATGATATGGTTGGATAGGGTGTTGAAATAAATTTCTAATGGTATATGGTGCAGGTGTGTTGGTGATGTTTTGACAGGCCTTTGAAGTGGAAAATTGTTTGTAGGTCTGAAGTGTTAGAGACAAGCCCTCAACTAGGGCCTAGTAGTTTTGTATGTTGTGAGTGTGGAAAAGAACTAAAACTTTGGCATTTGGAAGACCAAAACGAGTGGTTTAAGATTTCCCAATTTTTTTATGGAGTTGTTTGAGAGTTTTGAGAAATAAAACTTAAAGTTGGTGAAATTGTCATAGGAAAACCCTTGCTACACTGCCCTCAACTAGGGCCTGATGGTAGAGAGGGCTAGGGGTGGGATAGAAGTTTATAATTTTGGATTTGGGGAGGCAAGACACATTACTTGAAGATTCCAACACATGTTGGTGAGGTCATTAAGGGGAATTACAGACTAAGACCCAAAAATAGTCATACTACCAGTTAGGAAACCTGTTAGTGTTTACACTGTTTGGAATAGTATCAAGGGTACTTAATGTCTGCATGTACTTGCTAGAGAAGATGTCAGAGGTGGATTTGGGGATTAGTGAAAGGTATTAGGGGTCTTATGGGTAACTTGGAAGTATAAACATAGCAGGGGGTAAAGGTACTTGAAGAAGGGTTGTAGAGTCCTTAGTAAAGAAGGGCTAGTTGATGAGATTGGGGTAAGAATCCACATTAAAGAAGTCATCATACCTTTGAGGCAGGTGACAGGGTGGGACTTAGGAAGTCCTTGGGTGGATGAATAAGGGATCCATTGGATCAACCTAGGAAGATTAGATAACAAAGTGTGAAAGGTAACCCTTGTACCTAGAACCCTCTGCATCACTCCTATTGACAACTAAGGTCCTAATCCACATGGATTGACCCTTAACAACACCTACACACACTTGTATCAATTAACCATCAAAATCAGCCATCAAGTATCAATCAAGCCAACCTGCAATTATGTGTGCTTTGTTTTAAATATGCTTTAATTCAGAATATCAAACATTCAGAATACCACAGATACCAAGGTAGCTTGTTTACCTTAGTGAAACAACTTAGCAATCCCCAAGCTAGTGAGATCTCAATCTAAAATTGCCATGGTATAGTCCAAGATTGCATCATAATGTTGAGAAAAAAAAACAATTGGATGAAGAGCGGTTTCATCTTCCCAAACATAATTTAGCATCAAATTCATGTCATGGATCAAATTTAGACATAAAATTTCAGTTCCATCCCTTTGGCATTTCCTTCTAAGAGCTTGAGAGTAGGTCATTAATACCATATACAATGAATTTGATATTAAGCTTTTACTCATTTGCTTCTTTGACACCATGTATATCAATGAAGAACTTGTAGTTGAACATACCACAGTTGTCAATGAGCTTGTACAAGAAGAGGTTATATGTAATGCCCCCTTATGAGATTTCTTAAGGTTTTGACCATAGTTGTATGGGTATTCATACCCATACCCCTAGGATGCATACCGAGTACTGGTACGTGTATCTTTTACCAGGTACTCAGTAGGGATCATCATAGCTAGGGACCTTGATTAAGATTTCTAATTTTCATTTCAGTTTTTTGTTTGCAAATTAGTTTGTTGTTTATCAAGTTTATTTCAATATGGAATCACTAATCAGTTTAAAACTTTGATATAATGATTGTATGACATTTCAATTTTTTTACCTAATCTTCAAAGATAATATTCAATAGTAAACTTTATCACTGTTCTTGTTTTGAAAACTCAATGTCATATTTTTAGATTTTCTATAAACTATTAAATTAAATATAATTTTTTCCTGATGTACCCAAAGTATCCTCATCTCCTATATTGAAAAAATAGTTGTACCCACACCCATTCACGTCTCCAAAGTACCCAAGTACCCCCATCTCCATGCAACCTTAGAACTTTTGACTAATTTATTAAATTACAAGGGATTTCTCTCTTAATAGCTTACACCTAAATCTTAATTTGGCTATAATTGAATGTATTGTGTATGATTTGTGAATGTGTAAGTATCAATGTCCTGTTTTCTATGAACTAGACAAAAAAGAGATTGATTACTGCAAATGTCCTGTATCTTGATGTAACGCAAGAGTATATTGTCAAACAATATTCTGATATGATTCTTGATGATGATATAATTGCAATGTAATGGAGATTGCCTTTATTGATTCTATATTCGAAATGCTTATGCAAAATAAAGGTTGGTGAAACAAAGACAAATCTGAATATACATGAAATCATTTGTTTTATGCTGGTTTGGATAATTGCTGATGTAAATAAGTATTGATCTAATAAAGATCATGTTGATATCAATATCGATCACTATGTGAAAAGAATGGAATTATCAGATAGCTATGGATGACTACCCCTTTCTTGAATTTATGATGTAGTATCTGATTTGTATATACAAGAGAAGTTAAAGGATTTTTTGGTCATTGGACAGTTTGGAAAGGGAAAGGAAGATTATAAAACATGGTGTAGAGGAGTGTACCAGGAGGTGTTGAGGATCTCAATGTAAATGCTTTGAAGAAATCAATAAAATACATTAGTTCTCTGTTGCTTTAAGTCTGCTATAGAACAGTGAATGTTCTTTGTTCCTATCATTGTTTTGTGCAAAGTTTATTTGTTTTAATGCTTTCATCTTGATTCACCAAATGTATTAGAATGTTTTAAGGTACTTTTCATCAGAAGAAAGTCGTTTGATAAAGGTTTTTGCAGCAGTAAATTAATTGACTGTCACTGTCATGTGACAGAGATAACATTTTGATATAAATTCAAGGATTTTACCCCTCCCACTACTGTAATGGATATGTAACTCATGGGAGAGGGTTTTTGAATGTCTAATGCATTTATAAAATGAGGTTGTGTGTAGGAATAAGCAGGAGGATGGAGAAGAAGGTCTCTAGTTGAGACAAAGTGTTGTCTTGGGAACACAAGGTGTTTGGACCAAGCATGCTCTGGAGATTCTACCAACATGAGGGGTATATTTTATGACATAGAAGGTCATGTTAGGACATCACTTAAGAATCCTTATAGGGTACAAGGGTGGAATGAACAAGATATTTTGGACATCACTGAACGAGCATGTATTCCTTTCAGAATTGGTGCTTATGAAGATGTTTTGTGGTTTGATATTGTTCCAAAGATGGAATGCCATTTGATCCTTGGGAGGACATGGCAGATGGAAAAGAGGACAATACATTATGGAAAGGATAACACATATACTTTCAAGCATAAGGGGCAGATGATAGTAATGAGTCCATTGAAGAGAGGGAAAGCAACATGGCAAGTGCATGGTCACATTGGTGTGATGGAATGGATAGGTTTTGTAGAGCCTAGAAGGCAAGATGATGAAGCAAGAGTAAAACAAAGTGTTTGTGAAATCAGAGATGAGGAAGTGGATCAAACTGAGGTCCTAGTGAAAGAGGATATGGTGAAGGAGTGTCCATTATAAGGACAAGATGTTGAAGGAAAGAACAAAGAGGTTGCAAGTGTGGTAGATAATTACTAGGGATATCAATGCTTAGTTTCTTGCTACTCATTAAGATACTCATGAAATACTTTCATCTCATTTCTAGTTATAATTATAAGCTAAGCACCTAGCCCAACATGCTAGACCAAACATTGGTAACTAATTGAGTGTGGTGATGATGCTTTGACTGGCATATATAGTCTCAAGGTAAGCAAGATCCAGTTTGCACTTAGACAATTCAAATCTAACTTAAAGGTTTCCATATCTAAACATTTTGTTATCTTTTTAATAAAATTAGTTGAATAAATATGAATTGATTCCTTTCACATATTAAATTTATCCTGAGCATACCAAAAGCCTCATGAAGAGATGAAACAAGCACATTTAAAAGTAACTAACATAATTTGATTTACATCCTTTCAGCTACTAAATTTAGCCTGGATGTACCAAAAGTCTCAAGAAAAAGTTGAAACAGACACATTTAAAAGTAAATGAACATAATCTGATTTGCATCCCTTCATGACTCATCTATTAAATTTAAAATTAATGTACCAAAAGAGTCAAGAAAAGTTGATAGAGACAGATTTAAAAGTAAATGAAATAATCTGCTAAAAGCTAAATCATGTTTACTCAATAATGCATAAGTAGGTGAGTAATCTCCTTAATTCAAGCTATGCTTAAGGCATAATTTGCACCAAGTTATAAAACTATTTTCATATACAACCCATTACCACCTAGTCTAGAAGGAAAATTCTCATGTCAAGAAGCTCAACATGTCAATCATATTACACTGAAATCAATCAGATGCAACACATGCTCTAGGGAACTGGGACTAGACATCTGACAGGATAAATGTATGACAACAGCAGAATGGCCGGATGGTTTTTATTTAGACCACCTTGGTAACTTGTCTGGAATGTTCAATCTCTTTATGATCTTCTTTCGATGTTCTATTTGTGCCTAATGGCTAGGATGATTTTATAATTCAAATCCTTAAAAAATGAAAGCACAATAATTTTAAAAAGATACATGCAGGTGGTGAAGTGCTCTTCTTTGGAGGACATTTTTCACAACTGTAGTGGTTGTTGTAGTATTGCGAGCATTCATTGATTATTGTGGAAGTGGAAACTGTGGGCTTTTTGGAGGTGGAGGACTGATAATGTTTGATGTGAGTTCAGTGACTATAAAATATATGGCTATTGATCTACTTCTAGTAGTGATATTAGGTGTCATTGGAGGAGTGGTGGGAGTAGTATATAACTACCTTCTTGAGCGTACTCTGAGAATATATGCCTTAATCAATCAATAAGTTCTCCAAGGCACAAAAAAACAAACTTCATATTAGATTGTGGCTAAAGCAATGAAAAATTGTATGTTCCCCTATTCTTCATTTTTCTCCATGGCATCTTTTCCCCTACATACATGTGGACTACTTTCTTTTCTGGACTTTTAGGTCTCATGCTGTCAAGAAACCTCCTTTATCTAATAGTACTATTTACCCCATTAGTATACGTATTAAGAGTACTTAACCTTATTTAAGAATTACAAAGTTTTCTTAATTTTGTACAGAACATGGCGATGAATGACATAGTTGTGTATTACTGATACAGGAGAGGGCCAATATCCAAAATACTCCTTTCATGCACTGTGGCTTTGTATACATCCTGTTGTATATTTGGACTTCCATGGCTTGTAGCATGTACACCATGTCCAGAAGGAAAGATGCTCAACCACGAATGTCCCAATGTTCACAAAATAGGGAACTTCAAGCAATTTCATTGCCCTGGAGGCTATTACAATGACCTTGCAACTTTGCTTTTCAACACAAATGATGCTATTGTTAGAAATATATTTAGTTCTGGCATTGGAAATGAGTTTCATTTGACATCATTGATGCTCTACTTTGTTACAATTTTCATATTGGGACTAGTAACATATGGACTTGCACTTCCATCAAATCTCTTCATACCTGTAATCTTAATAGGCTCTACATATGGCAGAGCACTTGGTAAGTTGATGGGATCATTTGCAAACATTGATTAGAGACTTTTTACAGTGCTTGGTGCAGCCTCTCTTCTAGGAGGGTCAATGAGGATGACAGTTTCACTTTGTGTGATCCTTTTGGAGCTCACAAACAACTTATCCTTGCTCCCTTTGATTATGATAGAACTCTTAATTTCGAAGACAATAGCTGATAGCTTCAAAAATAGTGTCTATGACAAAATTGTACACTTGAAAGTTGAAGGGGCTTCCGTTATTGGAAGCACATCCTGGACCATTTATGAGTCAACTCATTGCAAGGGATGCTATCATAGGTCCACTGGTAACCCTTCACAGAATACAGAAGGTTTCAAACATTCTACAGATTTTGAAAAGCACTAAGCACAATGCCTTCCCAGTCATAGATAAAACACCATACTCAAAAACACCAGTCTTGTGTGACCTTGTCCTTAGGTCACATCTTCTGGTCTTATTGAAGAAAAAAGACTTCCACAATTTTGAGTAGAATGTAGTTGTTTCTACAGGGTTGAACTAGAAGCATTATCTGGAGACTTTGCAAAGCTAGGCTCAGGAAAAAGGCTCAAGATTGAAGGGATTGAAGTAAGTGCAGAGGAAGAGGAAATGTATATGAATTTGCATATAGTCATAAATATTGGATATTCTATAGTTGGATATATCCTGAAAATACAAATATTCATTGAACATACCTTCAATGCAGAGTTCTCTTGCGCCCAGAATTGATCCTTCAATAAAAACTTCTCATCGCTCTCTTGCACCCAGCATTGAAGCTTTCTAATGCGCAGGAATTGCTGTTTGTGGACACCGAACAAATTTTTAGATTTTATTGCAAAATCTGGTGGTTTCCATTTTGGTTTCTTCCCGCTCTCCTGTGCCCAAAATGCATGCCCCGCTCTCCCGTGCCCAAAATGCATGCCTGCCTTCTACGCGCGAAACTCAACCTGTTCGAAAATGGATGATTTTTTTGCTTGTGTATGTCGATCCTCTTTATTTGCAGAGTTTTAGACATTAATAGGATATTCATTTTAATAAAAGACACTTTTATATGGTGATATAGAAATGGTGAGTACTTTTAAACTATAATTTTTTATATTTATTTATTTACTTATTTATACTTGTATATATATATATATATATATATATATATATATATATATATATATATATATATATATATATATATATATATATATATATATATATATATATATATATATATATATTATTCTAATTAATTTCTAGTTATGATAAATAAATTTCAAAAAATAAGTATGCAAACTCCAAAAAACATATATTCATATTACTACCCAAACTTTAGTTCTAAGAAGGCTTGCGATTTTTAATAAGATTAATATTAAAAAACATTCATATTACTATTATTTAACATTTAAAACATATAGCATTTTATTAATAACTAAAATTATTAATATAATTATATATTTTTTAAAATTTTAATAATAGATTATATACTTAATTTTAAAATAATAAATTTATTTATATTAATAATAATTATATTATAATATATAAATATACAATTGAAAATATAAAATTATAATTAAAATAAACATTAAAAATAAAAAATAAAAAAATTTATAAAACTTAAAATTTAATCTTTAAGTATTGATGTTCCCACATTATATCTTTTAAATATTAAAAATTTGAAGTTAAACATACTTTTAAATTAATTATTTTAATGATTAAAAATTTGGATGTAGTTTTCTTTTATCAAAATGGTACCATTTTTTAGAATTCAAAAGTGTGATGCGAAAATTAACTACTCTGACATATACGACATAATTGCACTGACATACTCAACATCCATGGAGAAGCATGCAAAACTCCGATGCAAATTTTTGGCTCTATAGCAAGCACCTTTCTAGTGAGGATGAATAAAACTACTTAGTATTCATTGCATTTTGGTAATACTTGTACAAAGAAGAACATGTCTCCTATAAAAATGAATGGAGCAATTAGCACTCATTGCATCTAAGTGATGCTTGTAGATGAAAGTCTCCATACTTCACCTCTGGAAGCATCACCTGGATGTAATAAGTGCCAAGTGTTTGGTTCATTCTCAAAAGAGATGGGTTCTTATTAACCACAATTGATAAAACATCCAATTACTTTGACTTAAAAACTAAAAAGTGGAATTTTTATCACTAATGTTTTGGGTTCTTATATTGGTAGATATGAAATTAGAGTCTATTAAGCTTACTAAGTTTCATATCTTGTCTTTCCTTTCGATTATCATTAATCACATCATATTCTATTTTTCTTACAATTAAATTCATATCTTGTCTTTCCTAATTTTGATTTTCATTAATCACATCATATTCTATTTTTCTTGCAAATAAAATTTGATTTTTTTATAGATCCCATCAAATGTGTAATTTTTATAATTATTATAACAATTTTGAATGCATTGCATTCACTTTTCAAATTTGTGGGAAATTTTAGTCTCATTTTCAAAAGTCTTTCAATAGAATATCTATATATACTTTTGATTTATGTTAATATCATATTTTCACACTTTACTTTATTATATAAAAATTTATATACATTTATGGATTTTTTTCCCCTTTTCTCCTATAATATATTACGTTGACCATGACACATCTATATATGTCAACCACCAAATATTGTCCTATGAGGTGATTTGGATTCTCATCATGATATTGTAAGCAATATAATTATACTAATTTTCAATCCTTATAATTATAATTAAGGAAAAGTGGACTAGACTGCAGTTGATTTTAATGTAATTAGTCGAACTATTATTTGTTAAGACCCGTACAACAAATTTTGTTAATTATAATTTGGCTATTCCTTTTGATAACACTATCTCTAATTCTTGTTTATCAATCGGTTTTGAAATCACCAAAAACCAAGATTTATGGCATGAGAAGGACCGTGTGCATATAGTTGCTCACACAATAAGCCTATTAACGAGAAAGCATTAGTGGTCAATTGGAATTTCTAAGTCTATGATATTATATTCAAATGTTATAATTATAAATGAGGTATAATCATTCATTTAGACATTTTGTTTAGGTGACTAATTATGTAGTCATTATTTAATCATTTATTTAATAAATTTTGTTTGGGTAATGAATTATTAGTGACTAGTTATTTAATCATTTAATTAGTCATTTATTTGATCATCTGTTTAGTCATTTTTATTTGTCTACACTTGTGGTTTTATCTTATGATCAAATTAGTCATGTATTTAGTCATTTATATTTGTGAAGTACAAAACATTAGTGGAATATGATCAATTTTAGTCATGTGACTAAAAGTTTTAGTCATGTAGTCACATATTTGCCAAAATGTACTAGTGGACAATCCATGGATCCAAAATTATAGTAAAAATTAAATTCTTTGAGTAAGTCATTTAGAAACGTGCAGAATACTATAACACATGATGATTTATAGAGAATTTATGACAGACTATGCTATGCAAAAGCCCGCAATCCGGGCTGCCATATCTCAGAGTACTGATAAGAAGCAATGGCAAAAGTCTGAGAGAGAGGTGGTATTGACATTGAAGCGGCAAGACATTCTTCATAATATCGGGGCAGCGCCATCGAAATGGCAAGGCTTTCCTCATAATGTCGCGCCGTCGCTGATCTCTTCTTTAAATTTATTAATGCAGTCAATTCTATGGCGCTTGCATAATTTCCAATACAACTGCTCATTTTACCAAACCCTTCCCCGCTCTCCATAATCTTCGGCTGGTTCAAAGATCCATCTGGTTGTTCTTGTTTAACCTCCCAATGACTCTATTGAGCTGCTGGATTATCAACATGCATGAGTACAATTGTCCGGTGACTAGAATCTATTTTGAGAACCTTTGCAATTTAGTATTCTAGTTGAAAAAGCAGGGAAAGATACCATTTCACAGCCACAAGCAGTGGAAACAGAGTGATTCTCTTGCCCTCTACTTCTATAATCCGCCTCCAGTGAACTATTCTTCAAAGCCTCCATTTCTACGTAGCTAGGGTTTTCGACACCTATAAAAGGCACAACTATGCCCCTGTAGGGACTCATGCTCATGCTCAGAATCATATTAAATAATATTTAAAATGTAAAATGTATATTATATAATATATAATCTAATATATAGTTTTTTATTTTAATATATAATTAAATAATATTTAATGTAACATGTATATTATATAATATTTAATATATATAATATATAATCTAATATATAGTTTTTAATATTAATATATATTAAATAATATTTAATGTAAAATATATATTATATAACATTTAATATATAATTGATATTATATAATATTTAATATATCTAATATATATCTAATATATAACTAATATATAGTTTATGAAGGATGGAGAAATGGGAGGGAGAAAGTGGAGGCAAAGTGAAAATTCAAAATTCTGCGTCATATTCGGGTAAATATCAGGTACCCGATTAGGCTCGGTATTGCTTTGTGCACCAAACCTACATGGTCAACTATTGGAATGTCTCAAATACGTGTTTTCCCCTTGTTTCTCTAAGTTCCAGACTTTGACAATGTAGCTGACGACTTTTTTTTCACCCGAATTTGATAAAATGAAAAGGGTATCTTAAGGAGATTATCAACTTTCTATCGATATAATTGCTGTCAAATTTTGAATTCGGTAAGTAATTATTAGTTATTTTCTAATTGAGCTACCTCTAAAGTGCTGATTTATATACTGATTGAAAAATGACTATAACTTTCAAACGGTATAATATTTTTGAAATTCAAAAAATGCATCACATTCTATGCTTCGCCTACAAGGAAAAAAAAAATAAAATTGAATTTTGTAAAGTTTTGAATGAGTTAAGGTGGTCAGACACGAGAGTTTTTTTATTCTGAAAACATTGTAGCAGAAAATTCATAATTAATTATTTTTTTGGAATAAAATTACAAAAAAATATGCATCACATTCGAGCATGAGTCTACTACTTATATATAAAATCTTATAATAAAATATTATCATTTGATTATGATTAAGGTGGTCAGACATACACCTACTTCTTATTTTTTTCCTGAAATTTTTGTACTGCTGCATTGAAATCTATACTTTTCACCAATCATACTAACTTTTTCTCAAAAAAGGCCTAGTAGTTTAAAAACTACATTCAATTTTCTATAGATTCTATTCTTACAACTTTTTGATATTAGGTTCATAGCTAGTTGAAATTTTCACGTCAAGTTGACTAACCCTGATTTGCTGATTTTTCATTGCCACTTAAGGGCATAGTTTGGCCCCTCATGATCTTGCACATACCCAGATGATTCTTTCTTCCTAACTGGCGTGGTCATGACTTTGTAGTTGGATGGGACCACATTCTTCAGGATATGATTTCTCATACTCACAAATTTGACTGGGGATCTTGCATCCTAGCATAGCTATGTCACGAGCTACATGATGTGGTTTATAGATGCGGTGCTGCACTATCTACATGGGAAGTTTTATTATAGCTATAGACATGGGAGCATATCACTATCACACGTCCTATTATAGTGCGACGATGAGATCTTGGATGGCCATTTTCATTTATCTATGAGGGGATGGTTATCGAGGTACATTTGGGAAAGTTAGATTACTAGAGACACATTATTGATGAATTGGACTAGGTTGTATGGAGGTCGTGTCTAGGATGCAAGCCATGGATAGAGAATGCAACAGAGCTCCCCTTCATGTGTATGCCCTGGTGGATGATTGGGTGTAATCTATTTATCATCGAGTCATTTTGCTTCTATAGGGTTCTTTGACAGTATGGCCAACCTCCAGGTATGGCACAGGGACTAGCACTTTATGCTAGGGTACAAGCAGAGCGATCCCTTTGGGGTCCACAGATTGATTTTTGGACTGCACGTGATGAGATTGTAGGCCTACCTCATTTGTCTTGGGACATGAGGGAGCATATAGTAGATGTAGGGATGACCGATGATTATGCCTAGTGGTTCCTCCAAAACCCATTTCCATGATTTACTATTCCTAGAGAGCCTATTCCTAGAGTTGATGATAGATCAGACAATGATGATGGTGATGACAATGGGGGGGGTAGAGGAGGTCATCAAGATAGATGAGATGGAAAAGCTAGGTGGGGTGACAAACACTAATAGAATTTGGCAAATAAATGACCAGGTGACTAAAATTTTTAGTCACGTGACTAAAATTGATCATGTTCTACCAATTTTTAGTCATGTGACTAAAAATGATCATGTTCTACAAATATAAATGACTAAATAAATGACCAATTTGGTCATCAGGTAAAATCACAACTAAAATGACTAAATAATTAGTTTTTAGTGAAAGTGATTGCAAGCCTAAGTCATCTTGGGATATTGGTTTTGGAACCTCTTTTGGAAATCATTGTTTTGTCCTTTTGGAAAGGCATTTTGACTTATTGGTTGTGGGATGCTTTGCATCAATATAAATAACTTTTTCCAATTAAAATTATGGAGGTGCATATAATGCATATATAAGTGTTTAAAATTATTTTGAAAGCTTAAGATATTTACGACAAAATTAACATTTTGTCCTTAAAACATAAATTATTATTTTAAATATATCAAATTAAAATTTAAAATTAAAATTATTTTAATTATCTTAAATAAAAAAATAAAGACCAAAAAATTTGAGACCTAGTTCTGCACATCACCCTAAATAGATTATTTATAAAACTTACTAATTAGTTAAAAATAAAAAATTAATTCTCTAAAAATACTAATCATTTTGGTTTCTCAAGGTCTTAGTTGCCCAGTATACGAGTATCGGGTTACACTAGTAGCTTTTAGATAAGTTTTGCAATGGTAGGTGTGGTATTTATTTCTTCATCATTTAAACCACAATTAATCTATTTCTTTATTGTTGATTGTTCTTTTGAAGGCCAGCTCCAGATTTAATTTCCTCGATAGTCGGTTATCTTGAAGTCGAAACATATATACTTCGACTTCAAGTAAGTGATTATCAAGTAAGGCCTATTTTCAGTTATTCCTCCAATTGGCTTTTTCAGATCTCTTGTAGATTCTTCGGGGATAGTTTAGTTTTTGGGAATTCTGCCTTTTCTATCCTTAATCTCTTAGCAGAGGTATACTTTCTTGATTATTTTATGTATGTATGGGCAGTCATATATATGTATGTATGAATGGGTTTAGATACATACATACATACATACATACATACATACATACATACATACATACATACATACATACATACATACATACATACATACATACATATATATATATATATATATATATATATATATATATATATATATATATATATATATATATATATATATATATATATATATATATATATATAGACACACACACACACATTTGGATCTATCCTTTGTAGTTCAATCTCTGCAACCTTTTTTGGCTTCTTAAGCAAGATCACTAGAGGATGGAAGGCTCTTTCACTAGCACTTTTTAAACTTCTATTTTTCTGTGATTATGATTTAGAGTAACGTTAAATTTAATTACTTCATCTGATGAGGTGGGCAGCAGAGATGGTTAATTTAAGTTTATTTCAAATTGAAATATTTGACATTGGAGAGATTTCACAGAGTTATTCCCTGTTAAGAACATAGTCAGACAGATACTACTCAACGAAAGGATTTGATATGGGCCCATTAAACCTAAGGGTGGTACTGGTAGCCTTTATTAAGTCATGATACTCCTCCTAGCTAGATGCTCCCACAACTGGATATAGGGTAGATAGATGTGTCTACCATGATAATCGCTAATCTTGAAGTTAGTATATATGGCTATATATTGGCTTCAGATTAGGGCTTATCTTGGTGCTCTTATGTTTTGAGATATTATGATCGTTCCATTCTTGGTGAATCCCATTTTTCTCCTGAGGACTCTTATGTGTCCTAGATGGGCTTGCCTGGTAGACCTGTAAGCTGGTTTGGTTATTGTTTTCTTCAAGTAAGATTGTAGTTCAGAGAGCTCCACTTTCGGTTATTATATAGGCAATAATTATAGATGGGTTGAGATGGATATTTTTTGAGAGGGATATTTTCAACAGTTGTATATAGCTCAGTTGACCTGGATATTTTTCTTTGAGAGATGGTTTCTTTTTCTTCCCTTTCCTTTACTTTCATAACATACTTCTTACAGAGATATAATGAAATTAACGATTCACTAACAAGGATCTTAGTCAAAATATAGTTGTGACAGGAATGAGGAATCAAGAAGTATTCGAAGGAGCTTTCTTTCATAAAGAATGAAGTCTAGAATTCATTAGGAATAGCATAGAATCAAAGCACTAAACCTAGAAGGAAGGCAATCCAATCCTGCTAAATGGTCAAAGCACTCTACAGATCGAGACTCACTTTAGATATAATTTAGCTAAGCTGATTATGAAATTTGTAATCTCTTTTTAAAAATGTTATGGAAGGGGATGCCCTCCTAAAATCACTATGTATTAGAATCTGGACTATGGTCCCAAGCAAGGCTGGAGGGTTTCTCAACCCTGCTCTTCCCTACCAGCGCCTGCACTTAGCGGGGCTTTTGTATATCTATTTAAATGATTAATAAAACTTTTGGCCTTGGCCTTTTACCAAAAATAAAAAATAAAAAAATAAAAAAAAACTTAATTAATTAAAAATACAAATCAATTAATTAAAAATTAAAATTGAAGCGATATTTTTAATTAAGTAAATAATTAATAATTATCATGGGCTAATCAATATTTGGGTATTGGGTATTAAAAATAAGAAACAAATGAAACAATATTTCATCCATTGTCATAGGGAAGAAAACGCATCAATTTTGAGCCTACATATGTTTTTTAATTTAAAATCTATGTTACTGGAATGCCCAAAATGGCAAAAACTTAGGTGTACCTAGATACAATTTGCTTGTAGATTTGTCTAGGGAAAAGTTTTTGCTACGCACAGATTTGTTTGGGATTGTTCATGAACATACCTAGGTGATTCTAGAAGGGGATGGCAATTTTAATGAATTTCATTTGACTTCTGATGGTCAAAGTCACCCCCTAAACCCTAAATTTAGTAATTTTCACTTGCATATTTGTTTGACGAGAAACATGAAAAAACAAACGATGTTTTATTTGATAAGTAAGCAGTGCCACAATAAGATTCATAGCTGAGAGAGTAAGAAGAACCATGTATTTCCTTTGATTCTACAACCATTTTCACTTTTTGAGGAGTCTTATAGTCAGCACACTGTAGAACAACCTCCAAGACTGAAAGATGAACTCCAATGTCACTTTGAAAATGAAAATTACTCCACTATGTGACATGCAAAAAACAAGTCCCTCTCTACCTGAACGCCTCAGAACTCCTCAACCAAGCTCGAGTCTTTCATATAAAAATTTAATATTTAATTAAGTGACTTATAGAATTGTCACCTTAATAAATATTAATCACAATAGAAATCACGCAAATTGTCCCTTCATTAATGTCGTTAATATCACCTAGTAATCAATATCTTAATACTAAATATTTACGCAAAAAGTTTTAAATTATAATACCCAAATTTTATTTAACATTTTTAATATCTAATAAATAATAAAATTTATAAGATCAATAGGGAAAGTATGTGATTAAGTTTGGTGGCCACTTATCACTTTTGGGATCAAATCAAATATATCATTTCAATTGTTTCCCCTACCATGAGAGTGATTTACTATGATGAAATACCTCTTCTAAATTTGTAGATATTTATGAGACCTTCAACAACATCATTGGCAAGACTATAACAACAACTCATGGTAATAACCCTCAAATTTTATCATGACAATCTTCTAAATTTGTACCTATGTACAAAATGGAGTTTGTACAAATAAAAATTTTAAATTTGGCACAAATGACACTACTACATCATGAGGTATTTTAAGACAATTTTAAAGATGAAATTAAAAATTTGTCTTAAATATTTAAATTATTATAACTATTATAAATTAAGAAAATTATTATTACTATCTTAAATTAAAACTTAAGATAAAACACCCATGTATTTTCCTTTACATAGTAATAGGCACAATTCGGTGGGCGAAAAAGGTAGAGCAAGGCGGGAAGTAAATTTGGGAAGAAAAATTTACACAGCACAATTCATTGGGAGAAAAAGGCAGAGCAAGGCGGGAAGTAAATTTGGGAAGAAAAACAAGAGATTTCAAAATCAAATTTCATGGCTCTTTCAAAAACTTGTTCCATTAGGTCTTGCACATCATAGGAAACCAGACTTGCTTATTTCCTTTAAGCGGCTTCCATCGACATGGCCTACAAAGGGTATCTGACCAGTTTGCCCTCCTGCAATCCTATTTCTCCCTTCATAATTTTTTTAATTCTTTTTATCTATATATTTGTTTCTCGTTTATATCTCTATTTTTTAGTAATACTTATAGTTGATTTGTTTTGCTCTTATGGCGAGAATAGAACGAAGGACCTCTGGCATTCCTTTGCAAAAAGTGGAAGCGGAGATGCTACGATCACCTCACCCCACTAAACACTGATAGTAACCCATTGATTGGACTTCACCTGGTACTACGCTCACCCAGCTGCCCTACATCTATTCTAATTGAGTTGTGGATAACAATAATGGTTACTCATGTATTTGAAGTGTGTACAACCCTCATGTAATAGAGATTAGGGAAGACACCCATGAGATCATTTTTTTCTACTTATCAAGAAGAATTTGTATGTCTTTAATGAAGTGAAGTAGAATTTATAAGTATCAAAAAAATAAGCTTGCATGACAACAATACCAACCTTATGCAATGCACTGTGCACCAGATTATATGGTCATAAATGGAGATACCTCAAAATGAATCTCTGTAATAGACAATCACATCCGTAAAATGATTGAATAGAAAGAAAATATGGCAAAATAGGCCTATTTAATAGGCAACTGCATCTGAAAAGATTGAATAGAAAGGAAAATTGGTAAAGCATGTAGTAGATTGTAGCATGAAATTGGTAAAGGAAAAGATGGGAAGCCTCCAAGTGAATGGTTTCCCCTTGATCTTAAATATGGTTTGAATTTCTTACTTTGTGACCAAGCTTAGTGTTAAACAAAAACTTGTCAATTGACCAAACAACTTGATTTCTTGGCATGATAGACCTTTCTTGTGCGCTTGGAAATTTTTAAAAGGGAAGCAAAAGAGAAAAACAACAATTGGTTTACAATTTACACTCATAGGACAAGCCTAATTTTAGTCCAAAACCCAACAAGATAGTGTAAAATGGAGTTGAGACTATTAGGAAATTATTATGTACACTACTTTGGGTGATTTATATCTACGATTATATGTTATCCCTATTTTATTGGTATTTCCTACCACCGACAACTAGCGTGTATATCTTGCTGCAAAAATTATAATTTTCCACAATTGATCTTGAACTTGGGCATCTTAATAAGCATGGGCTAGTGTTTGAGCCCAACACCTTCCCCATTCAAAATGAAAACGAGAAATAAAACTTGGATAGGGACATTATATTTTACAGCTCTTCATACAAAATGACTGTCACAACATTCACAATTAAGGGGCATCCTAGTGCATCCACCCTCCCACCACTGCTCCACCACCGCTCCCCAGTTGTCTCCTTGTCATCCCAAAATTTAGGCCCTTTGTCCCCCATCTCCAAAACCTTTCCCCACATCCCCCTGTGAGGAAAATCCATAGAACATTTCCAAGAATTTGAAGTCATGGCATCTATATGCACCCAAAATCACATTTTCAGATGTGTTATCGTACAACAATGATTCACCTTGAGTGTACTTCTAAGCACAAAGCTACCTTTAAACAATCTTGAATGGCTAGCAAATGGTTGGCATCATTGACTGTTATTTGTTGTTCCTTGGTCATTTTACCATTCCAATTCCTTGCACCTGATCCAATCACTTCTACCACACTTACTGCACATGGTACTTATGCAGGAACTCATTTTGGTACCCCATACATTTAATCCATCCTAAATGTTAAGGTTTCCTGATGAGTGGTCATAATATATTAATTACTAATAGGTTTGCAACTTGAATTTCAAAAATAAGAAATGAGTCCCACCTTTGACTCTTGGGCTTTGACTGCACTGTCCTTACCTTTACCCATATGGAATGGTCTTAAACAAGAGGAACTTCTGAATAATTACACTACTTTTATGAAGTATATTCAGCATATCATCACAATCTTGTCTTGGCCATCTCCATGCTGACCTTCAAAAAATAACATCGCTCCACTAGCCTGAGGCTAGGCTATCATTCTTAAAAACTACCTGGTGCTAGCCACTATCCTTAGCTTCTCTAGAACATGTAAGAAGTTCCAGGAAGCTGAGGATGTCATGAACATTTCACCAACTATTCATCTCTAATCTCAGATGCACACCTTTAGTATCAGATTTTGAGATTTTGTTTTGTACTTGCTATGATCTTAGTTCCAATTTCAATTCTTTCATTTGATTGGCTCCGTTGGAAATCAGATTTGGCTTGCTAGTTTTGGTTTACATTTAGATGGCTCATTCAAATCATTGATTGGAACTTTTTTATCAGTCTTGTCATATTTTCATCTACTTTGTGGATCTTGGTTACATCCTAGTTTATTGGGAATTGAACAATCAGGTTTTATGAATAAGGATGGTAACTAGAAGATATTCTGTTGGTTTTTTCTTTGTATTGCTTCTTGAGTTTCATCCTTCTTTCTTGGTTTGTCTCTATAGGCACATCCCATACGGGGAGAGGCTTTTCTTTTATTGCTTGGGCTGGAGGGCTTGTCGATTTTCTTTGATTCTTTCCAGATTTTTCTCTTGAGCTTTTCATAGGCATGGATTGTTGATTTATTTTTCAATTTGTTTGACATCTATTTATTTACTGGAGGTCTTTAATTACAGCGGTATCTTTGTAAATATAATCAATCATAAATTGCCAAGCCATAAAACTACAAGCAATCAACTTTAAAAGTTCGATAGCATGTTGCCACTATGTTGTCAAAACTCTAAAAGAAATTTGTTATTTTGTTATAGATAGTTATAATAGATTTCATTGCTTGCAATCAAGTTGCAAATGTTAGATATTTTTTGTTGGGGGTTCTTAATGAATGCTTATAAAGCTACATTACACATTCTCAACCGTCTTCTTAGACTCCACAACTAAGGCTTTGAATGTTTCTCTTCTACAATGTTTATCCTTGTCCAGCAATTTGGCATTCCCAGTCTTCCTTTATCTTTCCCTTGCTTATCTATCAGGCCTATCACATGCTTTGCTCATACACCATAAGTCATCCATGCTTTATTCCATGGTCACTTTCAGGCTATTTTGAAGAACCAGGGGAAGCAATCTCTATATGTTCTTCCTCCCAAATATATATTTGGAGAGTTTAAATTGATGTGCACATAGTATCCAATATCTAAGAACCAATGCAAAAAAGGATGGTCTCCTTACATAACCACAAAGCTATGACCCTTCTATTTAGAGGTATTACATTGCAACGATCAAGAAAGAGCCTTAACCTGCTTTTTCTTACTCTGCTCACCCTTGCTCCTTTCACGTGTTCAGATCTAGACTTCGTTGTTGCTGATTTGACTTTAGCCGTTGAATGTTATCTATATGCCATATTACTAGTTTGTTATTATTGCATGAGTTGATTCAGTGGGATATACACAAGTTGGATATGTTGAAAAGGCCTTAGAAACTTCCAAGCAAATGTAATTTGAAGGTAGAAATCTAGACTCTGCAACCTTTCCCAGCATCCTCTCCGCGTGTTCCAAATTAGAATCTTTGGAACAAGGTATGTATATCCATTAAAGCATAATAAAAAGATGATTTTTTTCTCATATTATAGTTATAAATGCTCTGGTGCACATGTATGAAAATATTGGAAGCATAGATAAGGCACATGAAATGTTTTACAGAATGCCTCAAAGAGATGTCATCCCTTGCAGTGCAATTATTGTTGGATATACATAAATTGGAGTTGTTGACGAGGCTTTAGAAATTTTCAAACAAATGAAATTGGCAATTGTCAAGCCAAATTCCTGAACCCTCACCACCATCTTTCCTACCTGTCCAAAGGTAGGGGCTTTGGAACAGGGTACAAACATCCATCAAAGCATAAATAATAGAGACATTTTGTCAGACGTAGTTGCAACTGCCCTTGTAGACATGTATGCAAAATGTGGAAGCATAGACAAGGCATATGAACTATTTGATAGAATACCTGAAAAAGATGTCATCTCATGGAATGCAATGATTGGTGGATATACACAAAATGAATTTGTTGAAAAGGCTTTAGAAACTTTCAAGCAACTGCTATAAGAAGTGTGAAGCCAAATTCAACAACATTTTCCAACATCCTCCCCACTTGTGCCAAATCAAGAGATTTGACACTCTTTGTTGAAGGACAGATCTATTACATTTCCCTTGTGCATGTTCACATTTTTCTTCTCTTACCTCATTGAATTTTTGCATTTACCCATCTGAACATTACTTTTGGAAATTATATAAATCAGGCTTATAATAGTAATGAAAACTTTAAGGAAATATGTTAAGTTTAAACACATATAGAATTAGCTCATTTTTATAATCTTGTTGATTTTCTTTAGATTTGGTTAGCTAGCATATTACAATATTATTTTTCTGGAAATATTCATACCATAATTTTCTATTTGTTTTTCATTATCCTTGCAAATTGATGTTATGCTTGACATCATCCATCAACATCTTTGTGCACCACTGGCCTTTTTAATATTTATGAAAGCGATTTGTTGAATTTCTGAATATAAGCACCTTAAAAGGTTTTCTTGTTAATGCATGTTGATCAGTGATATTGGTTTATAGCTTGTGTTAGTCCAACAGATATATAGATACACACATTTCTTAGATTGGTCTTTGTTAAACTATTTGAAGTAGAATGTGTGATAATCACTTCAGTATCTCTATCAAGTAGCTCCCTTGGCATTTTCTTCATGCAACCTTGATGATGGATCACCAGTGGATATTGATGATTCTGATGATGGTGGAGTTGCAAAAGTATTTGGTGGTGTATCTTTCAATGAAGAAGCCCAAGATGATAGGAGAGTCTACAACATCACCTAACACTTTGAGAAACACTGGATCAGAAAGACAATGTCTATATTATGCTTATTTCCTTTCTATCAAGTTTTTTCCATGCATCAACCATCTTACCTATGGGTTTCTTTCCACATTCAGCTAACCATTGACCTCTCTCAACTAGGAGGTTCTCCATCTTAAACTTCCACAACTCAAAATTCTAACCCTTAATTTTAATTTTCCAATTTTTATTCTTCAATTTGCCATCTATTTTTTTTAAATCTAAAATCTATACCAAACAAAGCTCTCAAAAGCAACAAATTGCTAATGGACAAGGGCATCCTCCCAACAAAACAAGCCACAACACACTCCTAAACCACTTGTTAAGAAATTACTAATAATTCCAAGGGAGGAGTAATGTAATATAGTCTTAAATTAGAAATATGATGAAGTATACACACAACATAGTACATATCACAAGAAATCCTTTCAAGATAAAATCCAACCAAAACATGCAACCACTCACTATATTATTAACAAAAATTTGATTATGATACAATGAGAATCATTTTTTTCTGAAATTGGTGATTTCAACCATGTCTTTAAGTTCTATTAGAAGTCCGGCAACATTGAAGAAGCATATACCTATCACCAAAAACCCACTCAATAAGCCACTAACCCAAATTTTTTATTTATAGGAAAATGAGAAACAAGAAACCAACAACAATTTCTCATAACCATGAATCCAAAAGACACAAGTTCACCTCATCCAAGCACTAGATGTGACTATTTCACATCCCCCAAGGGCCTCTCTGTATTCCCAGGCATCCTATGTGATTATGTTTGTGCAATTTAGCCCATGCACTCAAGGGCCAACTGCAAACTTTCAACTTCTAATGTTTTCTATTTATTGTAATCCCTGGTATCTAGTGATTCCAATGTCTTAAACAACATTACACAAGGATAAATCAACCCAAAAACCATGTGTGGTGTCCTAATCCATGGAGCCACAACTTACAACAACATTTAATGTTGTTACACAATTTGTACAACATACCTTCTCACAACCCATTTAGTTTCTTTTCCCATGATTCTCAATCATTTTTCAGCCAATCCTCAGAATTCCCAACTAGTTTTCAGTCTTGAAAGCCTCCTGACATGGTTTGCACATGTGAAATCACAAGTAAGATGCTCAATATGAGAATAAACTACATCTATATGCTCATGGATTGAGGCGTATTACCAAAAGGTCAAGATTCTTGTTTTTCTTTACTTGTCTTTATTAGACTGGATAAATCAGTTAGATTAGAATAAATTAGTTTAGTTTACAACTGAAAAGGTATTAAGAGTCAGTAGATTTCCACAATCCATGAGATTATTACAAGTTGTTTCTGGATTCAATTGTGTAAGTATTTTTGTATCAACATTTCGGATCACACTCCGTGATCAATCATTAGGATGAATGATAGAGAGCCAAAGGATAAATCATTCATCATTTGGCTCTATATTATCATTCTGATGATAGATCACAGAGTGTGATCTGAAACCTTGATGCAAAAATACTTACACAATTGAATCCAGCAATAGCTTGCAATAAGAAGGTATTTTCTTGCCATTTTATTCTCCTTGGCTTGCTTGTCAAAACTGGATATAAAAAATTCAGACTGGGCAGCTCATACTTCGCACTCCTTCAAATCCAAAAATCTTAGTCTTTGTCATTATAATCACCTATAAGAGATTTGGGAGAGGTCTTTTTGTGACCCGATCCTCTACTGTTTATAAGACATTCAGAAGCTATATTGATGCATCTAAATTGATGTTGTTTGATCTCTTGTCAAGTTTCTATGTTAATTAAACTGTTAACATCTTTTCTTGAATGATCAGAAAATTCAAAATGGTTGTTTCCACCTTTCCAAAACTGTCAAAATCTTACAAATTTTTTGTGCTTGTAAAAGCTACAAGTTATGAAAGTTTCTTTCTTGCTTCAACTTCTAATCAAAACTGCAGTTTTTCCTAAAACCACTAACTTGGTGAAACAAACAATTTGGATTCCACTGACAATATTGTTTTGACTCTTGAGTAAGATCCTACGTTGACAAGTTTATTTTATGCCCATTAACAGCTTTTTGTAAACTTTAAAATCTTCCAACAACTTTAACAGTTTTTTGCAAAACCATTTTTGCTTGACTTTTCACTGTCAAATCTGATTTGTTTGTTGTTGTGTCAGCACAAACATCTTAAACATTCTAAAAAAATGGAAATAGTGCATAATTAATTTGAACAAAATATGATCAGTAGTTTTCTTACTCATTTGTTTATGCAAAATTGTCCTTTTCATTGCAAGTAATATAGCCAATTTCTTTTGATGTCTATATTGTTTACTTTATTGCAAAATAAATCAAATAGATTAATTACAAGGAATTCTTTGAACCATGGATCCTTTTGGATCATTTTAGCCATTTTCCTATGGCTACCTCTGGCTTGACCCTAAGAACTTGTATATGACATTTTATGTATATAAAGACCTACTCAATATTTGTTCAGTCTCTTAAAAATAGGCCAAAGGATTTTCTTTTAACCTTGACTCCAAAGTGTTGGTGAGATTTAGATAGCTTAGGTGCCCCCTGTTGTTCAAAATTTCTTCTAAACATTGTAGCTGAAGCTGGTAACTCCATTGAGGTTATTAAGGGACTTAATGCTAAATGAGAATTCTAAAATCCTCCGTGGAGATGGGCTGATATATTTGCCACATTGTGGCCTTCTTGTTTGAAATAAAAATTTGACTTTTGATGTAGTTGCTAATACATCAGAAATCTATTGTGAGAGAAGTATTGTCAAGGGTTGAAATGAAAGAGAGTCACAGTCTAAATTGTAAGAAGCTCGAATATGTGGGATAAGATTTTTAACTGTGCTTTTGCTAGATCTGTATGGAAGAAAATATTTCTAACTTGATATTTGTACACACATAAAGAAGATTTGTGATTTGATGTGCTTTTCCAAGTTCATTTTCCACTTCTCCTGTTAAGGAGATTTTCATTTTCATGAGGATATTACGACCAATTTTCTCCCACTGGGGAGCTCCAGTTCTTGTGAACAGCAAAAAACCCCATCTTTTTAAGGGGAGGTTAGGTCTCCTACTGACTTCAAAAGTGAAGTCATGGCTACTGTTTTGGCCTTGACTCTCCCCCTATTGTTGTGGGGAGTGATGTGTAGGGAAGGGTTTTTGGTTGTGGGACACCTGGTGTCATGAAGATCAGTCATCTGATAGAGGATTTGGGTAAAGGAACTATTCAATTTTGAACAAAAGGATTTTTCTCAGACTGAACAAGTATTTGATTTCAATTTGACATATAATACTAACCTAGAGACAAAAAATAATTTGAAAACGGGAAACTGAGGTTGAAGGATGTAGTGGTGCATAGCATTTCTTCTGATGAATCTATGTCTAAAGCGTCTAAAGTTAGATCTTCCAGTTTAGATTTGGCTAAAATTACAGTTTCTTCTTCAAGATATGGCCAAACTCATCTGAAAGCTGTGGAAGCCATCATTGAAGAGACAATTCAAAACATGATAGGAGACGTGTTCAGTATTTGCAAGAACTGAGGTTCCCCAACCAAATGTGGCTATCATTCCTGTGGATTTTGACGAACCAAGTCTATAACTGTTTAGATGGATCCTCCCAAGGGGCCTGGTTTTCATTTTTTAAATAATTGTGGTTGTTACTTTTAAGACCACACTACTCAGCAAGTTTGATTCTTAAATGAAGTCAATGCTTCTAAAATTGGCAAGTCAGATGAAATACCAGTATCTAGAGTGGAAGGAGACTCACTAGTGACTATCAATAGTCATATTAATTTGAAAGTATATTTGCAACATTGGAAGATCAAGAGTGTAATTAATGAAATAAAGCACATCAGTACCAACCTTAAAGAGATCATTCAATCATTGTTACCATGTGAATAATGGTGTAGTTGATTATTTGATGAACATGGGTGTTTTCCAATTTCCTTTAGGCTTTTTCTGCTAAGGTAAGCAGTGATCCCTCAGAATACATTATTAATCCCATCATTGATGTGATATGCAACATCTTAATTCATCACCTTCTCCAAATTTCTCCTCCCTATCAGATAAGGGACATGAATTTTTTTTTGCCAGATTTTAATCATTGCTGCCTATTTGTACCTCTAAAATGGAATATCAGGGTATAAGATTTTAATCATTGTTGCCTATTTGTACCATCTTACCCATAGGTTTCTTTCTCCATTTATATTTTAGAAAGAGAAGTTATGAAACTAGTGAGCAATGCAACTTAAAATTTGTCTAGTTCAGATATATATCCAAAACATTTGCCTATACTTCCAATTCACATCATGTGCAATGCACAGTGAAATTAATAAGAATCAAATCGATGCAGCTATGGGGTTTCCAAGAAGATAGAACTTCCTTCTCTGTACACATATTTTGGCTAAAGTAAATGTGTACATGAGAGACAAGAAGGCTATAGCTAGGAGAGAATTACTATTTTGATCTCAAGTGATGGTTTAGTGTACTATAATGTGAAATTTGTGTGATATAACCATGTAGTTTTATATATTTTCCATCATATTAGGCAGAATCCATCCTAAGGAGGAAAAATAGATAGTGTGTTGGGACTGGTGAGCATTGGCAATGAATTATGGATTTGAGGCTTAACAAGTCTGTATCCAAAACTAGCAGACTCAGCCGAGACTCGGGGGTCCTCTCTATCAGACTCAGCTGAGTGTTCAACGAGATGACAGAAAATCAACTCTGTGTGTGTGTGTGTGTTTTAGCCCTTTTTTTTCACAGTATCTAAGTCAACAAAACAATTTGCCAAGTTTTTTCCAAGCCCAAGTCAAAACACTATGGGAGAAAAGTCAAGATCAATGCTACTACACATTTATTTATGTTGCATATTTTTAAACCATGTACATTTACCTGAAGTCTCTCTTATGCTTTAATGTAATTCTATTTTTATGTTAATGCCCGTGTCTACATATTTCTTGATAATTGTAACTGCTTACAAATAGCCTACAGATTAAAATTTTAAAACATAATACCCCTTTCTTAGAAGGTAACATTTGGTCGGTTGGACAGAACTTTAGAATATTAAAGATAAAGCTAAGTCTCAAGAACAAGTTGCTCCCATAATTTAAGCTTTAATTGATACTGTACCCAAGAAAAAAAATTCCATACCAACGTTCCTGTACCCAATCCCATGCCATAACCGGCAACTTAACTAAAAACTGTAGTCATGACATGGCATCAGAAATCTTACCATGGTCTTGGTGTAGATGGAAGATGTAAAGTACATCATGCAATTTGAAATGGAAGAGACAAGCTAAAATGCTTTTACACTAAGAAGAAACATCTTCAGAAATAGCATTAAAAAATGATATAGAACAAATATTTCAATGCTCAATATTCAGAGCAGTAGTCCAATTCATGAATAATTATTAATTGAATCCTATGCTGTTAGTTTTGGTTTGGATCCTAGTTTGGTTTGGTAGATTCGATTTGTGGATCTGCTGAAAATTTGAGTGTTTGAGTTCATCCATAGAAAAGCATATTAAAAATCATAAATATATATATTAGTAGCAAAAACCTATGTTGTAGTGTTCTCCAGAAACTCCCTCTCCCCATACCCATATGGATTCAATCTAGAGCTGAGATGGGTTTGGGTTTGCCCAGGGCACCCAAACACCCAGAAGGACCTGTGGCCTATGCACCCCAAAAATATAGATAAATAAAACACTTCTTTAGGGATTTGCAGTTTCAAATCATGGTGCTGTCTAGATGCACCTATTGTCTCATGAAGACTCGCTATGTAAGTAGACCAAGTCAGGCAAATAACTGCCTAGTTTTATTGTCTATTTGCATTTTTTGTTCTATTAAAACTTTTAGAGAGTGTTAGTAATTCCTAACATGTTTAACCATTTAAAGCATATATTTCCATATGTATCTCAAGTCCAATACATGTTGTAATCTATGACTTGGAAATTCATATGCTACTCTTTCAGTAACATAAAACTGTTATGTGTGCTATGTATTGCATGATGGGATTACTTAACAAAAACATTTCAATAATAGATTGACAAGGAAATGCTAACCTATTATTGACACACTATACAAAAATGGTTGACTATTTTTAGTTTTGCAGGGAATTTTTTCCTATCCTCTTTTTCAATCCATAGTTGGGTTTTTCTTTTGACATCATATGAGTAGCAATTATGTAGTTATGTCTAGTTTTCAGTTAGTAATGCTTGTGTTTGGAATAAGGTGGATGTATCGAGGTGTCTTCCAGTTTAGTAGTGACTTAGTCTTTCAACTAGAGTGGTTGAGTTTGGTATTGGTTTCATTCCTATTTGTACTTGTCATTGAGATAGAACTATAGTGGACTGGAATATGGCGGGCTTGTGGTTAGTTAGTCAGAACTGAAGTTACTTTTGTTGATGTAATAGCAGCGAGAGATATTCTTCTCTCTGAATTATATTGATCATCGATAGAGAGTAAATACTGAACTTCCTTCCCATTAGGATATCGCTCAGGATATCAAGCATATATATAGTCATATTTACGATATAGAGATATTACAGAGAATATCAATGAATAAATATGACCGGCCGCGCTAATAGAGGTTCATATCAACTTTGCCCAAGGAATTCGATAATCTAGAAAGAGCGATTATAATGATATACGATTTGTTTAACATGATGGTCAATAATGATAAAAGAAAAATTATTGGTCAGTCAAAATACAACCCAGAAAATGAGTGCCACGTCACTTGACAATTAGAGATGCGATTTTTTAGAAGTAAATAAAAGGGTTCGATTCATGTTGCAATGCATAAGAGTAATTGATTCCACATATCTTAACAATGGAAACCATACATAGATTAATGCTTTTATTTCAGAGTTGGTATTCTGTAGAATTTTTTGCTAGTAGGGTTATCAATCAGAACACAACTGTTAGTCAACTTGTTTATAACTACCATTTGACGTACATATATAAGCTAACAATTAATCAACAAATAACAAAGTCAGGTAGAAAACATATATTAACAATAATACAGCACCTAACTGTCTGCAGTAAAAAAATACTATCATATGCGCCCACTTTCAAAATAACCACAATTGCATAGCAAGGATTGATGAATCAAAACTTTAAATAGGGATAATCAGACATGATATGGTATAACATCAGCAAGACATGCTTCTGATATCTCCTATCCAATCATATTAGTTGAGGTTATAGTTTTCTGTTGGTATGTTGTTGAGGGAACGTTAACCACATTCTGACCTAGAAACATGGATCGCACTTAAATGCATCCCATATTTTTTACATCACCACATATCAGCTGGAGTTATGAATATGGGGGTATTTGAATATAAATGATTTTACAAGAGCCCTCTATTACTAATACACCACAATTTATTGAACTCACCCAAGCATATTTTGTTTCAAGAATCAAGCAATAACAAAAAAGTACGATGCAAACAAAGTGTGAAATACTATAAAATATAAAATAGTGTCTAGTGACTAATATTCAAGTGCCTAGGAATGAGAAGGATAAAATATAAAAAATGCATTATTTGATATATTGTGTAGTTTTGGATATGAGCACATCTTTTTGCTTATGTGTGACGGATAGAGATAGAGATAGATAGATAGATAGAGAGTTTTCTTATGTGAAACTGTCATTTGCATGTGTCTTGAGGAGAAGAATTTTGATGCTATGTTACGTATTTGATGGGGATTGTTGGCACTTCTATTGAACAAATCCTATTAGTTGCAACTAATGCAAAGGTATGATTTGTGTACTTTAATCACCAATTAGTTATCTCAGCATTGATGTCATATCTTGTAGTTATAGTTATCCCAAAATGCCAGATAACTTACATATAATAATTGAGAAAGATGTTTATGATGGGACTGAACTCTACAACTTATATTGACAAATATATCATCATCTATCATGCAGCTACATGGAGGAATGTGTTTGAAACTTGGTAGGCTTATCCATAAGGTCTTCAAAATATTTCCATCTTTAGAAGTGGTGCAACCAAGATGCATGCCAGGCATACAGTCCTTGTGTGCTTTGAACCTAGCACTTGATAAGGCAACGTGCCTTATCCAACACTGTGTTGATTGTAGCAAATTGTATCTGGTATGCTCCTTTTGCCTTTCACAAATACAAATAGGAATAAAATAACTCACTGGAAGGAATGCCAAATGCTGAATTGCATTTGAATAAGAGTATAAAAGATAGAATAATAGAGGGATAGACATTTAACTACTCTGTAATTTTCTTTGGAAAATCCAATTGAGAATAGTAGAAGGGATATATAATTTGGTTTCATAGCCTGATGCTCTAGAAGTGCAGAAATTTTGATTTCTTTCAGGTTATGTGTATGTTGACATATATGTGCATGCTTTCTCAGGCAGTTACCAGGGATTTTGTCCTGGTAAAATTTACAAAGATCAAAGATGCGTTGAATCAAAGTTTAAATGATCTCAAAGAAATGGTGCCACGGAATTTATCTAGATAGGTATGTGAGTCAAACATGACTGCATCTAAATTTATGCATATACTACATATAGCTGTGTTTTGATAGTTTGGAGTTGGATTAATTTAAATGGTATGGATGAGATGTAAGGGTCGAATTCAATTTGATTCTGATTGAATTTCACTATCACTCCATAACATGGCTGATCTTTACAAAAATAAATTAGTTGACAATACTCCACTAGCTGCAAAATATTTAATTACATTTGGCTTCCACACAGTTAACTCTACATCTAAGCACAAGAAAATTAGTATATGGAACTGTAGTATTCCATTCATATGTTATTGGTATTAGATATTTTAGAGATCTTGCTGAAAAATATTCTGGCTTTTTATGTACATTTCGAAATGACTCTTTTGTTTACAAAACATGCACCCTAAAAATGTCACACTTTTAACTGGATTTTGTAAGTTTTCACTTTTAAGATTTTAACATTATTTTAGGAATGGAAATTTGACATCTCATGAAATTTATGCACCTCTCTTCCTTTCTACTGCTCCTATACCCACACAACTACTATGGCACCTAATCTGCTTTAATAGAAATGGTTGGTTAAATGGTAGTTTTTAATTTTTGACACATATTATTTCTGTTCAAGTGAAGTATTCTAATAGATTCAGTAAGAACCTTTAAGTCTTTAATGTTTGAAGCAGTTATGTTATAAATATTATCAGTGCACTTCTAAAAATGCGGCATCAAATTATCAATAAAAAGGGGTTTATTTGTGCTTAGCATTTAATAATGCTGATAGTGGTAGTCAGGTGTTCAAACCAACAAATTCACGCCATAACCAACATTTTCCAGGCCAATTTCTCCATCCTTTCATAGATCGCTTGTGTTAGTGATTGGTATCTATCTCTTGCACAAAAGACATATATCATCTTATTGACTTGAATCCAACTACATTTAGGGATCTTTTGAATGCCTATATCTTTCATCAATCTCCTTACCATTTGCACCTAATCCCACCTTCCCCCTTCTTCATAGATGTTTGAAAGAAGATAACTCACAACATTTTTAGAATCCAAATCTGAAAGTAGTTATGTTGTAATTAATACTCCTAACCCTATATTCATATGTTATCTATAGGCAGCCAAAAATTACATCTGAATAACCATCATAGGTTTAATTGACATCTTCCTCAAGACAGGAAGCACACAAAAGAAGATCAACCATGCACACACAATGATCAAGTGTAGGCTTAATGAAATAAGGGTTAATCATGTGATTGAAGTATGTACAACCTTCATCCACAAGACTTGCATGGTTGCATGTATATTTCCAACCATAGTGTCCCCAACCATTATGCTTTAATGGATGTCCATACCTTGTTCCAAAGCTCCCATTTTAACACAGGCAAGGAGGATGCTCGTAAATCATGTGGAATTTGGCTATCCACCTGCCAATTGCATTTTTTTAAAAGTTTCTAAAGCCTTTTCAACAAATCCATTTTGTGCATATCCTGCAATCATTGCATCTCATGAAATAACATCTCTTTGAGGCTTTCTATCAAAAAATTCACATGCATTGTCTATTCTTCCACATTTTGCATACATGTCCACCAAAGAATTTACAACCATAATATCTTAAAAAAACTCCCCTTCCCTTATCCTTTGACGGATGTTCAAACCCTATTCCACAGCTCCTATTTTGGCATAGATAGGGAGGATGTTGGAAAAGGTTGTGGAATTTGGCTTTACACCTGTAAATTACATTTTCTTGAAAGTATCTAAAGCCTTTTCAGGGTGTTATCTTTGAATACCAATTTTGGTTTCTAAGGAAGATTACTACTAATTTCTGAAATATTTATTCTTGATGTTGCTAATCTGTGAGTTGGATTTCACTTTATTGTATTCAATTATTCTCAGAACTTTGTGGGGTCTTTCCCTCATGTCCATTGTAGTGCAACAAAACTTTGTGTAGGCCTTTTAGTTTTCTAATGAATGCACTTTTGAGACTTATTATGGAATGGAGTTTCAAAACAACCTTTCCATGAGTGAGTTGTGGTAGAGAATTGATCGATAAATATTAAATACGATAGAGAATCTGTTTGCTTGGTTTTGAGTGGTTCTTTATTGAAATGGTAACCATTCAGGTTTATTGTCCACTCAAGTTTTTCTATCTTTTTAGGAGTCTTGTTTTTTGCCTCATTCCATTCAACTTTCAAAGTTTGTGTGATTTACTTTCTTACGCATTTTCTTTTTTCGTTACATTTTTAGCTTAAAATGATTCAACAAAAGTTGGTTATGCTTATGCGATTATGTATTACATTGAGGCAAAGTAATGTTTCCTGGTATTAAAGTTATCTTTCAAGACAGGGAAGGCCTTATTTTATTTCTATTGTGATTTTAACTACAAGAAGTCTCTTATGATGATAGCATCAATCATGAGCCTCTACAAGGATTGTGCACTGAGGTAGAATTATACCTGGCTTGTAGAATTATGAAGTAAAGGATGGTGGATCTAATGAAGGATAGTCCAAACCTTGCAGCCAAAAGAATTACACAGCAGATTACTCAACAATGCAACACAAAGTAATTGTTTAACACTAATTTTCATTAACATGCCTGACTGTAAGGCCTTCTAGGTTAGGGCCAATTACAATCAAAAAATAATTCTACAAAATCCACAACTAGATCCAATACAATCTTAGCTAGTTCAACTCTGATGACAATCAGAAATTGATGGAAACCCTAAGGTAGATCTAAACTTGACCTCACAAGCCTCCAAGAAATCTCCTTGTTTCCAAGTATGCAAACCACTAGCTTTGCTACAAAGGACTATCAGATTACAATCTAATCTACAAGAACATCAAGAACTTTTCCACAACTTTGCCAACTTCAGCTTCGCATCTGAAATTTAGATCTACTAAGTCCTCCAAGTTTCGATCTCTCAAAATATGTCTACAAAACTCTATCCTTAAACATTTACCCATGCCCTCCTTAAATACTAATCATCAGCCACAAGTCGGCTGGATGAAACCCTTAACTCCTAAAAACAATAATTAAATGCCATACAAGTTGGCTTACAAATGTATAAAAACATTTAATTCTGCATGTCGGCCCAAGACAATGGCTACCAACAATTAATTCACCAAGTCAGCTCAACAAATCACTCAGAACTCCAGTCGGTAAGTCAGATCTACCGAGCGACAGTAAAATTACTGAGCACGCCAGGCATCGCTGAGCACCAGTAACAACCGAGAACCATAGGCATGCCAAGCAACAGCTTTACTAAGCACCAGGGACTACCGAGTTCCTTCAGCGACCAAGCTTCCTTCAATGACCAAGATCGTCGGTCAAGGCTGCAATCGAGTAAAAATAGGCCAAAACACAAACACTCCATGCAATTTATCGAGGACAAAGAATGCCCCTACCTTAACCTTGGATGCCCCTACATCAGACACCCTTGGTTTCAAAAGATGTTCATATGTGAGAAGAAAATCTTTCACAATTCAACACATAAATCCTAAACTGGTTCTTCACATACAAATCCTCCACCTTTTCTACTTGCAAAGTCTTCCACTTTAGTTTCCTCTACCTCTTCAAGTCTTTTTTGGACAATATATAGGTCAATTCTTCACACTGATTAGTCATTTTCTCTGGATCTACAATCTCAAATCGGCTACCAATACTCAGGCTTCTCCTACCGAGTGTTGCATCCATCAAAGGTATCAGTGAAAACTTCCTGTCATTCTTCTCCATAGTAAACACATTCTCTACACAGTCATAAATATCTCTACAATCATATTGCCAAGGTCTATCGAGCAATATATCACAACTATTCATCTTTACAATGTCACAAAGCATAAGATCCTTGTATTGGCCAATCTGAACATCAATGAAGCATTGTTCTCTAACTTCCAAAGCATGAACATCTTATAACCAGCCAAGCCTATAAGGATGGGCATGTTTCATTCTCTTCAAACCAAGCTTCTAAACCAGGTCCTTAGTAACAAGGTTATCAGTACTACCACTATCAACAATAACATCATAGAGTTTACCTTCAGTCTTACATCGGGTCCTAAACAAGTTACTCCTCTGACAAGGTTCATCCTTTGTACCAAGCAATGTTCGCTGAAGCAGCAAGTTCTCTAATTCAAATTCATTCTGAATGTTCTCATTTATCACAGCAGTTCGTTAGTCAACCTTCTTCTATGTGCATTCAAAAGAATGGTGTCCTTCCTCTCCACAGTTATAGCAAGTACCCTTAAAGATAACTCTACCTATCTTCTTCTTTGGTTCCACAGGTTTCTATTCATCTTCTGCATCAGTCAGTTTATCCTTCACCGAGTGATCAATATTTTCTTTCCCTCAGGAGTTACTAGGTTGTTTCCTCTTCAACTTATCTTCTGCCTTCAGAGCATACTAATAAGCATCTTCAACAAAATCAATCTTCAACATACAAAGCTCATCTTGAATATTTAATCTCAGACCATTCACATACCGAGCTACCTTTTCCTTACCAAGCTCTCGGTGTCCAAACCGAATAGTAAGTTTGTAGAACTCCTTGGTATAATATTCAATAGACAAATCCTTCTGTTTCAGATTTTGCAACTTCTTAAACAAGTCAAGCTCATAATCAGCTGGTATGAACTTAGCTTTCAACTTAGTCATCATCAATCTCCATCGATTGATCTTTGTTTCACCTTCATCCTCTCGGTCTCTCTATAGTTCCTTCCACCAAAGAGCAGCATGTCCCTTCAACTTCATTTGTGCTAATCTCACCCAAAGAGGATCTTCAATTTCTTCCAGCTCAAAGAAATCTTCAAGTTCACCAATCTAATCAATCAGATTATCGAACTTCAAAGTACTAGAGAAAGTAGAAACTTCCATTCGGTAATTACTAAACCGAGCAGCAGGTCTAGGCAACCGAGCAGTTCTATCTTCACCAAATCTATTCCTCCAGTCATCATCACTAGATCTAGCAGCTTCAAATTCTTTAGCAGCTTCTTCATAGCCATCCTCAATACCAACATTTTGAGGTATACTAGCAACGATTCTCATGATCTTGGTGACCATATCATTCTTCATCAATTCCATCTTAGATATGAAATCTAATTTCACCTTCTCTGTGATCCAGGATTCAATAGTATCACAAAGATCAGAAATAACTCTAGGGTCCAATCTTCTCGGAGGCATCCTTAAAGATAAGAGAAACCCTCTGCAACAAACCCTCACTAACCACCTTGTGACAATTTCCAAGGTGCAACAAGTCAGATCTCAACCTGCAATCTTGTAAACAACTAGGGCACAATTTCACAAGTTTAGTGCTTCAGATCTGCAATCCAGATTGTGCACAATCTTTGCTCCAATAAGATCAACTTTGCAAGATTATCCTTGCTAGGTCAAACTTCTACTTCAATAAGATCAATCTTTCACTCCAACAGGAACAAAACCTTTGCTCTGATACCACCTTATGCAGTCAAGGATGGTGGATCCAATGAAGGACAGTCCAAACCTTGTAGCCAAAAGAATTACATAGCGGATTAGTCAACAATGCAACACAAAGTAATTATTTAACACTAATTTTCATTAACATGCCCAGTTGTAAGGCATTCTAGGTTAGGGCCAATTACAATCATAAAACAATTCTGCAAGATCTAATACAATCTCAGCTAGTCCAGCTCTGATGACAATCAGAAGCTGATGGAAACCCTAAGGCAGATCTAAACTTGAGCTCGCAAGCCTCCAAGAAATCTCCTTGTTTCCAAGTATGCAAGCCACTAGCTCTGCTACAAAGGACTATCATATTACAATTTGATCTGCAAGAACATCAAGAACTTTTCCACAACTTCGCCAACTTCAGCTTCACATCTGAAATCCAGATCTGCTAAGTCCTCCAAGTTCTGATCTCTCAAAATCTATCTCCAAAACTCTGTCCTTAAACATCTACCCAATGCCCTCCTTAAATACTAATCATCAGCCACAAGTCAGCTGGATGAAACCCTTAACTCCTAAAAAAAATAATTAAATGCCATACAAGTCGGCTTACAAATGTATACAAACATTTAATTCTACATGTTGGTCCAAGACAATGGCTACCAACAATTAATTCACCAAGTTGGCTCAATAAATCACTCAAAACTCTAGTCGGTAAGTCAAATCTACCAAGCGACGGTAAAATTACCAAGCACGCCAGGCATCCTCGAGCACCAGTATCGATCGAGCACCACAGGCATGACTGAGAAATAGCTTTACCAAGCGCTAGGGACTACCGAGTTCCTTCAATGATGGAGCTTCCTTCAATGACTAAGACCATCGGTCAAGGCTGCAACCAAGTAAAAACTAGCCAAAACACAAACACTCCATGCAGTTTACCAAGGACAAAGAATGCCCCTACCTTAACCTTGGATGTCCCTGCATCATAGAGGGTAGAGATCAATTAGCCTAAATGCTAATATGAGGAGATTCCATTTTTATTTTAGTGTTTTCCTGGGGCATTGTCTCTGAATATGTTGTCAAATTTATTTTTTATGGTATGTCATGGATGTGTTCTCCCCTTAAGCTTTGCTACCCTTGAACTATAGATGGAAAAACTTGAAATCATGTTTAGTGGAAAGTACTAGTATACATGGTATGATTATTCTTTAAAGGGTACAAGCTCAGTGGAGGAGCACCTACTTTACAAGTAGGAGGATGATGGTTTGATTCCATCATGCCCTAATATGACTAAATATATGACTAAATTAATGACCAAATAAATGACCAAATAAATGACCAAATGACCAAATAAACTACCAAATGACCAAATAAATAACTAAATATATGATCAAATCAATGACCAAATAAATGACTAAAATAGTTTAGTCATAAATTTGGTCATGAGATAAATGACCGGCAATAAACTACCACTCGTCACGTGACCAAATTTAGTCATTTATCTACAATTTTTGGTAGTTTATTTGGTCATATATTGTTGTTTTTGTACTAGTGAAAGTAGCTATTCCAATTATCATTTCCCCAGCTCCTGTTAGAGGTGCTATTCATATGAGAGGTGGATGAAAACAAGTTAGAGGTGGACCCTTTCGAGCCTTGCATCAGGTTCACCAGCTCACATTACACAGATGGGGTCAGCACAGGGTTTTATTTTTTAGTCCAATTTCCCCTCAAGTTACTGCAGAAATCGATGCACATGTTGACGCACAGACACCTCCTTCTCAGGCACCCACTCAAACACCCACTCAGGCACCTTTTGTTTAGACGCCACCAATTCAAATAGTACCATCCCAGACATCGACACATACATCAGATGTTCAATCTATACATCTTGAGGTGGCCTAGATCAGACAACAAGTCACTCAATTGAGCACGATGATGTAGACTTTTATGGCTACAATGAGTCAACATGGGTTGCAGGCCAATTCGAGCCAAGGTCCTGCACCAGATCTTGATGGTCCAAGCATACATGGTGCTAGAGGTAGTGCAGGCACATGCAGTTGATTCATATGATTTTCCCTATTGATTGGATACCATGTATTTTTATGATTTTTTGATCGAGACATTGTTATCTATATTTGAGCATTAAATATTGTCATTAGTATCAAAGGTTATCTAGTCAGTTACCTATGCTATTTCAATCAATAATTGCAAGCACTACATGCTAGTTAGTTAAGTCTTTACACCGAGCATCTAGGTAGTCTTACCAAGCATCAGTGTACACCGATACCAAGCGTCAGTAAACACCAAGTAGACTGGACACCGAGCACCAGTGTAATTACCGAGCAGTATATATAGTGTTTACCGAGCATCACAGAAAATGGCATAGTAATCAAGAATGGCACATTTATCTTTGCAAACGGTTACAACAGAATCACTAAATGTTTTACAAAGATCGAGGATCATTTATTATAAGATTCCATCATTAATTACAATGATGATCTTTTGTATTTGTTAGATCTAGGTTATTTTTGTACACCGTAGATCTTAGGGTTTTCTCCAAGATATTGTAACCTAATTTTTTTAAGCGGCAAAAATAGTATATTATATAAATGTAATTTCATGTTATTTTTGAATGGGTGAATGAGAAGAAGCTTGACAAGGAAGTTAGGAACAAGCAGAGATGTTCTTGAAGCATTAGCCAACTTCAAGGATATCAGTTGTTAGACAGAGTAGAACAGTATTCAGAGTTATTTAGATTAAGTAGAATCAGACAAGGCTACCGAGATGTTCAGAGTAGAGATCTTCACATGAAAAGGTGATATCTATTCAATATTTCATAGATCTATGTCAAACAAGATAGAGTTTTCATTAGAAGGTATATACTTGTTACTTTCTAATCATTTTAATAGAGTTTGGTAAAAATCTCTTAACAGAGTAGACCTAACAGTCTTTATGTAAATATCTTTACCGAGTGCACACTCAAGTAGTGTTGTTAAAATCCTATCACTAGGTAGATATAATCGATCTGACATGTTACTCCTAATAGGGTAAGATCACCAGAAGTGATCACCACTTGTAGCCCTAACAAGAAAACCTTTTCTATCTGTAGTAGTAAAGAATTTGTGGGTGTCATCACCACCACAGTTTTTACCTTCTAACAAGGGTTTCTATGTTACCAAAATACTTGTGTTATGTGACTATTATATGGTTGATTTTATGATATTTACCTGTGTTAGTTAAATGTGTGAATGATGCATGCAATGGATACAAGTTATATTTGAAGGCTACTATTTTTTTCTGTTTAAGGTTTATAAGTTAAAATTTTTTGTGGGCACTAATTCACCCCTCCCCTCTTAGTACCCTATCTCTCCAATACAACAATTGATATCAGAGCTTTGTTCTCTTATTGGATAGTTTAACCACTAAAGAGTAAAGATCTAACCATGGAGAGGTATAAGTTGGATAAGACTATAGAGAATCAAAAGATTCAAATGTAGATGGTTGTTGAGCAGTATAAGCAAGCTAAGAATGATTTGAAAAAGTTATTGGTTTAGAGGAAGAACATGGCTATTATGGAGAATGACATTAGTTACCATGAAGAAGAGATTGATGATGCATTTAATCACATTGGATCTAGTTCAGGAAGTATTAATGATGGTTCTAAAAGTGCAATCTCTAATTTGTCTAAGAAGAATCTTCATTTAACCAAACAAGTGAAAGCTCTACAAATCGGTCAGGAATCACAGATGGTGAGAATGATAGATGTAATGAACAATGCTAGAAAGGCTAAGAAAGAAAGGAATCTAGCTATTGAAGACCGAAGATAGATAACTAAACAACTTCAAGAAAAATAAAGTGACATATAAAGACTCACCGAGCACCATTTTGAAATATCAAATCAGATGATGACTGTAAATCAGGAGATTAACCGAGTCGATGGTGAAATGTCAAGAAAACTTGAAGATATTGGAATACTCAGGGAAGAGAATGAGAAACTGAGAAATGAAATCAAAACTCAACAACAACATAATGAAATGATGAAACTGGCTGAAGATAGTTCTAAAAAGATTGATGATTTTTTAACTAATCAAAGAAGATTTGGAATTAAAGTAGGATTAGGCTATATCAGTGAAGGAGAATCATACAAGAAAGATGAACAAGTCAACAACAATAAAAATCAAAGGCCAAAGTTGCTTTCATGCTATCACTGTGGCAAACCAAGACATACTTCTGATGTCTACAGAAGCAAAGCACAAGGTAAACCTCCAGTCACTCCCAAGTTTAATGGATACTATTATTACTATGGAAAATTTGGTCATCAAGCTTATGAGCGTAGAGAAAAATAGAATAAGAATGATAACAATCCTACCATGGAGAAACTCTGTTATACTTGTAATGAACATGGACACAGTGCATGAGAATGTAAGGAAAAAATGAAGCAAGTATGGATGCCAAAGCAAAAGAGAAAACCCAAGCTTTATCAACCAAAGAGACAAGGAAATTCTTATGTTTGGGATTACAACACATGGGCTAATTGTATTACATGTGGTAGATATGTGCACATTGCATAATATTGTATGAGGAAAAGATGAGTTGGACAAGCACTGGAATGGCGTGCTTACATTGTCATATGGTCGGTCATCTAAGCAAGGACTGTAGAGACCGAGCACCAGAAGAAGGACATGTATTTGAGAGTGGAAACACTATTGCAGATATCATGAGAATCAGAAACATTATGTGGAAGAAAGCATCAAATGAGAATGGAGAGTCAAGCAATGTTGTCAGTGAAACCTCATCCACTGGATTGGGTGACATCGGTACCTCCACCTAAGGTGAATTAGGTATGTATGGAACTGATATTTCAACTTGATTCATCATACATATAGTTCTTTATATATGATGAGCACATACCAAATCTTCATGAATAAAGATGCATTATGGTTTATATGTTATGAGCTAACAAAGTCACACTATCGATAAAAGTTAGACTGAGCAAAAGGTTACCTATCGGTAATCACTATCCAAGGTTAACTGAGTATTAGTATTAACCGAGTAAAATTGTGTGTTAACCGAGTTGCTGATGTTTTGTGACCGTCGCCGAGTTAATAGTTGTCATTGTACCAGAAGTAGGTCAAGCATTTATTACAAAACTTTTGAGCGGGAATACGAAAAGGCTATATATAGACAAAAGGGTTATTTATTTTTCACAAAGTGATTAGAAGAGAGAATATTTCACAAAGTGAGTTCGAGCTAAAAGATTTTTCTGAAGGATTCAAGCTTTTTTTTATCAAACTGAGCACGTTCTTCACTGTTTCCAAGTAAGTTTATCTACTACCGAGCACATTCATAACTTATTTTCATCGAAACCCTGAGTTAAGCACAAGGGCATCCGCATCTACTTCAAGAAAATCAATGAATGTTGAAGAAGAAGTTAATCTAATAGTTTCAGCAAACTGTGATGAACCTAACTACAAGCCTCATCTGGAAGTCGCATCAAAAATGGATTCAGAGGGAGGATTTTCAAGTATCCCACCTAGGGTTTTATTGATTGAGGATGTCAGATCGTATATACACTACAAAACTAGGGAAGTTGGAGACTTTGAGATGATAGTGGCATATCAACAACTCTGTGGTGAGGATGGAAAACCAAAACTAGAGTTTAAGTAGGTTAAGAAGACAGGATTAACAAATGCCCTAAATTTCCCGAAGAGCTTTAAAGTCAAATGGATCAAGGTCGTGTTGAGTCGGTATCATGATGGAATGTTCTAGTTGGATACACCAGTTAAGATTACGAAGAAAATGATCAATAGGGTTACAAGTTACCCAACTACCGACAAGGCCAAAGCATTTCACAATGCCTTAAGGGATGACATTGAGAAGAACACCAGATCGACATGGGATGGCTAAGCACTTAAAATTGCTACAATCAAGGACCCAGAAGTCAAGTATGCTTCACATTTGATTGGCTACAAAATTTTTCAGTATAGCAGATTAAACAACATACCTTGTAGTGTCATGGATATGACATACAAAATGATTAAGAAAGATCACCAATTGGACCTTGCCGAGTTATTTCTAACTCAAGTAAAGGAGAATATGAAGACTATTCGGTTGGCAAAGTTGAATACATGTAAGTTTGGTTCACTCCTAGTATGTTTATTTTTCTATCTTCAAAATTATTTCCCTGGAGTTGATAAAATGAACTGGTCTACCGATAAACCGATTACAATATGATGAACAGTTTGGGAGATAACATGAATAGAGTGCTAGATAAATATTTTGAAGATTTTAAGTTTAAGATGAATTTACAAGATAGGATTCCCAGTTCTTTAGTAGATAAGTATGAAGAGGATATATGTTTTCTTTTGGACACTGACTACACTTTCATAAAGGCTGTGGAACCTAGAACTAAATGGATTGCCCCCATGGGATATGAAATGGATATTGATTTGGCCTCCAAATCAATAATGGCTCTCTTAGCCACACCAAAGGAAAAGAATGCACAAAGGTTTGGAACCTATGATGAGGCAAAATCTAGAATCAAAATAGGTCTTGTCATCGGCAAAGTATCAAGAAAAGCCAGGAAAATGAAGAAAAATTTAATTGCAAAGTTTGGAGATGTATTTGACTCATCAGGAGAGTCACCGGTTGAGACTGCAACTGAAGTTTAGTTATTGTTGACTAACAAACCACATGATAGTGAAGAAATTGAGTCTGACAATGAGAAAGATTCCATACTAGTTTCCCCCACTCAAACTCCAAAGAAGAAGCAGTCACCTGTGCAATCTAGAGCACAAACAAGGTCAGTTACTACAGCTTCATCACCTTTGAAAAAGGGAGTTGCAAAGATTTCTAAACCAAAGGCTGCCACACCAAAAAAGACTTATTCTAAAAGAGGAACCAAGGCAACAACTGCACTGAGGAAAAGGAGAAAATTAATCAGAGGTAAGGAAGACCTTGAGGAAGAGGAAAATGATAATGAAAAATTCAAGGTGGTCAACAACAAGGAAAGGTCAATTGATGAGATTGCTACAGATATAGTCAAGAATGGAGATCTCACAGATCCAGAACTTAGTCGGTTTGATAACATGTCTGTCGAGGACCAAAATAAGATAGAGGAAGCAGTCATTTAGATGATGATACGCTTCAAAAAATTTCCATTGGAGTTCACTACACAAATTCCAGAGGCATTAGAAGAGAATAAATTAGAAGTAGTCCTATGCCTTGGACACCAAGAAGAAAATGAGGGAACAATCCCTAGTTGAGGCAGCATCAAATTTGTCTCTTGATGAAATTAAGGATCTTATGGATACATATGCTAAGAGATTCAAAGTAAAAGGCCGAGCAATGCAAGTTTTAGATGAAAATCTGGTAGATATTGATGAGTCTGGTCAACTCATCTGGACATCAATTTTTGCAGCCAGAGAGAAAGCTGAGAAAAATGCATTTCTAAATTTATCTAAAAAGAGATAGAAGTCAAAAGGAAAAGGTATATACATTGATAATGATGTAGCAAACAAGACAAAATAATCATGTGTATCATTTACCGAGGTGATTGATACAACTCTTGTAAAGAAGTTATAAGCATTTCACAAGACTCACCAGATCCAGTAGAGATCCAAGTTAAGAAGAAAAATGATGATGATGTCTTCATTGAAGATATTAAAAATGATGGCCTTGATGATAGGGATGATGATGATGATATAAATGTAGTAGGAGAAACAAATCGAGATGAAGTTATTTCTACCAAACCTGCCATTACATCATTACCAGGCGCGCTTCCTATACTTGTAGAAGTAGTTGAAATCCTATCACAAGAACAACCTAATGGCTCAGACCTTGAGCAACCAGAGGATACTACAGGGGAATAAAGTGCCAAAACACCTGTAGAAACAAACAAGCCTAAAGAAAAAGAGGCAATTGAAATAGAAACAAAGGGACAAGAAGATCCTAAGGAAACCAAGGCTACCCCACCTGACACAACATGAGAGGCTCCATCTCAGGCAACTGACACTAAGGTTACCAAGGAGAAGAAAAAGGAAGATAATGTGTCAACCGGGAAGAACACACCGAAGGAAGAAGAAAAAGATATTGTTCTGATTGCAAAGAGCTCACCTCAAGAGCCCGAGAAGAAGAAGAAGAAAGGAAAAGGAAAAGGGCCGATCACTTTAGAGGAAGTTATTGTTATACCCGAGTGTGACCTGAGGACTCTAAGCCCTGAAGAATTGAGAAAATATGGGGAACTTTGTACACAGAAGGCAACATAGGAGAAATTGAGACAAGAATGCAAGAGCAAGGAGATACTAGAAAATGTAAGAGATATCTTACAACAGGTAGTACCTGAGGTACATATAGATGAAGATACTCCAATCATGGACCAACTTGCTACACTTGCTGGACAAATAAATGCCCCAGATGTTGATGTTGAAAAGAGAATAGAAGAAAGGGTAGAATAAAAAATTCAAGACAAGCTAGTAGAGAAGATTAGCCAAGAAGTGGCAATCAACAAGGTAAATTTAGCAAAGGTGATCACTGAGATCAAATCTATCACTCAGTTAATAAGTCAAATTTTACTGAAGCTATGCACTGTGGAAACCTTCATTGCTGAGATTAGTGAAAAGTTTAAACAACTTGAGAATGAAATCAAAGCCAGTGCACAAGTAGCTATAACTGAGCCACAAGCTTTTGCAAAGCACATATTAAGAGTTCAAGAACTCAAGTAGTTGATAGTAGATCTCAAGAAGCAAGAAGAAAGAATGAGTGATCAGGTCACTAAATTGAAAACCGAGCTCCTACCCTGCCTAAAAAAATGAGAAACACATTGTCAAAGTGGAAACACTTGTTGCAACACCAAAAATTTATGTGTTGGAAAATATCTTTGACATGCATGCACAAGTCGGTCTTGAGCACATTGCTCTCACCAACTTGAAAGAGGAATGGGCAAGCCTCTTAGAGTCAATGAAGAAAACCCATCAGCACATTTTTGACAAACTATAAGTATACATTTTGTATTTGGCATTAATATAAAAAAGGGGGATAATAATGTATATGCCAAATATGTAATAAGATGCTAAGTATACTACACACTACCGGGAGCATGCACCAAGGGGGAGTATAGAAAGTTTTTTTTTATAAGTATCTATGTATATGGTGGAGATATAATTTTTGAGACATGAAGTCTATATATATTAAGGTTTTGATACTAATGCCAAAGGGGGAGATTGTTATCTCTATTTGAGCATTAAAGATTGTCATTAGTATCAAAGGTTATCTAGTCGGTTACCTATGCTATTTCAGTTGGTAACTGCAAGCACTACATGCTAGTCAGTTAAGTCTTTACACCAAGCATCCAGGAAGTCTTATCAAGCATTAGTGTACACCGATACCAAGCATTAGTAAACACTGAGTAGACTGGACACTGAGCACCAATGTAATTACCAAGTAGTATATACAGTGTTTATCGAGCATCACAGAAAATGGTATAGTAATCAGAATTGGAACATTTATCTATGCAAATAGTTACAACAGAATCACTAAATATTTTACCAAGATCGAGGATCATTTATTGTAAGATTCCATCATTAATTACGATGATGATCTTTAGTATTTGTTAGATCTAGGTTATTTTTGTACACTGTAGATCTTAGGGTTTTCTCTAAGATATTGTAACCTAATTTTGTTAAGCGACAAAAATAGTATATTATATAAATGTAATTTCATGTTATTTTTGAATGGGCGAATGAGAAGAAGCTTGACAAGGAAGTTAGGAACAAGCAAAGAAGTTCTTGAAGCATTAGCCAACTTCAAGGATATCAGTTATCAGACAGAGCAGAACAGTATTCAGAGTTATTCAGATTAAGAAGAATCAGACAAGGCTACCAAGAAGTTCATAGCAAAGATCTTCACATGAAAAGGTGATATCTATTTAGTACTTCATAGATCTATATTAGACAAGATAGAGTTGTCATTAGCAGATATATACCTGTTACTTTTTAATCATTTTAATAGAGTTTGGTAAAAATATCTTAATAGAGTAGACCTAACAGTCTTTATGTAAATATCTTTACCGAGTGCACACTCAAGTAGTGTTGTTAAAATTCTATCACTAGGTAGATCTAATCGATCTGACATGTTACTCCTAACAGGGTAAGATCACCAGAAGTGATCACCACTTGTAGCCCTAACAAGAAAACATTTTCTATCTGCAGTAGTGAAGAATTTGTGGGTGTCATCCCCACTATAGTTTTTACCTTCTAACAAGGGTTTCTGCATTACCAAAATACTTGTGTTATGTGACTATTATATGGCTGATTTATTGCTATTTACCTTTGTTAGTTAAATGTGTAAATGATGCATGAAATGGATACAAGTTATATTTGAAGGCTGCTACTATTTTTTGTTTAAGGTTATAAGTTAAAAAAATTTGTGGGCACTGATTCACCCCTCCCCTTTCAGTACCCTATCTCTCCAATCCAAAAAACATTGTATATTACATATTCTTTTATCTGGTTATGCTCATCTTTGATCGATACTTTATGTTCTAGACTCTAATTTTATGGACTTTGATGATACCATGGACTTTGATTGCTTTGAAATATTTTACTTTATATGATGTCATTATGTGCTGGATTTACTTTTCAAATGATTTATGATATACATCTCTACATGATCCTATCTCTATATGCCTTTTTTTTATAATTTTCAGATGCAGTTTATGAGATGAATGCACATGCTATGCTTAGTTTATGTTAAATGAATGTCTTATGTATGACATAGATTAGATGGAGATATTTATTAAATGGTTTAATGTGTACTGATAATCTCTAATGATGATATTTAATGCTTTAATGTTTAATGATATGCGATGATATGGATGGATGGATTTTATGTTTTATGGTTTTATGGATAATATACATAATGCCATGTAATGATGTGGTTATGAGATGAATAATGAGATGTAAATGTAATGAATGGATTTTTAATGCTTTATGATTTATGGATAATGTACATAATGTAATGTAATGATGTGAGATGGCTAATGAGATGTAAATGAAATGATTCTAATGAATTTAATGATTAATGTATGAATTAACTTAAGGATGAATGCACCTAATGATAGATAATAGTTAATTAATGCATTTAACCTAATGGATGCAAACTACTTAATGGATAATGAAATAACCTAATGATATGATGATTAATGCTTTAATAATGTACTTGATGCAATTTGATGACCTAATGATTAATGCACTTATCTTAGTTAATGCAATTTAAAATTTAAATGCAATGAACCCTAAATGAATGCAACTTAATGGTTTAAACAAATGATGATTAATGCAATCTATCATTATAAAATTTTAATAATGAAATCTAATGCAACTAAATGTAATGAACCTATAATGATGAATGAAATCTAATTCAATGAGATTATAATGAATGCACTTTTAAGAATGACTTAAAATTAATGCAAATTATATGATGAATGAAAATTATATGAAGAATGACGAAAGTGAAAATTGAGGGTATTAGTTTTAGCAAAGGGATGAAGCTGGCTGCTACCGATTCTTCTAGTGCTTTTGGAGGATTGGCGATGATCTAGAAAGACTCCCTTGAGGTTGATATCATCTATGATGAAGGAAACATCTTACTTATCCATTTTAAGAACACCAAAGTTCAGGAAAGCTGGTATGTTATGAACATTTACACCCCTAACTCTAAGAATGGTAGAAAGCATTTTTGGCACAAAATAAGCAAGATGATCCCTCCTTGGATAACACCAAGGGCATCATCATGGGGGATTTCAACACCCCTTTGCTGGCTACTGAGAAATCTGGGTGTCTCCCTCTGGAATTGGAGAGTAGACAACATCTTGCTGATTTCATCAATGATTTGGCTCTTTTTGATGTCCCCCTTGAAGGGATTAAGTTCACTTGGTCCAATAGGGGAGTTGGCAGAGATTCCATTCAAGTCAAACTGGATAGGGCCCTGATCACGATGAATTGGATGAATTCTTACCACTGCAAGCTATCCTCCTTGGTGAGATTGGGATCAGACCACTCCCCTATCGCCATTTCCATAGAATGTTGCAATAGGAAAAAGGCCTTCCCCTTCAGATTTGAGAAGATGTGGTCCTCCCACCCAGGGCTTTTTGACAAGATCAAGGACTGGTGGAACATTGATGTTGATGGCACTGCCATGTACAAAGTGGCCAAGAAACTTAGAAATATCAAAATAGAGATCAGAAAGTGGAACAAAAAGGATTTTGGTGACATTTTCAAGAAGAAAGAGAGGATTTTGGAGGAACTGGTGGGAGTGCAAGATGAAATCCAGTCCTTGGGGTATGATGAGGATAGGCTAAATGTGGAGAAGACTATCTTAGCTGACCTTCACAACATAGTTGGCAAAGAAGAGATGTTCTGGAGGCAGAGGTCCAGATCTATTTGGCTTAAGGAAGGGGATAAAAATTCCAGATTCTTTCACCTCTCCACAATGAAGCACAGGGCCGCCAAAAAAATAACTACCATAAACAAAGGTGATGTCTCTCTCAAGGAGGATAAGGAGATTTCTCAAGAGGCCATCAAGTATTTTTCTTCCATTCTTTCTAAGGATAAAGAGCTTAGTGAGCAAAATCAGGGGGACATCCTCAAGACTATCCCTAATGTGAGCAATGCTGGCCAGAACAGAGCCCTAGCGGCTATCCCTGATTTGGAAGAGATTAAAGAGGTGGTTTTCTCTATGCTTGCTGAGAAAGCCCCAGGTCCTGATGGCTTCCCCAATTTTTTTTCCAACTTTATTGGGAAATTCTCAAGGATGATCTGGTCAAAGTGGTTCAGGAGTTCTTTGGATCCAAGAGCCTCCTCAAGGAGATCAATGCTACCTTTTTGGTGCTCATCCCCAAAATCTCAGGTGTGGACTCTTTTGACTCTTTTAGGCCTATCAACCTTTGTAATTCCCTTTGCAAGATATTCTCCAAAGTCTTAACCATAAGATTGATCAAAATTCTTCCAGAATTAATTGCCCCGCAACAAATGGGTTTCGTTCCAGGTCGGAAAATCTTGGATTCTATCATTGCCATCCATGAAGTGGTCCACTCCTTGGAAGAAGGTAAAAGGGAGGGCTTCCTACTCAAACTTGACTTGTCAAAGGCCTATGATTGGGTTGATTGGTGGTTCCTAGATCAGGTGTTGGAGGCTTTTGGTTTCAATGGCATTGTTAGGAAAATCATCTCTCAGCTGATCTCTACCCCAACCTTTGCAGTGATGGTTAATGGCTCTCCCTCAGATTTATTCAAACCTTCTAGAGGGCTTAGACAAGGAGACCCCATTTCTCCTATCCTCTTCATTATTCTAGTTGAGTGCCTGGGAAGAATGATCCATGATAAAAGAAACAATGGTGATTTGGCTAGTTTGTGCCCCTCTTTTGGTCCTCTGGTCTTTTCTCACCAGCAATTTGTTGATGACACTATCCTGGGGGGGGGGGGGGGAGGCTACTGTGAAGGAAGCTAGGACTGTGAAGAACATTCTCAACACTTACTCCAAAGTTTCGGGCCAACTTATAAACTAGAGAAAGAGTTCAATTTTCTTCATAAACACCCCCGATAGCAAGCAAAGGAAGATTGCTGGTATTTTGAGTTGTGTCATTGGGTCCCTTCCTTCCACTTACCTCGGTCTCCCAATGGGGGCTAGACCTCCTAACCTCTTTTGGGATAATCTCATAGAGAGATTCAACAGGAAACTTGTGGGATCGAAAGGTCTTGTTCTGAGCCAGGCCAAGAAAGTTATGTTGATTAAATCCACCCTTCAGAGCTTACCTACTTACGCTCTCAGTTTGTTTTCCATTCCTGCAAAGGTGGCTGACACTCTGGAATCTATCCAAATGAATTTTCTCTGGGCTGGTACAGATGGCAATAAGAAGTATTCGCTAGTGGCTTGGGATAATATATGTAAACCCAGGAAGCAGGGAGGCTTGGGCATTATAAACTTGAAACAATTCAATAGTGCATTGCAAGCCAAAAAAATTTGGAGAATCTTCAATTCAAAGGGAGAATGGAAGGAAATCATAAAGGATAAATACTTGGGCAATAATAACTTCAAGTAGTTCATCGGCAGGGAAGAGGATCCGAAGGGCTTGAACATCTGGAATAGCCTTATGAGAACCAAAGAGCTTGCTACTAGGAAGGTTAAATGGAAAATTGGCAATGGAGAGGACATCAACTTCTACTAGATGACTAGCTTAGTGTGGGACCCCTATGGAATATGTAACAATTCAAAAGTTGGGCCCTTCCTTGCATGGAAAAATATGGGTGTAGGGTCAGAGACTACAGGGTCAATGATGAGTGGGTCAACTTGACGAAGGTCTCTCAGGATCTCAACCTGCTGATGGACATGATCAGGCTGATCCCTCTCTCTCAAACCAAAGACTCTTATTTGGGGGATGACCAATGATGGCAAGAACACTATGGCGTCGAGTTATGCTTCTTTGCAACATTGTGTGGAAGATCCTGTTTGGGCTAAAGCTTGGTTCCTTGCTCTCATCCCCAAAATCAACATCTTCTTCTGGATCATGCTCCAAAATTGTATTCTGATGGTGGATAATCTTATGAAAAGAGGCCATCAATTTCCTAATAGATGCATTCTTTGCAAAAATCAGGGAGAGAGTGTTGACCACCTCTTTGTTCACTGCCAGTTCACTAGAACCACCTGGTCTTACTTCCTGTCTTTTTTTAAACTGACCTGGGTTTTTCCAAAGAACATTATTGACCTCTTTCAACATTGGAAGGGCAGTGCTACTAGAGTGGGCAATTAGATCTTTTGGAACTGGGCTCTCCTTCACATCTACTAGGGGGTATGGCAGGAGCAGAATAATCACATTTTCAGAGATAAAGAGTCCAACCCGAAGGTGGTGTTTCACAAAAGCCTCAATGCCTTGGTTGAAAACTATACGGTTGTCAAAGGAACCAACCCCCTACTCAACAACAATGAGACTACCACTAACAAAAGGGTAGAATGTATCTGGACCCTGCCAACAGTGGGGTGGTGCAAAGCCAATTTCGATGGGGCCGCTAAGGGAAACCCTGGCCAGTCGGGGATCAGAGGTGTGATCAGAAATGACCATGGTAAAGGAATTGCTGCCATCATGGCTCCCCTGGGAGTGCAGACCAATCACTATGTAGAGGCCATAGCAGCCCACCAAACTATCAAACTGGCCAAGGACATTGGGGTCAGAAGGCTATGGTTAGAGGGAGATTCAAAAAACACCATCGACTGTCTGAAAGGGAAAAATGCTTCAATGTGGAATACTAAAAGCATTATTAATGAGAGCATCCTCTGGTTCAATTTGTTTGAAAGTGTTTATGTGGCCCATGAGTATAGGGAGGCCAACCATGTGGCAGATAGGCTGGCAAACAGGGTAGTGAAAAATAATGACATGAAAATTTGGGTTGACGGGGGATTAATTCTGGATGAAATAAGGGAATTAATCAAAGGAGAGAGAATCTTGGGAAGATTGGGAAGCATTAATTTGTAATTATGGAAGGTATTGTTTTATGGGATTTGTGCCTTTGTGTGTGGTGTATGAACACGAGCCAAAGTACACTCTGAATGGATTGCCATCATTGCACGTTAAGGCTAGCTTTCTGGCCTTTTCATTATAGCTTCGAAGGAAGTGTTGAGAATTTATCGCACTTCATTCCCTGAGCCTGTTTCTGTAAGCATTTTTAGAAAAACAAGAAGCAACGTAGAAGAAAAAACAAGATGGTGGGTGAGAGGCATAGAAGAGAACTGGAAGATGAAGCCAAAAAGTGGAGGAAGCACTCTAAGGTCTGGAATATCCTCAGCAAAGGGAATGTCACTTCTTTTATTGAGAGACTGCATGGCTGGAAGCCTTCCATCACCAATGTCATGACCAGAAGCTGGAACGAGGGCATTATCAAAATTGATGGGGTTGAGTTTACCATGACTAAGGAGGTCATCTCGGCCATGACGGGTATTCCCATAGTTGGGAAGAAGTTTTACAAGGACATAAGTATTTCTACCCAGGCGATTCAGGATTTTACTAAGGGAAGTAACGAAAAGATGGCTCTGGTAAAAAAAGGCACCTTCTACCAACTGTGTTCTATAAAGCCTCTATGGAGATTTGTGCTTTGGGCTATCATTAAGTACATTTTGCTAGACACCCATTTCGACCGCATCTACTCCTACCATTTCATCTTGCTCAACCACTTTAGGTCTGATATGAAAATCTCTATCCCTTTTTATCTATATTGTTCAATAAACAAGAATATTAATGTTTATAGGGAGAGACCTATTTGCAACCCCACCTTCCATGAATGGCTTCTGCTTTTAATTTATGATTATTTGAAGGCTAGGACTATAGGCAAAACCATCAAATAGGGGAAAGGTAGGAAAAGTGCCTCAGATGAGGATACTGAAAAAGGGGATGAAGAGTACTTCCCCTCTGAGATGGAGGAGAGCTTTGATATGCATTTTGATGAGGAGGCAGTTGGTTCCCCCACCTCTACCAAAGGGAAAAAGAAACCCAAGAGAACAAAAATTGAGAAGGAAATTCAGGGGTCCAAGCAATGTGTGGATGTTTCTTCTGATAGGGATTATGATGAGGACGTTGAGGGCATGGAAACGTGGGAAGATATTGCTGAAAGAGAGGAAGATTTGTTTGGGGAGGAGGAGGATACCTATGTTCATCCGAAGGGAAAGAGGAAAGTTACCATCAAAATTCCCAAGGACAGAGATGAGGATTCTATTTTGCCTACTGGGGACAAGAAGCAAAAAAGGGAGAATACCCCTGATGCCATGGAGGAGAGAGGTAATGAAGAAGGGGGGATCAGTGAGGAGAGAGAGGAGAATCAGGGGAAAGAGAGCGAGGAGAATCATGAGGTGGATCATTTCTCCTGCAAAATTTAGGACATAGAGAAGACTGTGGTCTGGTGTAACTTCCACAATGTCTTAGTCACAATGGGTCTCAAAAGAGAGATGATGAAAACCATGGTTAAGGAAAATAAAGAGGGAAAAATACAAATGGAAGATCTTATTGACCCTGCCTTGGTCATTCTTAGTGATGTCACGAAGGAAAACCCCCAGATGGACGTCCTTAATAATGCCAAGAATAGTGTCATTGACAGCTACAGGACCACCAAATGGACCTATCATGAGATACAAGATCTTAGATTTAGGGTTGGCAGGCTCGAAAGAGAGAACAACTACGGTAAGGCCAAACTCGATGAGGAGATTTCTGAAAGGGAAAACAAAATGGAAGCTTCTATGAAAAGGATCCAGGGGGTGGAAGCCACTCTTCAAAAACTTGTTGAAAAAAGACACAGCATCCTCAAGGCTTCCAACAACCATATCAAAGCACTAATTAACAAAATTGAGGAAAACATAGCTCATAATGAGGACTCTCCCAATAGCAGTAAAGAAAAATTGCAGGAGGAGGGGCCAAGAAAGAGAATGAGAGCTAGCACGAGGAAGATGGACACCCAGGAGATTGACAAAGATTTGGAAGCTCTCAAGGAGGTTGCTGAGAAGGCGACCAAGCTGGAAATGCAGGCGGCGGAGACTCTCAGCGATTTTGCCTAATTTGCTCCTAGCCTTTTTCTGCATGAGTTTTTTGTTCTTAGTCCCTGGTCTTTTTCACTGGCTTTCTGTAGTTTAACTGTTTAAGACTGGCTGTGCCTGGCCCTTTTCTTAGCTTTGGCTATTTCATTTGGTTTGTGTTAAACTGTTACTATCTATACTAGTCTTTTAGCTGTAAGGGTTTTAGGGCCCCATTAAAACCTATTTTCCTTAACCAAAAACTTAATGTAACTAAAATGTCTTTGATTTATGATGAAATTAATATAATGCAATGCACCTTAATCTAAGTTTGATTTTGATTTTTTGATTTCCAACACATTTTATCATATAAAGTAATGATGAAACTGTTCAATTTTAGCTTAACTCCACTCCCTTTTCTTTTTCAAATCCAATTTTTTGAGATACAAATCCATGCAAATTAAATTCATTTAATCTAGTATGGATGCATCTAGCTATCACTATTCAAAATTTAGGAAGCTTATTTTCATCATCGAGCAATTTTGATACTTGAAATTAGTACAATCATCACTGGTTCAACCATGATGATATGAATACATTTTCCCTTCTGTATTGCGTGCCTAATGTCAATACAACTTTCACTGGTTAGATTCAACCATGAGAGTCTCAATACCACTTTCATCAGATTCAATGTTGCAAGTGGATTTTGACATTACGATATAGAACATAAAAATATCCAAGTTATCCTGTTGCATGAACAAACATAGATCTTGGTTTTTCCATATGTACATGTCCTCAATGATTCTTTGATGATCATGTCATTAGACGAATGATAAATATTTTAAAAGCTTGATCTTAAGATACTCATGCAGAAATCAATAAAACATCATGCTTTTATCATCGCTTATCTAGTCCAAGACTTCATCGATTTGGTAAAAAGACATGCTTTCACCAATCAAGTAATCACTTAGAAAAAAAAATTTCTGTATTTTTCAAATCCATATTTCAAGTATAGTTCCATCCATTTCATAGTTTATTATTAATTTTAATCATGATAAAGGGTAAATTCATTGTGAGATCATGGATCAAAAGTTTTCTTTGTCAGATCAACATTTGGATTAGGATTTGATCATTTGGGTGTTTGCTTGTGATTTGATGCATTGATTTGTATCAATTGATGTTGGTTTGATGAATCCCTCTTGCTTTTAGGATAGATTTGCCCCCAGTTTGATGTCACTGTGTTGTTGAACTTGGACACTTTTTAGGTCTATGATGAAAGCATTAGGTATTTGCTGATGCAACTATGGGGCTTTATTATGCAATATTTACAAATGTTGGAAAATGCCATATATACAAGGATGATCAGGCATGAGACTTGACTTGAATTTGAATGGCGCCCATTTACCAGGTTTTCACCAATTGAATTTATTTCACTTTTTCTCTTTTTATCCTTTTTTTCACCAAGACACTTTTCTTTCGTTTTCAATTTTTTTTATATTTTTGTATTTTTTCAATTTTTTGTTTTATCATCCATGCACCCATTTTCTAGGTTTTCACCAAGACAACATCTTTTTGAAGATCATTTTTGAATGTCTTTGAATTTCTTCATGCTCAATTTTCCACTATTTTTGAACTTTTCTACATTTTTATTTTTTTTTCCATTTTTTATATTTTTCAATGTTTTGGAAATTTTCAGAATCACTTTTGACTATGTATAATAAATAGGATGCTTCCTAATCTAATTTTCTAATACTCTTTTAATTTATACTCTTTCATCTGCTTTAGGTGTAAAACCGTTTCAGGTGTATATTGTTGATGGGTTCTTGTAGTTCCTCTCCATCACAATCAACTAGCTTGTATGTACCCATTCCAAAAGAAGAAGTAATCACAAAAGGACCTAACCATTTTTCTTCCCATTTCCCTTTCTTATCTCTTTCTGCCTGATTTTTAGGATTTTCTCTTAATACCAAATCACCTATTCAAAAATGTCCTTGGTTTGATATGTTTATTGTAATTCCTTGACATTCGGTTCTAATACACTTTGAGATGATCAAAGATTTGTTATTTTTTATCCAACAATTCCAATTCTTGCAGTATAGCAACTGTATAGTTTTCTTCACATAACAATCCATGTAGTGAAATCCTTAAAGATGGAATTTCAACCTCTAAAGGTAATACCACTTCAGCTCCGTAAACCAATGAAAATGGTGTAGCTCCTTTTGGCATTCTCACACTTGTTCTATATGCCCATAGAGTAGGATTTATCTGAATATGCTAATCTCTACCTAAATTATCAACTATCCTCTTCAATATTTTGAAGATATTCTTATCAGTGGCCTCTGCTTGTCCATTTCCTTGTGGGTAATATATTTAAGATGAATGGTGTATCATATGGAATTTTGCACACAATTATTTCAAGTCTTTATTCTTGAAATGTTTAGCATTATCAGTTATGATTGCTTGAGGGATGCCATACCTACAAATTATATGGTTCAATATGAACATGGAGATTTTTTTTCTCATTGCAGTGGATAATAATGTACAACTTTGACCCATTTGGAAAAGTATGTAGTTGTAGTTATAATGAAATTATGACCATTGGATGAAGGTGGGTAAATCACCCCTTTTAAATCCAACCCCCATTAATATAACCTGAGCCAAGGTGTAGTCATCAGATGCAGTTCCTAAACTGGTACATGAATCAGGTTTCCATGGTATTGACATTTTTGACAAGTCTTCGCAAAATGGCATGCATTTTTCTCCATAGAAGGCCAATAATATCCTATCCTTAGAATTTTCTTTGCTAAGGTTAATCCATTCGAATGTGACCCACAAATTCCTTCGTGGATTTCTTGTATGGCTAATATTGATTCCTCCTTATCTAAACACCTTAAAATCATTGCATCTAGACTTTTGTGATACAATGTGTCAGATACAAGGGTGTAATGAGAGGCTTGTTTTTTGAAATTCCTTTTATGGTTTCAGGTTTGGTCCATGGGTAAGGTTAGGTCATTTAGGTATGTATAGATAGATCCATACCAAGGTGAGTCATGTCCCACTAAAAAGTAAATGATATGGAAATTGGAAGGGTAAAATGAGATTTGTCCCATTTCTTGTACCAAGAATTCGTATCTTGCACTTTGGTCTGACATTTGGAGGAGTGAAGCCAATGTATCCATGGCATCTGCTTCTTTGTTCTTTTCTCTTGGCACTTTCTCAAATGTGATCAAGGTGAAATACTTCTTGATATCTTCTATTATGTTTTTTTAAGGTATCAACTTGTCATCTTTAGTTTGATACCCATCATTTATCTGATTAATGACTAATTGAGAATCCCTATATATTTGCAATTCTGTTACCTTCCATTCTAAGACCAATTTGATGCCAATGACTAATACCTCATATTCAACTATATTGTTTGTGCATGGAAATAGTAGCTTATATGATTTAGGGATTTTTAATCCTTGGGGTTTAATCAATAGTATTCCCGCTTCTATGCCATGTTGAGTATAAGAACCATCAAAGTATAATTTCCATATTTTTGCTTCAACATTGATTATCTCTGAATCTGGAAATGCCACCTGAATAGGATGTTTATCTTCTAATGGTTCTTCTTCTAATTGATCTGCTATGACTTGGCCTTTGATTTCCTTTATATCCACATACTCTATATCAAATTCGCTCAACACCATGACCCATTTGGCCAATCTTCCCATCAAAGTTGTTTTGCTTAGAAGGTACTTTAGTGGATCAATTTTTTCTCTGAGTTTAATTTTATGAAATAACATGTAATGTCATAGTTTTTGGGAAGCAAAAACTACTGCCAAATATTCTCTTTCTATGAAGGTGTAATTCAACTCATATTTCACCAAGGTTTTGCTTATGTAGTAAAAGGCCTTTTCTTTTCCATTTTCATCTTCTTGAGCTAAGAGTGCCCCTAAAGAATGTTTTGTCATTGAAATGTAAAATATCAAGGGTTTTCCTCTTATTGGCAGCATCAAAATTGGTGGGTTCATTAGGTACTTTTTGAGTAATGTGAAAGCTTCTTCACACTTATCATCCCATCTAAATATTGTTTCCTTATGGAGGAGTTGAGTAAATGAATGGCACTTTTCCGCTAATTATGATATGAACCTTCTAATTGATTGAATTATCCCTTAGAGTGATCTCATTTGGCTCATACTTCTAGGTGCCCCCATTTCCATTATTTCTTTCACTTTTGCAAGATCTACCTCTATACCTTTTGTCGAGACTATGTACCCATGAAACTATCCCAATTCTACCCCAAAGGCACATTTATTTGGATTGAGTCTTACTTTGAATTTCTCTAACCTTGTAAATATTTTTTCTAAGATAGGTAGATGTTCCTCACTTGAGTGGTATTTTGTACTTATTTCATCCACATAATCTTCTAGGAATTTATGCATCATATTGTGGAATATGGTAGTCATGGCTCATTGATAGGTTTCTCCTCCATTTTTAAGACCAAAGAGCATAACATTCCAACAAAATGTCCCCCGTGAACATGTGAAATCTATTTTATCTTGGTCTTCAGGTGTAATTTTTTTTTGGTTGTACCCACTAAATCCATCCATGAGAGAGAACATTGAGTGACCAGTTTTCAAATCCACTATAGGATCTATACTTGGTAAGGGAAAGTCATCCTTTAGACATGCGAGGTTGAGATCTTGAAAATATGTTCAAATTATAATGGACTTGTCTTCTTTTGAAATAGGCACAATGTTTGATATCCACTCGGCATAGTCAATTGCTCTTATGAACCCAACTTTTAAGAAGTTTTCTAACTCCACTTTGATAAGAAGTGCTATGTGTGGGTGCATCTTTCTTAACTTTTTCTTAACTGGTTTTACTCCTTTGATATTCAAGTGGTGCATGATTTAGTTTGGATCTAGTCCTGACATATCATCATAAGGCCACACAAAATTTACTTGCCTTTCTTTGAATAATTTTATGAATTCTTCTTTTTCTTCATTGCTAAGGATGTTGCTCAATGTATGACCTTTGGCTCTAATTCGGTTCCAATGTTGATCTTTTCTATCAGTTCTATCAAAATAGGTGACCTCTCCTCATAATGTTTGGGAAAAGTATCCAACCTCTCTTCCTTAGGTACCACAATTGGGTTTTAACCTTCAGAAACATCCTTTATTTCTCTATTTTTGGTATAATTCTTCCACTTTGTGGTTTTCACCATTAGACTCTTTCAATTTTTTACTTTTTTAATTTTGTTTCTCTTATTTTTGAACTGAGAGATTGGATACATTCCTTCACCATTCCTTCTTGATATTCATTGGTAGAATAAGGTTCAATCACATTTAGATATTGGGTCACAAATTTGTCATTTAAGAATGTCAGAAGGGTAGTTGGTTCCATCAAATCCCATTCAATGAGTTCTAGATATACAAGGGATAAGGGATCAATGCTTTGATTTGGGTTGACTAGACTTAAGGACATGAATTTGTTGGAAGGTTCGAACATTGTATCACCTAAGTATATAACATGTGCTTCTTCTAAGTGTTCTAGAGAACTTGGGTCAAAATCATCCTCACTTGAATCCTCTTGGATTTCTTGTGGGTAAACATATTGTGGATTGAAACTATTGCTAGATCCTTCTATTGTAGGTGTCCATGATGGTACATAGGGTTCTCCTACCCATTGGGTGTCTTTGGCTTCTTGATTTGGTACATTTTATTGAGCCTCTTGATTAGAACTTGAAGCTTGGTTAGAACTTGACCCTGAGGTTACCTCTTATTATTTTCCTTTATTAGGAGCATAAGTGTGGACTAAATCCACTTCTTTATCTTGGAAAGATTCACTTGATAATGAATCCCACTCCACTTGTTTGAATCTTCATCACTTTTTGAGTCTAACTTTAGAATTTGGTCATAGAACATGGGATTTTTTTTTTGAATGTACCCTTGTTCAAGATACCCCAATCCTTATTTCTCCTTGCTATCCCTCAAAGACATTTCTATTGGTTCAATTAACCCTTCATTTCTTCTACCTTAAGGTCCTTGTCGTTTATAACCCATCTTTTACATAATTTGAAAACCTTTTCCATATTTATGAGTAGGGAAGCTAATGTTTTGGATTCTTTTTTCATGAGCACTTGACTCATCATCTTTATATAGCCACTTCAAAATTTCATTTTCCTCTTAATCCATGGATGAAGAAGTGCTAGCCCTTACAAAATGGTCATTATATTTTTGAGGTGGGTGCAAGTTAGAAGGTTTTCCATGGGACTTAGGAGATAATGACAAGTCCTTCATAGACAAAGAATATTCTTCCACACCATTATGTTTGATCTTGCATTGTTTTTCAAAGTTTTTCATCATGGAATTCATTTTTTGGTAATGGGCCTCATTGGTATGAATTTGAGTAGATTTTGCATGGTTTTCTTCTTCTTCTTTATAACTTTCCTCACTAACTTTCACTTTTCCCTTAGTCGATGTAGCTAAGTTAGTGGGAATTTTATTGGTTTCAACAATAGTGTCTTCCTCTATCTTTCCTTTTCCTTTTAATGAAGGGAGGCCCTTCAAACTTTGTCCTTGTTCTATTTTTTTTTTATGTAGAGATTTTTGCATTATGAGGGACAAATGAATCATTTATGGGTTTTATATTTTTACGATATTGGAATGGATTTAGGTCTCCACTCACCATGAATTCTTTCCCCATATATGGAAATTTCAAGAATTGATGGTATGTTGAGGGTACCACTTGCATTTCATGTATCCATGGTCTTCCCAATAGAATGTTATAGGTCAATTTTAGATCTAGTACTTGGAAAATAGTCTCCTTTCTTCATAGGGCCTACTCAAATAGGGAGTACTATTATTCCTTTGGAGGATATCTCTTCATCATTGTAATATTTTATGGGTATTCTTCTTTTAGGGCCTATAGCTTCCTCATAATACCCTAAGGCTTTAACAAGATTCAAAGTGCAGATGTTTAGACCAACTCCTCCATCAATGAGGACCATTTTAACCCTATTCTTATGGATCGATACCTCGATGTGAAATGAAAAGTTTTGGGGATGAATTAAGGACATATCATCTTTCTCGAGAAAGGATAAACAATGAGGTGCAACTAGATGTCCTACCATATATTGAAATTATTCTACATCCAAATTCAAGTGAACATTGGTTTTAACAAGGGCTTCTTCCAAGTTCTCTTTGTGAGTAGGTGAAAGTTTGAGCAACTCCAAAATAAAAATTTTCATAGGAGTTCGTTGGAGTTGATCCACAAAATTTTATTGTTTTGATGAGGAAGATGTTTGATTTGGTATAATGATTGTAGGGGCACCTCCTTGCAAGGTGATTTTAGATGCTTTCCCCCTAGTCATAACATTTGATACTTCTTCCTTTTTCTTTTCCTTCACCACTATCATATTGATTGTATTTTCACAACCACTCAAAGATTTTATGATGTTATCATAGGTATGGACAAAGTTTACCTTTTCAGTGGCCCTCTTGTTATTTTTGTTAGCATTTGACGATTCTCCTTTTTCATGATTCAAGAAAGGATTCTTAAAGGCCATGTGGTCTTCATTGTTTTGAGGCCCTTCAACCTTTATGGTACCATCATCTATTAGGCTTGGACTAAATTCTTAAGTTTCTTGTATTCATTGGTTTTGTGTCCCTTGTTTTGATGATACTCGCAATGATGTGCATCATTCCACCATGTGGGTTTAACTTGAGGTTCATATGGCCTTGATTCGGGTAAAATAATGATTTTATTAGCCAAAAGTGTTCTCAAAGCATTTTCCAAGGGTTCACCTAAGAATGTGAACTTTCTTCTTTGAAATGAAGGAAAGAAAGGCTTAGGTTTATTGACATTCTAATTGTTGAAAGAGTTGTTGTTTTTGTTGAAAGGAGCCTTGGTCGTTTGATTGATATTATGTGTTTGATTTGACCCACTCGATAAGTTAAAAGGGGTAGCCTTTAGGTTGTGTGCCTCTACAACCCCATCATTTACAAGGTTCTTATTTGTATTTTTCAACAATAACCTTGGTTTATCATTATTTTTGTTTGCTCCTTTGTTATTATTATAATTATTTAAGTTATTGTTATTGTTGGTGTTGGTATAACCTTTATTTTCATTAAATAGTTTAATCTCTCCTCTTTTTACCAACACTTATTCAATTTTTATCTCATTCTCAATGATATTTTAAAATGTGGGGGGACATTGAAATTGAATTCTATAGTTTATTTCCATGTTTAGGTTGTTCATGAAAATCTCCATCTTCTCCTTTTCAGGTATACTTCTAGGATACCTTGCAAAAAACATTCTCCATCTTTGGATTGTTAGGATTAATAAGGCAGAAATAACAATTATGTGCAAATATAACCAATATCAAAAATCAATAAACCACACAGAAGAGAACACAAGACACAAAGATTTAACATGGTTCACCCAATCCCTGGGCTACGTCCACCAACAATGAGCCCAATATTTTATTATCCAGTGATTACAACTTGATTACAATTCGTAATCCCTTACAGCTCAATTCCGCCACAAGTGCTAAAATCATACATAATGAAATCCCTAATCCTAAGCCATACTATACAATATTTTTCTACTTTAGGGTTAGAATGAGTTACAACATGTCAGCCCAAAAATTACCGAACCCTGGTGAGGTCGGGAGGAAAAGTGTATAGTACTTTCTTGGATAGTACTTTCCTGATCAGTCACCACAAGCTAACAATCTCCCACTTGGTGACTGATCAGTATCCACACTAAAAAACCTCCCACTTGGAGACTGATCATGTAGCAATACTGCTACCATATGAGGCTCCCACTGGATCGAACAACCCTAGACTCAACTATTCCTTTATTATGTTCAGTATAGAAGACCATCTAAAGCTGAACATGAGTTCAACTTCTTCCTTGTTACTACCTTTGTAAACATATCTGCTGGATTATCATCTGTATGAATCTTTTCCAGCTTTAACTTCCCATCATCCAAAACTGACCAAATGAAATGGTACCGCAACTGTATGTGTTTTGTCTTTGAGTGCAAAGCATAATTCTTCACAAGATGAATGGTACTTTGGCTATCTATATGCAAAAAATTATCCATCTGTGGATGTCCCAATTCTTCCATGAAGAATTAAAGCCATATCATCTCCTTGGCTGCCTCTATAGTAGCAACATACTCTGCCTCTATAGTGGATAAAGAAACCACCTTTTGTAGTCAAGAAATCCAACTCATTGTTGTCCCACTAATAGTAAATACATAACCTGTAGTACTCCACCTGCTATCTATATCTCCTGCCAAATCTGAGTCAACATAGCCTTATACAGTAGTAGTAGAATCCCCAAAGTGTAAACACTTACTGGATGTACCTCTCAATATCTAAGAATCCATTTGACTGCATTCCAATGCTCAATACCAGGGTTACTCATATATCGGCTAACGACTCCCACCGTGTCTACAATATCTCACCTAGTACATACCATAGCATATATTAAGCTCCCTACAGCTGAAGCATAAGGTACCTTAGACATTTTTTCCTCTTCTTCTATTTTCTTAGGACACATCTCCTTAGTCAATTTCAAATGACCAGGCAAAGGTGTGCTGATAGCTTTGGCATTCTCCATAGAGAAACATTGCAACACCTTCTCAATATAATCAGCCTGAGATAGAGACAACTTCCTATTTTTCCTATCTCTACAAATTTTTATACCAAGGATTTGTTTTGTTGCCCCCAAATCTTTCATAGAAAATGAATGTGCTAACTATTGTTTCAACCCCTTAATGTGATCCATGTTAGACCCAGCTACAAGCATATCATCAACATATAAACATAAAATAATGTAGCTGTCATCATCCAACCTCTTAAAATAAACACAATGGTCAGAATGACACCGACTATATCCATGCTCACTCGTAAAAGTGTCAAATTTAATATACCATTGCCGAGGTGCTTTCTTCAAGCCATATAAACTCTTCTGCAATCTGCACACCAAATTCTCCTTAACCTTGACCTCAAATCCTTGTGGCTGGACCATATATATTTCTTCATCCAAATCACCATGAAGAAAAACTATTTTAACATCAAGCTACTATAAATGGAAATCTTCAGTAGCCACAATACTTAAAATAGTATGGATAGAAGTCATTTTAACAACTGGAGAAAATATCTCATCAAAATCAATACCCTTTTTCTATGCAAATCCTTTTATAACTAACTTGGCTTTAAATCTTTTCTTACCTCCATGCTCTTCTTTTATCCTGTTAATCCATTTATTCTATAAAGCCCTTTTACCTGCAGGTAACTTACATAAATCCCATGTTTGATTTTGCAATAAAAAGTCCATTTCATCTGTCATTGCAGACTCCCACTGAAGCTTTGTATCCACCTACACAACTTCATTATAACATTCAGGTTCACCAACATCTATTAGTAAAATAGAATACAAAGATGGAGAAAATCTTTCTGGAGGTCTACTTAGCCTTGTTGACCATCTAACATTAACTGGGGTGTGTGGTATTTGTTGTTGCTATTGTTGCAAAGCATAAGGAACTACTGGAACATCATCTTTTGGAGTATCATCTAGTACTACATAATCATTTTCTTTCTTCTCATGCTACTGCAACAGATCTTTGTACAATACTTTCTCATTGAATATGACATCCCTGCTTCTTACAATTTTATGATTTTCAAAATCCCAAAGCCTATAACTGAATTCATCAATGCCATATCCAACAAATACACATTTCTTTGACTTAGCTTCTAGCTTGGTTCTATTTTTAGAATCTATAAGTGCAAAAGCTTCATAGCCAAAGGTTTTGAGAAAAGAATAACTAACTTCTTACCACTCCATGCTTCCTCTGGAATACCACAGTCCAAAGGAGTAGAGGGGCCTCTATTGATTAAATAAAAAACAATGTTCATAGCCTCTACCCACATGTTTTTGGGTAGCCTAACATGCAACCTCATACTCCTTGCACACTCCATTATTGTCATGTTCATGCGTTCATCCACTCCATTTTCTTGTAGAGTCCTTGGTAAATTTTTCTACCTACGAATACCATTAGAGGAACAATAATCTTCAAATTCTACGCTGCAATACTCACCACCATTATCAAATATGAGAGATTTTAACCTTTTACCAGTCTCATTCTCAACCAAGCATTTTCATTTCTTAAAAGTTTGAAATACATCAAATTTCTATCTAAGAAAATAAATCCATACTTTTCTGGTTGCATCATCTATAAATGTAACATAATACAGAGAGCCACCAAGGGAAGATACCTAAGCTAGTCCCCATACATCTATATGCACAAGCTCTAATTTCTCATTTTTCTTTTCCTTCCCACTCTTCACAAAACTAACTCTCTTTTATTTTCCATACACACAACTCTCACAGAAATTCATATTGACACATTTCAGACCAAGTAAAACTTTCTTTGAATGATGTAATTTCATACCTTTTTCACTCATGTGCCCGAGTCTGTTGTGCCACAGTGCTATGTTTGAACCTACAACAATAGTTTGATGTTCTTCCTACTCAACTGTAGCCACTATTCCTAAACATTCATTATCTCCTAAAACAATTAAAGTAGAAGGAAAAGTATGACCTGTACAAAGATATAAGGTGCCTACTTTCACACCTTTTGCTACTACTAAAGAACCTTTTGAAACCTTCCAATTTCTATCATTAAAAGTAACTATGCAAACCTCATCACCCAGTTGCCCTGCTAAAATTAAATTCATACTCAGCCTTGGAACATGTCTTACCTCTTGTAGTAGCCAATGATTCCCATTCTGCAACTTAATCTTAATTTTTCCCTTTCCAACTATCTGAAAAGGTTCATTATCTCCCAAATAAACTAGCCCAAAATCCCCTCAGACATAATCAAGAAAGTAACCTCTATGGGGTGTAGCATGAAATGAAGCCCCAGAATCTAAAACCCATGAATCATCAATACTTTCTAAAGAAAGAATCAAAGCATCCTCTTCAGATTTATTACTTACCACATTTACCTCCTTGTTACCTTCTTGTTTGTCTCCTTTATTCTTTCGAGACCAGCAATCTTTCTTCTTATGACCTAGTTTTCCACAATACCAACAATCATTTGGCCTTTAGATTTAGACCTCTTTCCCTTTGATTTTCTTCTTGATTTCCCACGATTTCCAGAGTTGTTTCCTCTCTCATTGGTTCTACTCTTGCTTTGTGCATTTAAAACACTACCTGATGTGGATCCACTTGAGCTTTTCCTACAAATTTCCTCACTCAGAATAACACCAATAACATCATCATATTTTAGGGTATTAGAACTAGAAACAAAATTACTAACAGCCATTCCAACTTTTAGGAAAAGAACACAAAATCAAGAGAGCCCTAACTTCTTCATCAAAAATAATATTGACAGAAGTTAATTGACTTGTAACTATATTAAACTCATTTAAATGATAAAAAAATGACCTACCTTCCACCATTTTCATATTAAAAAAATGTTTCATGAGAAATACCTTATTTGAAGCTGAGGGCTTTTCATACAACTTCACTAGGGTTTTCATCAAATCTCCAGTCATCATTGCTGAGGTAATATTGAATGCCATCGATTATGCTAGGCATAATCGAATACTACCAAGAGCCTTTCTATCAAGAATTGCCTAGTCCTCATCAGAAATGCTTGCAGGTTTGTTGGCTTTACCTTCCAACGGCTACCATAGATCCTTCTGATAGAGATAGTACTCCATTTGCATTTTCCATAATTGAAAGTTTTGCCCATTAAACTTGCCAACCTTCAGCCTACCCTCATCTGCCATTGCTCCCACTCAACGATGAGACTCCCACTAAACCGTGAGATATTCCTGCAGAGGATAAATGAAAAAACAACCTCGCTCTGATACCACTTGTTAGGATTAACAAGGAAGAAATAAAAATTATGTGCAAATATAACCAATATCAAAAATCAATAAACCACACAGAAGAGAACACAAGACACAAATATTTAATGTGGTTCACCTAATCCCTGGGCTACGTCCACCAACAGAAAGTCTAATATTTTATTATCCAATGATTACAACCTGATTATAATCTATAATCCCTTACAGCTCAATTCCACCACAAGTGCTAAAATCATACATAATGAAATCCCTAACCCTAATTTTTACTTTCCTGATTAGTCACCACAAGCTAACATGGATATAACCTAGGAAAGGTTCACCATCTTTTTGTTTTGTGTCCCATAGGTTAAGCATGTTGATTTCATGCTCTATATTACAAGAGTAGTGAGTCACGATCTTGGAGGCTAGCTCTTCAAATTTCTTGATGCCTTGTGGTAACTTTGAAAACCACTCTATGGCTTGGCCTCCTAGGCTTCTTGGAAATAGCCTCATTAAATAGGTGGTATCATGCATGAACTCTATACTCAAAGAAAAAAATTACCTTAGGTGGTCTTGTGCATCAGATTTATCCATGTATTTATCGTATCTAGGAAAGACTACATTGGGTGGGAAAGGTGCCATAACCAAATTTTGATCAAATGGAAAAGGGCACAAGGATTCAATGGAAAAAGGTTTTGGTTCGGCCACTTTCTTTATGGTGTCAATTTATTCTTGAAACATTTTAAGTTTCTTTTTCATTGCACCTAATGGATTCTCCTCTTCCTCAACTTTCTTTAGCATCGTGGTGTCGTAATCATGAGGAAGTTTAACCTTTGATTGGGCTAGGTTAAGGAAGTATATTTCCTTATTTCTTTCTAATTTTTTTTCCATTATCTCAAGGAATTTAGGGTCTTGGGAAGCCCTATTGGCTTTATCTTTGGTTGTTTCCTTTGGCCCTTGGTTCCCTTGGTTAGTTTCTCCTTGATTAGTTTCTCCTTAATCTTCATTATTCCCCCCATGGACATAGTCTTAAAATTTGTAGTTTCTAGCCATTGAATTGACTCTTTCCTCAAATAGGTTTGGGAGACTATCCTCTTGTTCTTGTGTTTCAATGAAAGGATTTTGAAATATGAATTTAGGGACCTCTTGTGTTATGCAAATTTCATCTTCTTGTAAGGATATTTTCAATTTATGTGATCTTGTAAAAACTAGCATCAACAAAGGTTTGATTCAAATGGAGTTTCCCTATTCGGTGATTGTTATTTTGAGAAGATATTTAAAAGTATAAGATGATTTTCAATGGATGTTTCTTCCTTGTTATATGTATCTTCAAACAAAGAAATCACAAGTTCACTTTTCTTTTTAACCTTGTAAATACAAAATGTTTGAAATGTATTGAACGTTATCATAGGTTTTTATACAAGAAGTAACTTCAAGAAATCTACATATAGTCAAATTGGTTTGTAAACATGGCTCTAATAGGTAGGATTTCTAATTTAACAAGGTGGTAGTAATGATTCCATTCAAAGGAATATCAAGTTTCATCCCACAACAATTAGGGGCTTCTCACCACCGATATATTAGAGTTTTGCACAATCCCAAAGGACTACTCGAGGAAGTTTGACTCTTGATATACTTTTGTCACTCACCCCATTAAGGATTGTATCATCTTAAAATGGAAGCACTTCCATGATAAGAGAATTTATCCCTCTGAGTAAGTGTTTTGGGGTCATGTCAAGTTCCTTGATCAGGTCTTTGCATGTATTTGGCTTTTCTCCCCGCTTTCCACTTCTTCCTTGCACTTGATTTCTTCATTCTAGGTGAAATTAGGGTTAGGATCTTAAGGATTCTACTGATTTTCCCTCTTCCATGGCTCTATTTTTTAGGTAGGATGTATAAATAGATCCTCCTACCCTTCATCATAGTAATCATAGGATTTTATGTCTATCCTTGACATTCTATCTTGTTCTGGCATCAGTTCTACATTTCTGGGCATCCCCGGGACCTCCTGACTTGGTTCTCAGTCAATCTGGGACCAGGGTCAGGGTCGAGATCAAACCTGACTAGGTCAGGGTTGAGCTCGAACCTAACTAGGTTAGGATAGAGCTTGAACCTGACTAGGTTATCTCCAACCTTGATTTTTCCCCCTTCCTTCAAATCTCCAATTTCCATGATTTTTGGGCATCGGGCTTTCAGGAGATTTATTTTCCCACCCTAGGGTTAGCCATTTCGGGTTTCAGGATGGTAAATCCTTTAATTACATTTAATCTAGGTATATTTTCTAAAGGTTAGGACCTAATTGAGATTTAATTCTCCAAAGTGGCCCCTCTAGAGGAGTGTGCCCTAGTTCACTCTAAAAGGAGGCCTTCCTCTCTCATTTTCTCATCCACAATCAAGAAATTGATATCCATCTTTCACATCTCAAGTGCTCAAGCTCTCAAGTGCAAGCAAGCCTTCAAGCATTCAAGTATTCAAGCATCCATCCATCAAGGAGATCCATTGTTAGCCATTGAAAGATTCAATCTCTTTGGAGCCCCCTTGAAGATCCATTCTTCTCCATTCATGCAAGCTTTCTCATATGCAAAGATCAAATCAAGATTGGTGTTGAAAATCAAATACCATTGATTGGAGACATCCTACATTCATTCTACTCATAGATTTGAGGATTCGAATCCTCTACAAGGACTTCAACATAAGCGAGGTGATTTGTTTCAATTACTTTGTTTATGCACAATACATTTCAATTCAATTTCAAGGTTAATTCCTAAATTAGGGTTTGACCAACGCAAACCCCCATACAACAAAAACCCCCATTTTCTTGCAGGTACATGTGTGAAATTTTAGATCTGAGAGTGAATTTGGATACCCTTTTCGACAAACTTCCAAGATCTGTGAACAGAATTTGAATCGGACTTCAAATAAAGAATGTAGTATTTGACCTTTTATGAAGGTCAAACCCGAGCTGAGCCATCTTGGAGAAATATTTCTGGGTTTTCTTTGTCTCGCATTTCTAGTCCAGGACAAGTTTTAGATTTTCCTGAAAGTGTACATAGACATCAGAATTCAACATTTTCCAGATCTGCCCTAATTTGAGGTTAGTATTTGTATTTTAATTATTTCAGATTTCCAAACATAATATATATATCTTCCTCCATAGGGAAATATTGGATTTAATCTCTCTCTCTTCCATATTCTTCAAAAATTGATTCAATTGTGTATTAACCTTTTGGTTGATCAAATTGGATCTTGTCTTTGGGGAATTTGGGTTTGAGAATAGATCTCATATTCCCCCCTATACATTTGAATAGGGTTGAATCCATTTTACCTCTATTCAAGGATGAATGTGTTTTATTTTATAGTGGGTCAGATTATTGTGGAAAAGGAAATTGTATCCCACTTTGAGTTTTCCTTCTCACTGGCCTTTTTAAGGAAAATTTTCAAGAGGCAAGCCCACTAAAGTTCTAGCATGTTCATTTGAAAAAGAATAAATTAAGTGAAAAGATAGGTTTAGGAGTTTGATTCACCAAAAGATGAAGAGTGAACAACCCCATAATAGGTAATAATAATCATACCAAAGCTTTCATTAGGAATAGTTGATGCAGGGGTATTCTAGGGTGCTCAGTGGATCTGCATGGAAGGTGTGTGTCTGGTCGGTGTTACTCAATTGTAGCCTTGACCGACGGTCTCGGTCATTGAAGGAAGATCGATCATTGAAGGAACTCAGTAATCTCTGGCACTTGATGAAAGTGGTACTCAGTGATGCCTGTGGTGCTCAGTCCTTATTCAGTTGATTCCTTTCCACAACTTGCTAATGCCTTTATTCAACAATTTCAAAATAATATTGGTCCGCAAGTGTCTTTGATTGATTTAATGCATTGTAAACAAAGTGCTAAAAAAAAATTGACTGAATTTATTGGTAGATTTAAGCATTTTCAATGTCAGATTTCCTATCTTGTTCCTGATATTGATATTCAATGTATGTTTATTTCAAATTTGCAAAAGGATATTAGAGATAAGATTTTGCTTACTGAATTTACCTCTTTTCAACAACTTTGTGTAGCGCTTCATCATTATCAATTACAAGTGAGTCAATTTGAGAGCAACACTCCAATGTCTCTTGTTCCAATTGATAAGAGTGATGCTGCTCCTAATCCAACCAAATTGAAAAAATTTAAGAACTATGTCAAGATAAACAAACAAGTGAATGCAGTTGCTGATCAGGTTGTTGTTGCATCTCATAATGCCACTTCTGCATCTACTACTTTTCAATTAAATCATACGTTTACTCTTTCTAAAACTTTACATGCTATTATGAATAGGTTGTTAGCTGCTAATATGATTACTTTACCTCCTATTCGACCTCTTTTACCTACTACGATTGCATCTAAATCTTTTGATCAAAATTATTTTTGTCAATATCATCGTCAGAATGGTCATGATACTGAGAGATGTTATTCTTTAAAACATAAGGTTCAAGATCTAATTGATTCTAAGGTTTTATCTGTTGATAATCTGGATAGTAGTGGGAATCAATCCACCTATCCTCCTAATCAGAACCTTCAAATCTATACGAACCCTTTGCCTACACATGATACTAATACTATTTCTCAACCATCTACTATGGAAATTGTGTATGACTCAAAGATGGATGATCTCAATCATGTTGTTAATCAAGTGGAGCATGTTGATTAGTCTATATCTCCACCTCACCCTCAACCTCAACTTCAAACTCAGATTCAACCTCAAGTTCAATCTCAACCTCGACCAAAACCTAAAATGAAAACTCAACCAAAACCTTGACAAAAAATCTAAGAATAAAAGACCTTGGAAACTTTTGATTACCTTTGATGACTTTGAGACTATAAAAGCTCATGATGGTCCCCTTTACATTGCTGCTAGGATTGCTTAGATACCTACTTGTGGTTGTCTTGTTGATCCTACCTCCTTAGTCAATGTTATCACTGAAGAAAATCTTTTTATGAAAAGTTTACAATGTGACTTCTATGATACATCAGATGTGTGGATTCAAACTTGCAATGGTTTTCTTTATCCTATTACTATACCGGTTGAACTTTGTGGAAAGATTGTGAACACTACCTTTGTTGTTGTTCCTACTTCTGATCAATTTCAAGTTAAGCTAGGTTTTCCTTGGTTGATTTCCATGCATGCTATTGCTTCACCTATCCATAAGTGTCTTAAGTTCATTCATGATGAAGAAGTGAAGATGATTAATCATAGTTTATATCAACCTTCTAGGCCTAGAGATTGCACTGCTCTAGATTTCTTTTGGCCTTCATTACCTAATTCATGTCCTCCTCGACCTGATAATATTTTTCAATCATATCAAGCCTATAAACATTGTAAAATCCTTGAATTAAGTTCACCTCCTAGGGATCTTAATCATGGTCTTTTACCTACACCTTCGATACCTCCTATGGCCTTTAGTTCTGTTAATCAAGTTCCTTCTACTGAACCTATCAAAGATCTTGTGATTGTTTCTCCGATGGTTAATAATCCTATTGATCTTCCTAAAAGACCCATGAAGGATCCTATGATTGTTCCTCCTATTTCTCAACCTATTTCAAATAAATCAAAATGAAACTGATCTGCTTATGAACATCGTAAAAAGTGTCGTGCTCATGCTAAAGCTAAAAGATCTTTGGATAAACCTATGCATAATATGTTAGAAGATGTTGTTACTAATAATGATGTTCACATGCATGATTATGATGATAATATTCATATCTTAGATCCTATTTTGATTAATTTGGATGAGGAAGATACTCTTGATGATACCGATGATGTTAATGATGAATATGAAACTATTGACATTGACATTGATTTACCTAATATGCTTTCATCACAATTAACTCTTACACCTAGTGTCAAACATAGTGATTCTCAAGAGGATCCTTGTTTGGAACTAGCTATCTTTCCTACTATGTTGGATATAGTCCCTCTTACAAGTTACCCACCTTCCCTAAATGATATACAATGAGATGGGGAAAGTAGGTGACACGCTTGATCGACTTGTCCTTCATGGTAGTTTTGTTGTGTATTTTCCTTTTGTACTGTGTTTCTCCCATAATGTGTTTGCTAAATGTTGTTAGATTCTTTTATACGATCCTTGTTACTCAATTGGTGCAAGGTGATTAAGGAATAAAAAACTGTTGTTCAAATCTCCTATATGTATCTCTATTCTTCTATGCATTGTTCAATGTTATGTTGTAAATGTGCTATTGTTCGTAAATATTTCCTTGTGTAATCTGATTGGATTCGAGATATGGTAGCACTAATTCTTTTTGGTCTCCATGTTATGGTCCAAAAAGATTCTCCTTCGTATATCTTATGTGATCTTTCCTCCTTTGTGATTATAGTTCTACTTTCTTTGGGGAATGATGTTAATTCATTTGCAATAATATCATATATATATTATCTTATGATCATACTGACCCCATAGTAGGTAGATCCCTTCTGTGTTCTTTATATGTTTCTGTGATATTCCCTTGATTTGTCTTCGTCTGGGGGCATCTCGACATGGAAACATAATCAGTGGAGTTGTTTATGTTTCCATTAAATCCATTGCTCCTGTTAAAGTGTCAGCAATGACTTTAACGTGGGGGCATACGCTCTGCTCACCTGTTGCACACATGCACTTTTCAATATGCATATATTTTTCAAGATACTTCTTTTCCCTTTTTGGATTAGTAACTAATCCTTAAAGCACAGATTTATATTTTAGGATCTCTTGATCCCTCTAGTTTCAAATACACATATATTGTCATCCCTTAAGGTCGGAAGTGTTCTTAAGATTGGATCACTTTTGTTTTTATTTTTGGTTTTATTCTGATGGAATAGAATATTCCTAAGGATAAATCCTTGATGGGTTGACTAGTGAGTAGCCACATTTACTAGGTGGTTCAATTCCATCTTTCCAGTTGCACCATTTTCCTGTGTGGTTCACAATGGGACATAAGTTCTCATTGGGTGAGATAATCACACCTTCTTTCTCTCTATAGAGATGTTTCTCTTTGTAGTACCCTGCCCGTAGTTTGCTTCTAGGTTTCTTTATGTTTCAATGTTTGACCAAATTCTTTTAGGTCACTTTTGATGTGATCGATTATTATGTTAATAAATGATGATTATGGATTTCTGTTCATTGAATGTGTATCAAGTTATTGCCTAGATTCGATGTTGATATCATTTGATGTTATGTTTATGTTTTATATTGATTTATGGTACTGATCCCATACTGGCATGTGTATGGTTATCTTGTGTTTGCATCTGTCTGATGTGTTTGTTTGGTAGAGGACGGAGGCGTAGCTACTCGCATAGTCAAGATCCACATGACCGACCGTACCCTATCATTATTTGTCATATATTATTGTATGTACATGCTTCATTTTATGATGACAGGCTTACAGGTATAGGGCATCATCTTCCCTGAATTGGCAGGAGTGAGCGTGCCCACAAACATTCATCTTAATGCTAAAGAGGGGAGATAATACACAGACCCAAACCCTAAACTTAAGCCTTATTGTCCTAGCATTGGACAAGTGTCAGTCCTACTACCCTACCAGAATTCACCTGATTGGCATGAATTCGTGGATACCTTCTCCCGAGTTTGTTTGATTTATTGTGTTTGACTTTTACATTGCATGATTCAATTGATTTATGATTATGTGGGTGATTATTAATTTATTAATTATAATTGAATTACATTAATTTAGATTATTTTATGTGAATATCAATGTAAGGTGCATAGTTGAATTTAATGTTTAATTATGCTTCTAAGATTTAATTGACGGAATTAAATTAAAGTTAATTATTTTAGTATTGAAAATTAATATTGATTATGTCCTAAGTTTATTATGATGAAATTTAATTAAAATCAAATAATTGATTATTTGGATTTAATTGAGTATTTTATTGAGAATTAGATTTTATTATGTTTGTGAGTATTATTGAATGATTAAATAATTAATTGCATGAATTCATGATGCATTAAGTATTTAATTTATTTAATAATAGATTTTATTATTAACATGTGCATAATTGAAAATGATTTGTTTGAGAAAGTGACAACTTGTCTTTATGAGACTAAGTTGAGTTGTGCACAATTATATTTATTTTTAATTATTAAATAGTAATTTCTCTCAACAAAAGTGGGAGAATTTGATTAGGAGTTCTTTGTGTGAGTCATCTAGGGTTTTGCATGTTTAGTGGAGTTGAATCCCTAATAGGGGGATTTTGCATTCATTTGGAGTGAATCAGTTTGTTGGAGCAATTTTGGAGAGAGCTTTTGGATGTTTTGTGTTTTCTTTGTGTTCTTGAGCTTTTAGAGATTGTGCATGAATTCTGGGTGAAGGTTGCTTGCACTTGGATTTGGGATTGTATGCACTGAGATTCAGATCTGTAGGTGGAGCTTTTCTGTTGTCAAATCTGAGGGTTTCAACATTCTACAGACCTTCTTATTCAGTATTTAGCATTGGAATTGAGGTAGGTATTTGTGGAGTTTTTTTGTGAATTCATCAGTAGTTCTTTCTGCAATTTCTCTATGTTTGTTTTATTTTGTAGATATAGATCTATTTTCTATTTATGCTTTAAATTTGAGGGTTAGAAAACTCATTAGAATGCTATTTCATATTTTTATATTAACTTGGCACAGTAGGGTTATGCTGTCCAAATTTGGAGAGAAAATTCATCCTAGGGCACTTACAAAATGAAAAATTAATCTCTCTATAGTTAGTTCTATAGTATGACTGAATTAATTAAATGGGTTGTTTAGGAAAAACAATTTTGGTTAAAAAAAAATTACAATCTAGGTGAAAAATCCATTCTCTGTTAAAAAATGACAGTTTAAAAAAATATACCACAGTAAATTAAATTTTCTTATATATGTTAGAAAGATACATTAGTAAATTTGTTATGTATTTGCAAAAGAAAATGGAGGAAAAGACAAGTTAAGAAAATGACAAAAATTCATGTGCAGCGAGCAAAATTATCCTTTTTCCTTTTCTGGAAAAAATTACACAGTCCTGGTAATTTTCCATTTTCAGAAATATTAAATTCATTTAAAAAAAATTGCTAATTGATATATCTTTATAACTATAGTTGTAAAAAAAGATTGCATTGTAAAAATGCTATTTGCATGATTTAACTATTTGAAAAGTTTTTATTTAAAAAAAATATATCTAAAAGTTTTATGTTTAAAAATATTATATTAAAATTGTTTTTGATAAAGTGATTGGAGTGGGGGCCACCACCTCCCCACTCCACGACAACAGAGGCTTGCTGATGACTTGCGCGAGGTAGGGCCGCACGACAGGGCCTACCATCGGCAACCCCAAAAAGGGGCGGTAGGTTCCCTATGCCGGCGGTGCGAGCGTGGCCGCCGGTAAGGGGCCCGCGGGATGTGGGGCCCAACCCCCCCCCAATTCATTTTTATTTTTTAATTTCATCTAATTTAATTTTTTTTCTTTTGTTTATTATTTATCATAATTTAAATTTGTTAAGTGGTATTAATTTTATTTAATATTTATTTTTTTAGTTAAATCTATTTCATATATATGTTAAGGTTATTAAATTATTTTCTTTTAATAATATAGATTTTTGCAAATTTATTAATATAAAATTTGTTTTATATGTAGTCATGGTTTGATTAATTTGCAAATAAAGTTTGTATTGTAATTTATTTTATTCTATGGTGTAGTTTAGAAATAATCATTTTTACTATTTATTTTAGTAAAATAGATTATTAATTTTAGTTATTTGAATTGAAAACTCATAATTTAGATTTTTATATAAATCTAAAATTTGATTAGAACTAAATGATTTAGTAATTGTATATTGATCATGTTGATAGTTGGTTAAGTTAGATGGGGTACATATATTTGTGGAATATGATATATCTAATTATGAATCATATTGGAAAAATAACTTAACAAGTGTTTAATTTTATACTAAAATTGGGTGTTTTCATTATGTTGGAAACTTAGGTATTCTATAGGGAATTTGTTTCACTTATACTATTATTTGAAATGATTGATTTCAAAATTTCCTAGTAGACCTTGTTTTTTAATTAAGTTGTGATAATTATGGAACGTATTTGATTATGATATTTACCTCAGTTCAATTAGTGTGAATGTCTATTCTTCATGTTCTCTTTTACATTATGGGTTGTTGGGTTCTAGATGACCTAGGGGAATACAGAGGCTGGGGTTTGAGTCAGATGTTCATGTTATCAGTTATGTTTGGTGTGTGTGTACTCTCTCTGATTATCACTCCTATTTGACCATTGGGCTCATGATATATTGTATTCTATTTGTGGTATCTCTGTAACCATATCTAGTTTTTTTGTGTGAAAATGGATGAGGTTATGTAGTTGAATACCTGATTAGATCTAGGAGAGATCTGTGAGCCTAGGGTAGTTTACCTGGACATGTAATAAGAGGTGGCTTGCAATAAGTGTCAGGGCCCTCAAGTGGCTACTAGGATCACTTATTGTAAGTTTTCAATAATCAAGTGATAACTTAATATAATTAAGGGGAAATAAATGAACCTAATAAGATATGAGTCCTCACCCAAGTGTTAGTGCTAGTACAGACTAAGATGGGTTGAGAAGATGACTAGCGCCCTTTTAAGGGACGAGTTGGCATAGTTGATGACTTCATCAGTACGAGAGGTCATTGATACCGTGTATGGTCACTTGGGTGCCAGGATCCAGAGAGATTACCAGGACAAAACTCAAGGGTTAGACGTACATGATGACACCTTCCTATGCATAGTTTGGTTATTCTACATGTGTCAGTTGCCTCTAGTTTAGTGATTTGTACCTTTATCTATATCATGTGTATCTTGAGTTAGAGTGCTTTCAAGATCCTTTTGCTTAGGGTTTTATCCTTGTTTTGTATTGGTTATCTGATTGGGGTTTGTGGTTATCTCCTCAGCATGGTGGGGTAGGCCTTTGTGGTTCTACATGGATGGGTGGTAGTGATTCTTTACCATTTGAGATTCAACGTCCTGGTGCCAGTGCTTGATGGTGGTCCTGCAGTTGGTTTCCTTATGATATTTCATTGATGCTTCTTTCTTATCTTTATTATTTGTAATCTTGTATTAGTGTATCACATGCGATACCTAATCTAGACATTGTATTATCATAGTTAGTTTTATTACTACATACCCTGCGACATGTGTAGTGGATGTCAGTTTATTTAGATATCATGGATGTCCATGAGGATTGTATTTATTGTTATCATGTAATTGTAATTTATAAGTTATGGAATCTTTTATTGATGTTAGTTTTAGTTGTGTCTTATTCTTACGTAATTCTACGTCATGGAACCCTTGAGTCTTGTAATCTGTGTTGGGTGTTGTTTCAATGTGAGTATGTGGTAATTGCTTCCGCACTGTTGTTTATCTTATTTGTTAACTTTAGAAAAAAAAAAATATTCACCAAACTTAGTAGTATGTTTAGGTTAACTTCTCTTGGGTTCCCTGGCAGGGCATTACATCTAGTATCAGAGTGGAGTTTCTACACTGGGAACTCTGGGTATGTATGCCTATTAGGTTTTGTGTGGTCTAAACTTGAAAACTAAACATAGACATAAAACATTTTGTTTTTAGACCATTGCTTTATGATTATGTTTTCCTTTTTTTGTTTTGTTTAAGAGCTTTGTTGAGAGTTTTTGTTGGATCTATGATGTTGCAAGAATTATGGCTGTGACTAGATCCACTAGAGGTTGAGGTAGAGGTCATGCTGGTAACCGTGGAAGGGGTAGACAACCTAGCCCTTCTACTAGTGTTAGTCAGGAGAGTCACCAGCAATAGTCTAGGGGTGAGCAAAGAGAGGATTGTTAGGATGATCCTAATATGAGATAGCTCTTACGGGTGATTCTTAATCATCTTGGTCCTAAGCAGGTTAGAGCAGAGCAGGGTAGAGAGAGGTCTAAGAGTCCTCCCAGGAGGGACTTCACAGTTGATCCTATAGTGGTAGCAGCTAACCACATGAGGGATCTAATGAGAGGGTGACCCATTCCCTTTGATGGGAAAGGTACTAGTTTAGAGGCAGAGACATGGTTGATAGCCTTAGAGTGGAGTTTTGCCATGCATCCCTTTAGTAGAAATACTAAAGCCAAGTATGTGATTATGCAGCTTACAGATTTTGCTGCTATATGGTGGAAGATAGAGGAGCAGAAGTTAGGGTTCTGGATAGACATTGTCACTTGGGAGTTGTTTCTGGAACACTTCCGAGATCGCTTCTTATCAGATCAGTGGAGGTGACAAAGAGCAGATGAGTTTCATAATCTGAGACAATTTACCTTGTCGGTAGGAGAGTATGAGCGTTAGTTTTTTGAGCTCAAACAATATGCTGGCTTCAGACAGGATATGGCTCTCTTGGTACAACACTTTGTGAGGGGACTAAATGCACGTATCATTGCAGAGGTCCTACTATTTGAGCCTAAGACCCTTCAAGAGGTGGTCATTAAGGCCACCCTTATAGAGATGAACCTTTCTTTAGGTCATGGTAGTCAGAGAGGTGTCCAGCCTAGTGGTTCCAAGGGGAATCGGTCTCAGAGGAATGAGAATTTTTAGAATCCTCCTACCTTTTTAAAAGGTAATCAGAATCAGCAGGATAAAAAATTCTTCCAAGGTAATGGTGGTGGTTCTTGATCAGTGAACTATCACAACTGGTAGCGTAGTATGCACAATCAAAATGATCAGCCCACTCAGAATTCACATCAGGATTTTGGCAGGGGTAGTTTTCAGCAGCCTAGTACTCCTGCAGCACAGAGAGTCTTCAAGGGGGATTGTTTCACTTGTAGCTAACAGAGTCATAAGTCATACGATTGTCCCCAGTTTTCAGCTCAACATTTAGGACAGAGGCCATTGGTTTTTAAGCCTACAGTGGGAGATGCAGGTAGATCTCATAGGGCCTTTGCGATAGGGAACGATCCTCAGTGTTCGAACCCTAAGGCAGGAAAGGGTCCGATGGGACCTACTCAGTGATCTTTGTTTTGGTTTTCTCTTTAGTATAGTGATAATTTATAGGACTTATATCCCTACTTGTTCCAGGCTTCCAGGAGTAAGCCTAATTCTAGGGGGGGTGGATGTAGTACCCCGCTCGTAGTTTGCTTCTAGGTTTCTTTATGTTTCAGTGTTTGACCAAATTCTTTTAGGTCACTTTTGATGTGATTGATTATTATGTTAATAAATGATGATTATGGATTTCTGTTCATTGAATGTGTATCAGGTTATTGCCTAGATTAGATGTTGATATCATTTGATGTTATGTTTATGTTTTATATTGATTTATGGTACTGATCCTATACTGGCATGTGTATGGTTATCTTGTGTTAGCATCTGCTTGATGTGTTTGTTTGGTAGAGGACGGAGGTGTAGTTACTCACATAGTCGAGATCCACATGAATGACCATAGCCTATCATTGTTTGTCATATATTATTGTATGTACATGCTTCATTTTATGATGACAGGCTTGCAGGTACAGGGCATCGTCTTCCCTGAATTGGTAGGAGTGAGCGTGCCCACAAACATTCATCTTAATGGTAAAGAGGGGAGATAATACAGATTCCCAAACCCTAAACCTAAGCCTTACTGTCCTAGGATTGGACAAGTGTCAATCCTACTACCCTACTCGAATTCACCTGGTTGGCATGAATTCGTGGATCCCTTCTCCCGAGTTTGTTTGATTTATTGTGTTTGATTTTTACTCTGCATGACTCAATTGATTTATGATTATGTGGGTGATTATTAATTTATTGATTATAATTGAATTACGTTAATTTAGATTATTTTATGTGAATATCAATGTTAGGTGCATAGTTGAATTTAATGTTTAATTATGCTTCTATGATTTAATTGAGGGAATTAAATTAAAGTTAATTATTTTAGTATTGGAAATTAATATTGATTATGTCCTAAGTTTATTATGATGAAATTTAATTAAAATCAAATAATTGATTATTTGGATTTAATTGAGTATTTTATTGAGAATTAGATTTTATTATGTTTGTGAGTATTATTGAATGATTAAATAATTAATTGCATGAATTCATGATGCATTAAGTATTTAATTTATTTAATAATAGATTTTATTATTAACATGTGCATAATTGAAAGTGATTTGTTTGAAAAAGTGACAAATTGTCTTTAGGAGACTAAGTTGAGTTGTGCACAATTATATTTATTTTTAAATATTAAATAGTAATTTCTCTCAACAAAAGTGGGAGAGTTTGATTAGGAGTTATTTGTGTGAGTCATCTAGGGTTTTGCATGTTTAGTGGAGTTGAATCCCTACTAGGGGGATTTTGCATTCATTTGGAGTGAATCAGTTTGTTGGAGCAATTTTGGAGAGAGCTTTTGGCATTTTTGTGTTTTCTTTGTGTTCTTGAGCTTTTAGAGATTGTGCATGAATTCTAGGTAAGGTTGCTTGCACTTGGATTTGGGATTGTATGCACTGAGATTCAGATCTGCGGGTGGAGCTTTTCTATTGTCAAATTTGAGGGTTTCAACATTCTACAGGCCTTCTTATTCAGTATTTAGCATTGGAATTGAGGTAGGGATTTGTGGAGTTTTTCTGTGAATTCATCAGTAGTTCTTTCTACAATTTCTCTATGTTTGTTTAAGTTTGTAGATATAGATTTGTTTTCTATTTATGCTTTAAATTTGAGGGTTAGAAAACTCATTAGAATGCTATTTCATATTTTTATATTAACTTGGCACAGTAGGGTTATGCTATCCAAATTTGGAGAGAAAATTCATCCTAATGCACCTAGAAAATGAAAAATTAATCTCTCTATAGTTAGTTCTATAGTATGACTGAATTAATTAAATGGGTTGTTTAGGAAAATCAATTTTGGTAAAAAAAAAATACAATATGGGTGAAAAATCCATTCTCTGTTAAAAAATGACAGTTTAAAAAAATATGCCACAGTAAATTAAATTTGCTTATATATGTTAGAAAGATACATTAGTAAATTTGTTATGTATTTGCAAAAGAAAATGGAGGAAAAGACAAGTTAAGAAAATGACAAAAATTCATGTGCAGTAAACAAAATTGTCCTTTTTGCTTTTCTGGAAAAAATTACACAGTCCTGGTAATTTTCCATTTTCAGAAATATTAAATTCATTTAAAAAAAATTGCTAATTGATATATCTTTATAACTATAGTTGTAAAAAAGAAAATTGCATTGTAAAAATGTTATTTGCATGATTTAACTCTTTGAAAAGTTTTTATTTAAAAAAAATATATCTAAAAGTTTTATGTTTACAAATATTATATTAAAATTGTTTTTGATAAAGTGATTGGAGTGGGGGCCACCACCTCCCCACTCCACGGCAGCACAGTCCTGTTGATGACCTGCCCGAGGCAGGGCCTGCCGTCGACACCCCCAAAAAGGGGCTCGCGCCGCAGGTTCCCTATGCTGGTGGTGCCAGGGTGGCCGCCAGTAAGGGGCCTGCGGGGTGTGGGGCCCAGCCCCTCCAATTCATTTTTATTTTGTAATTTCATCTAATTTAATTTTTTTTCTTTTGTTTATTATTTATCATAATTTAAATTTGTTAAGTGGTATTAATTTTATTTAATATTTATTTTTTTAGTTAAATCTATTTCATATATATGTTAAGGTTATTAAATTATTTTCTTTTAATAATATAGATTTTTGCAAATTTATTAATATAAAATTTGTTTTATATGTAGTCATAGTTTGATTAATTTGCAAATAAAGTTTGTATTGTAATTTATTTTATTCTATGGTGTAGTTTAGAAATAATCATTTTTACTATTTATTTTAGTAAAATAGATTATTAATTTTAGTTATTTGAATTGAAACTAATAATTTAGATTTTTATATAAATCTAAAATTTGATTAGAACTAAATGATTTAGTAATTGTATATTGATCATGTTGATAGTTGGTTAAGTTAGATGGGGTACATATATTTGTGGAATATGATATATCTAATTATGAATCATATTGGAAAAATAACTTAACAAGTGTTTAATTTTATACTGAAATTGGGCATTTTCATTATGTTGGAAACTTAGGTATTCTGTAGGGAATTCGTTTCACTTATACTATTATTTGAAATGATTGATTTCAGAATTTCCTAGTAGACCTTATTTTTGAATTAAGTTGTGATAATTATGGAACATATTTGATTATGATCTTTACCTCAGTTTAATTAGTGTGAACGTCTATTCTTCATGTTCTCGTTTACATTATGGGTTGTTGGGTTCTAGATGACCTAGGGGAATACAGAGGCTGGGGTTTGAGTCAGATGTTCATGTTATCAGTTATGTTTGGTGTGTGTGTACTCAATTTGATTATCACTCCTGTTTGACCATTGGGCTCATGATATATTGTATTCTATTTGTGGTATCTCTGTAACCATATCTAGTTCTTTTGTGTGAAAATGGATATGAGGTTACGTAGTTGTATACCTGATTAGATCTAGGAGAGATCTGTGAGCCTAGGGTAGTTTACCTAGACATGTAATAGGAGGTGGCTTGCAATAAGCGTCGGGGCCCTCAAGTGGCTACCAAGATCACTTATTGTAAGTTTTCAATAATCAAGTGATAACTTAATATAACTAAGGGGAAATAAATGAACCTATTAAGATATGAGTCCTCACCCAGGTGTTAGTGCTAGTACAGACTAAGATGGGTTGAGAAGATGACTAGCCCCCTTTTAAGGGATGAGTTGGCATAGTTGATGACTTCATCAGTATGAGAGGTCATTGATACCGTGTATGGTCACTTGGGTGCCAAGATCCAGAGAGATTACCAGGACAAAACTCAAGGGTTAGATGTACATAATGACACCTTCCTATGCATAGTCTGGTTATTCTACATGTGTCGGTTGCCTCTTGTTTAGTGAGTTGTACCTTTATCTATATCATGTGTATCTTGAGTTAGAGTGCTTTCAAGATCTTGAGTGAACCCACAATAGTAGGTTACACTTTTTTGCCTGAATGGACACTGAACTCTACATTTTGAAAAAAACTTTCAGATTCAGATGCATATTGTCATTAAATCATTTGAAATCTGAAGAAGAATTAAATTAGAGTCTTTTAAGATTTTATGTCTAGATTCTAAATATATTTTTTATTTTTATTTTTTAATTTATTTGAATGGTTTTTTCTTTCTCCCACGAAAACTGGTATGTTGCTGAAAATGTCATTTTCAAATAGTTACATTATTTTCATAGAGCATAACTTTTTTTCTAGAATAGATATCAATGTGATTATTTTTAATTTAGTTTTGTAACATCCATATGGATTGCATGCAATTGGTTTGATGACATTATCATGATTATTGCATATTTTATTAATGTTTGAAGTTGACTAAACTGTAATTTTGACATACCTTGACTACGTAGCTTATAACTTGTCGTGTATTTGTCCAATTTTAGTTTTATTTATTTTTATAGTTCAAGATAAATTCAATATCTAGGGCATAGATATTTTTTAGATTTTTTTTTCTCTCATTTTCTATTTTTCCATAAGCATCAAACATAGAGGCAGACATACGGTGGAATATATATGTTTCGTAAAACTAAAAATACAAAGTCATAATAAACTTAATATATCTTATCATTATAATCATTAGAAACATTTTCATCACTAATACCTTACTACATAGATAGGTTTTTTAAATGGATTCATTTGATTTTCCAAAAGTTAAAGTCAAAGTCATTTTTTGTTAGTATTTTAATAGGTGCGAAGGAGACTCCATTGGAGGTATAAATGAGGAGTATAGATGTTATATCAATGTTTTTTTTTAATCTAAGATGCTTTGAGATAACCATTTGTAATTAATTCCTTCAAATGGAACTTTTCAGGGCTTAAATTATCATATTTTATTAAAAATGTGTTATTTTAGCAAAAATTAGCATGTCTAAAAAAGTGTAACCCACTATTGTGGGGTCACCCTCCTTCTTCTTAGGGTTTTATCCTTGTTTTGTATTGGTTATCTGATTGGGGTTTGTGGTTATTTCCTCAACACGGTGGGGTAGGCCTTTGTGGTTCTACATGGATGGGTGGTAGTGATTCTTTACCATTTGAAATTCAACGTCTTGGTGCCGGTGCTTGATGGTGGTCCTGCAATTGGTTTCCTTATGATATTTCATTGATGCTTCTTTCTTATCTTCATTATTTGTAATCCTATATTAGTGTATCGCATGTGATACCTAATTTGGATATTTTATTAATATAGTTAGTTTTATTACTACATACCCTGCGACATGTGCAGTGGATGACAATTTATTTGGATATCATGGATGTCCATGAGGATTGTATTTATTGTTATCATGTAATTGTATTTTATAAGTTATGGAATCTTTTATTGATGTTAGTTTTAGTTATGTTTTATTCTTATGTAATTCTACATCATGGAACCCTTAAGTCTTGTAATCTATGTTGGTTGTTGTTTTAATGTGAGTAAATGGTAATTGCTTCCGCCCTATTGTTTATCTTGTTTGTTAACTTTAGAAAAAAAAAATGTTCACCAAACTTAGTAGCATGTTTAGGTTAACTTCTCTTGGGTTCCCTGGCAGGGCATTACACTTTTATTGTGATCTAGGAGTTGATGAAGACTTGAGTCCCTAGGGGCTTAAGGTTTCTCTTTGTCCCTTAGATTATGATAAGATTATCTTTTCATTTTGATCTCCTTTACCAAGAGTTTGCATCGAGTCCATACTCTTGCTAAAGTGGGGGCTTAATGTATCATCTTAAATTGGAAGCACTTCCATGATAAGAGTGTTTAGCCCTCTGAGTAAGTGGTTTGGGGTCATGTCAAGCACCTTGATCAGGTCTTTGCATGTATTTGGCTTTTCTCCCCACTTTCCACTTCTTCCCTGCACTTGATTTCTTCATTCTAGGTGAAATTAGGGTTAGGATCTTAAGGATTTTACTAATTTTCCCTCTTCCATGGCTCTATTTTCTAGGTAAGATGTAGAAATAGATCCTCCTAGCATTCATCATAGTAATCATAGAATTTTATGTCTATCCTTGACATTCTGTCCTGTTGTAGCATCAGTTCTAGGTTTCTAGGCATCCCCGGGACCTCCTGACTTGGTTTTGAGTCAATCTGGGACTAGGGTCAGGGTCAAGGTCAAACTTGACTAGGTCAAGATCGAGCTCGAACCTGACTAGGTCAAGTCCAACCTTGATTTTTCCCCCTTCCTTCAAATCTCCAATTTCCAAGATTTTCGAGCATCGCGCTTTCAGGAGATTTATTTTCCCACCTCCAAGTTAGCCATTTCGAGTTTCGGGATGGTAAATCCTTTAATTGTATTTAATCTAGGTATATTTTCTAAAGGTTAGGATCTAATTGGGATTTAATTCTCCAAGGTGGCCCCTCTAGAGGAGTGTGCCCTAGTTCACTATAAAAGGAGGCCTTCTTCTCTCATTTTCTCATCCACAATCAAGCAATTGATATCCATCTTTCACATCTCAAGTTCTCAAGTTCTCAAGTGCAAGCAAGCCTTCAAGCATTCAAGTGTTCAAGCATCCATCCATCAAGGAGATCCATTGTTAGCCATTGAAGGATTCAATCTCTTTGGAGCCCCCTTGAAGATCCATTCTTCTCCATTCATGCAAGCTTTCTCATATGCAAAGATCGAATCAAGATTGGTGTTGAAGATCAAATACCATTGATTGGAGACATCCTATATTCATTCCTACTCGTGGATTTGAAGATTCAAATCCTCTACAAGGACTTCAACATAAGTGAGGTGATTTGTTTCAATTACTTTGTTTATGCACAATACATTTCAATTCAATTTCAAGGTTAATTCCTAAATTGGGGTTTGGCCAAGGCAAACCCCCCATACAACAAAAACCCCCATTTTCTTCCAGGTATAGGTGTAGAATTTCAGATCTGAGAGTGAATTTGGATACCCTTTTCGGAAAAATTTTGAGATCTGTGAACATAATTTGAATCAGACTTGAAATAAAGAATGTAGTATTTGACCTTTTATGAGGGTCAAACCCGAGCTGACCCATCTTGGAGAAAGATTTTTGGGTTTTCTCTGTCTTGGCATTTCCAGTCCAAGATAGATTTCAAATTTTCCTGAAAGTGTACACAGACATCAGAATTCAACATTTTCTAGATCTACCCTAATTTGAGGTTAGTATTTGTATTTCAATTATTTCAAATTTCCAAAAATAATATATATATCTTCCTCCATAGGGAAATATTGGATTTACTCTCTCTCTCTCTTCCATATTCTTCACAAATTGATTCAATTGTGTATTAACCTTTTGGTTGATCAAATTGGATCTTGTCTTTGGGGAATTTGGGTTTGAGAATAGATCTCATATTTCCCCCTATACATTTGAATAGGGTTGAATCCATTTTACCTCTATTCAAGGATGAATGTGTTTTATTTTATAGTGGGTCAGATTATTGTGGAAAAGAAAATTGTATCCCACTTTGAGTTTTCCTTCTCACCAGCCTTTTTAAGGAAAATTCTCGAGAGGCAAGCCCACTAAAGTTCTAGCATGTTCATTTGAAAGTGAATAAATTAAGTGAAAATATAGGTTTAGGAGTTTGATTCACCAAAAGGTGAAGAGTGAAGAGCCCCATAATAGGTAATAATTATCATACCAAAGCTTTCCCTAGGAATAGTTGATGCAAGGGCATTCTAGGGTACTCAGTGGATCTGCATGGGAGGTGTGTGTCTGGCCAGTGTTACTCAATTGTAGCCTTGACCAACGGTCTCGATCATTGAAGGAAGATCGATCATTGAAGGAACTCAGTAATCTCTGGTGCTTGGTGAAAGTGTTACTCAGTGATGCCTGCGGTGCTCGGTCGACAATGGTGCTCAACAAGGCTTGGCATGCTCGGTTATTTCACTGTTGCTCGGTTGTTCTGGTTTACCAATTGGAGTTCTGTGTGATTTTTTGGGCCAACTTGGTGCATTTATTATTTGTAGCTATTGTTACATGCTGACATGTTGAATTTAATTATTGTAAGGCTATTTGAGAGAAGACTTGTATTGCATTTAATTTTTGTTAGGAGTTAATGGTTTCATCTAGCTGACTTATGGGTGAGGATTAGTATTTATAGGATGTTTGGGTAGATGTTTAGGCATCAATTTTTGGGACATATTTGAGTGGTGAAGTTGTAGAAAAGATCCTACAAGATCTTGCAGATCAAATTGATTTTTGATAGTTTGTTTTAACAGAGCTAGTGGTTGAGGCTTGGAAACATGGAGATTTCTTGTAGGCTTGCGAGCTCAAGTTTAGATCTGCCTTAGGGTTTTTATCAATTTTTGATGTTTTTCAGAGCTAAACTAGCTAGAGTTGTATTAGATCTTTTTAATCTTGCAGAATTACTTCTGATTGTAATTTTCCCTAACTCGGAAGGCCTTACAGTCAGGCATGTTAATGAAAATTTGAGTTAAAACATTTGTTGTGTTGAGTTATCCGTTGTGTTGTTCTGAAGCTGCAAGGTTGGACTATCCTTAATTAGATCCTCCATGCCTTGGTCTATGTTAGGTGGTATCAAAGAAAAGGTTTGATCTTGTTGGAGTGAAGGTTGACCTAGCAAGGCTGATCTTGCAAAGTTAATTTTGTTGGTGAAGAGATCATATGATCTGAGTTGTAGATCTGTGGCATTAAACTTGTGGATGTTGCCATATTTGTTTATGTAGGGTAGCAGGTTAAGATCTGACTTGTATACAACTTGGAGATTGCCACAAGGTGTTCGGTGTAGGGTTTTTGTTGCAGATGGTTTTCTCTTATCTTTAAGGATGCCTCTGAGAAGATTGGACCCTAGAGTGATTGTGCATCTCTGTGATACTATGGAATCTAGGATTACAAAGAATGTGAAATCAAATTTAAGATCTGAGATGGAATTGATGAAGAATGACATGGTCGCTGAGATCATGAGAGTTGTTACTGGTGTACCCCAGAATGTTGGTACTGAAGATGACTATTAGGAAGCTGCTAAAGACTTTGAAGCTACTAGATCTAGTGGTGATGATCGGAGGGATAGATCTAGTGAAGAAAAAATTGCTCGGTTGCCTAGATCTGGAGCTCGGTTAAGTAATAGTTATCGAATGGAAGTTTCTAGCTACTTTCTCTGGTACCTTGAAACCTAAGAACTTGATTGATTGGATTGGTGAACTTGAAGATTTCTTTGAGCTGGAAGAAATTGAAGATCCTCTTTGGGTGGGATTGTCACAGACTAAGTTGAAAAGACATGCTGCTCTTTGGTGGAAAGAACTATAATGAGATAGAGTAGATGAAGGTGAAATGAAGATCAATCATTGGAGGTTGATGGTGACAAAATTGAAAGCTAAGTTCATATTGGTGGACTATGAGCTTAACTTGTTTAAGAAGTTGAAGAATCTGAAGTAGAAGGATTTTTCTATTGAGGATTATATTGAGGAGTTCTACAATCTTACTATTCGGTTTGGACATCAAGAGCTTGGTAAGGAAAAAGGTAGCTCAGTATGTGAATGGTTTGAGATTCAATATTCAGGATGAGCTTGGTATGCTGAAGATTGATTTTGTTGAAGATGCTTATCATTATGCTCTGAAGGTAGAAGATAAGTTGAAGAGGAGACAACATAGTAACTCCTGAGGGAAGGAAAACATTGATCACTCCGTGAAGGATAAACTGATTGATGCAGAAGATGAACATAAACCTGTGGAACTAAAGAAGAAGATGGGTAGAGTTATCTTTAAGGGTACTTTCTATAACTATGGAGAGGAAGGACACCATTTTTTGAGTGTACATAGAAGAATCTTGGTGACCGATGAGCTGCTATAGTAAATGAGAATGAACCTAAATCTGAGAGCTTTCTACTTTAGAAAACATTTCTCGGTACAAAGGAGGAACCTTGTCAGAGGAGTAACTTGTACAAGACTCGATGCAAGTCTAGAGGTAAACTCTGTGATGTTATTTTTGATAGTGGTAGTACTAATAACCTTGTTGTTGAGGACATGGTTCAAAAAATTGGTTTGAAAAGAATGAATTATCCTTGTCCTTATAGGATTGGCTAGTTGCAAGATGTTCATGCTCTAGAAGTAAGAGAACAATGCTTTATTCATGTTCAGATTGCCCAGTATAAGGATCTTGTGTTATTTGATATTGTGAAGATGAATAATTGTGATATATTACTCGGTAGACCATGGCAACATGATTGCAGAGCTATGTATGACTGTGTCAAATTTTTTTTTACTGTTGAGAAGGATGACATGAAGTTTTCCCTGATGCCTTTGTTGGATACAATGCTCGGTAGGAGAAGCCTGAGTATTGGTAGCCAAGTTGAGTTGGTGGATCCTTAAGGTATGGTTGATTAGTGTGAAGGAAAGACCTGTGTGTTGACAAGAAAAGACTTGAAGAGATAGAGGAAGCTGAAATGGAAAATTATGCAAATTGAAAAGGTGGGGGACTTGTATGTGAAGAACCAATTCGGGGTTCATGTGCTGAATCCTAGAAGATGTTATTCTCACATATGAACATCTTTTTGAACCTGGGGTGTCTGATCTAGGGGCATTCTAGGGTACTCGATGGATCTAGATGGGAGGTGTGTGTCTGGCCAGTGTTACTAGGTTCCAACCTTGACCAATGGTCTCGGTCATTAAAGGAAGCTCAATCACTGAAGGAAATTGGTAATCTCTGGAATTTGATGAAAGTGTTACTCGGTGATGCCTACGATGCTCAGTTGACACTGGTGCTTAGCAAGACTTGGCATGCTCAGTTATTTCACTATTGCTCGGTTGTTCTAGTTTACTGATTGGGGTTTTGTGTGATTTTTTGGGCTGACTTGGAGCATTTATTGTTGGTAGCTATTGTTACAGGTTGACATGTTGAATTTAATTATTGTAAGGCTATTTGAGAGCTAACTTGTATTGCATTTAATATTTGTTAGGAGGAGTTAATGGTTTCATCCAGTTGACTTGTGGCTAAGGATTAGTATTTATAGGATGTTTGGGTAGATGTTTAGGCATTAGTTTTTGGGATAGATTTTAGTGGTGAAGTTGTGGAAAAGATCATGTGAGATCTTGCAAATCAGATTGATTTATGATAGTTTATTTTAGTAGAGCTAGTGGTTGAGGCTTGGAAACAAGGAGATTTCTTGGAGGCTTGTGAGGTCAAGTTTAGATCTTCCTTAGGGTTTTCATCAGTTGATGATTGTTTTCAGAGTTAAACTAGCTAGAGTTGTATTGGATCTTATTGATCTTGCAGAATTACTTCTGATTGTAATTGGTCCTAACCTAAAAGGCCTTACAGTTGGGCATGTTAATGAAAATTTGGGTTAAAACATTTTTTGTGTTGAGTTATCCGCCATGTTGTTCTTAAGCTGCAAGGTTGGACTATCCTTAATTGGATCCTCCATGCCTTGGTCGGCATCAATAGTGTATTCAGACTAGGTATTATTTCCCTATTATGGAGTGCATTTAAATTTTCAATCTAGAGATGTATACTTGAAATGGGACAATACATTTTTTGCACTAAGCCTCTTATAAAGTTATCTTACTTAAGCTATATGAAAGGAAAATGCATAGAATGAACTAGGCTATTGCTGTAGGAAACTAAAACACACAGCTGAATAAATAAAACTAATGCAAACAACCATAAGTTTAACTTCAACCTATTCTATCATTCCAAAGCATGTACTATGACTATTTTTGCATGTGTTGTAGGAACAAATATAGGTATAGTGTTGCAGGAGAAAGCAGTGAGGACTACTTCAAATACTAAAAATAGTTAAACTAGTTACTCTACTCTAATCTATTCCACCTCCCAAGTGGGCCCCCTTGGTTGGTTTCTATACACAAAAGATAATTCAAAATTACTCCTTCATTTCATATATTCAGAAAACCAATTACATGAAAATGGTACACATGATCAAAGAGTAACTTGCTTCTTAATATAACAGTAATAGTAATCATTTGTCTAACTAGATTTCCAACAATCATATCCCTATATATAGAGGATTAACATTTGAACATTCAGATAAGTTTTGACTGATTCATCCATGAATAAAGGAGAACACGTCAATCCACAATGGAAGATCATAAAGAATAAACAACCATTTCAATAGAATATTGATTGTAGAGGAGATTTAGCATGGTCATGCCCCTATATTCCCTGAGACATTTGTTCCTTCAATACTGCAAGCATGTCCGGCGGTTGTCTTAATGATTCTTCTTATCGTGGATGAAACATCATCACTTCCTCATTAATTATACCAATTTATTCTCCATTCATTCCTTCTATCCTGGTCGATTAGTAGTGTATGCATGTATATTCAAGTATTCAACTTAGTTAATTTTATCCAAATATGATGACTTACATTAAAACAATTATATGAAATACTGCAGTATATATATAATATGAGCAAGGTGTGTCTACTATTTTCTACCCATAAGTTTGTGGATTTGTTTGCACTTTTAGTATGTATACAAATTCAAGCATTGAAAAGTCACACAAATGTTTTGGGAATGTCTAGGAATAGAGCATAAAAACAACATAAAACAAAGACAAATTCTAGTCTCATCAAAGAGCATATCCCTACTATTCTTCACTTCCAAGCACAATTAACAATGTTCAATTTACCAAGCCTTATAATCTAAGGGGAATTGAGTTTTTCTACTCTCCTCCACAAACAATAGGTTTTACATTTAGTGCTTATTTATTCCTTAGCCTTTCTTTGAATTAATAAATCTAGTCGGTTTGATATTTTGATTCACTTGAAAAGTGAAGAGCATAGGCCTACTACTAAATTCCTCTAACAATAATAGGATTTTTAATTACTAGATTCAAAGTGAAAATGTCACAATTTAAACAAAAATTCAAAGGCATAAATTTTTACCTCTTTTCGAAGCTAGCAAAGGCTAGGGGCATTTTTTATTTGATTTTTCAAAAACTCACTCACCTAGTGGCGATTTTTCTAGCTCCTAAGATGAGAAAATTGATAAAGATTACACAATTTAAGCCTATTTCAATGAAAATATGCTTAATATTGCCTAAAAATTCATTTCTAGCTAAAATTCTCTAATAACTTTGATGCAATTCTCATATATGTCGATCGATTCTTTTGATTTTAGCCTTTCTTTTATAGATTTTTGCAAGCATAGGGGGTGGAGTTAAATTTAATCATGGTTAGGTTAAGGTTTAGTCCATGGTTTGAAATATGGGGACAATTTAAATGGTTTATCCTCAAAGCTTGGGACAATGAGACAAAATGAGTGGTCAAGATGCTCTCATCTTATGAGTGATTGAGATTCAATTTTAGCTTGATCCATGTGAGCCCAATCCTTGATTCCTATTGGTTGAGGTAATTTCCTCCCATGTGGTGGGTGAGGGAAAATATGAATTAATTAATTGAATTGAATTGATTTGTTTAGCCATGTGTACCTCTTAAATGGGTTGATTTGATTTTTAATTGAACTATACAATTGATTAGATTAATTGCATAATTAATTGATTTACCTTGATTTAATTGATTTATTTGGCTTTTAATCTTTAATTATTATTGGATTTTGGATTGATTGCAATTAATGCCTTGATTTTGCCTTAGTTTCTCATTTAATTTGATCTTGACTAATTTTAGGTGATTACAAATATCAATTTAAAAATGTTCTTTGAAAAGATAAGATTGGAGAAGGAATTAACATAGTTAAATGAGAGTATTATTGAGAAACAAATATATTTTAATAGCTTCATAATATATAAACAATAAAAAATGGAACTAGACTACTTATTGAAAATCTGTATTGGAGGCAAGAGTCCTAGGAGACTTGGTTGGTTGAAAGTGATAAGTATACTAGTTTCTGACATGCTTCAACTAAGCAAAGGAGAAAAACAAAAAAGAATTGAAGTTATTCATGATTATAAGAAAGAGTTGTTAGAAGACTTTATTGAGGTAGAGAACGAGGGGATTCACTTCTTCAAAAATATTCTCTCATTATCAAATTCTCCCATTTGGGATTTATCTCATGATTATATCACTAATAGTTCATCAAAGCAAGATAGAAAAATGTCGATGGATCTAGAATTTTCATAAGCTCATTTTTTGGGAGAAAAATAAAAAATACCATTTATTCAAGGTTTTTTTTGTGTGGAAACATAAATTGCTTACTCTAGCAAGGAAAATAATGATGATAAAATTAGTACTTAATGCTATTCTAATATACTTGATGTCAATTCTCAAAATTCCACTAGGTGTAAGAGAAAAAATTCAGATCACACTTTGATCTTTATTATAGTCAAAAAATGTTAAGGAAAAGGCCAAATACTTCTCTTGGCTTGGTCTTCAAAGGGATAATGTGGTGCAAGGATTAGAGATCTGAAACAAAGTAATAAGGCACTAGGTGATAATTTATTGTGGAGACTTCATAAAAAATATTCTTTGAAGTCGTGCAAATCGACATTTTCTAAATATTTAATGATTTTTCCACATCACTGTATATTCACAACTTCATAGATCTAGAATTTTCTCACTTCTTGTGGAAGTATTTTCCACCCTCACATGCCTTGGTTGGTGCACAATGGTAGCATGGTAAAGTTTAGGTATGACTATTGAATGGTGATAATGTTAGAATAACTAAGAGGGGGGTGAATCAGTTATCCACAGTCCCAATCACAAAATGTATATGCAAAAACAATTTACTAAAACTTTTGCAACTCAGTAACATAAAATAGTATTATGTCTGTGCTTTTACAAATTACTAGTTAATACCATATAGTGATTATCGATCAAATCCAATATGCAACATGTAAAGTATGACAACAAACAATCATCACAGTCAACACATAACACAAGAGATTTAATGTGGAAACCTTGTAAAGGGAAAAACCACCCGGGACCGGCAACCCAAAAATTGATCACTCTTCTAAAGTGAAGTCGGTGAAGACCCAACCTTGTTAAAGGTTACAAACACACTATGAGGTGTGACCTTGTTAGAGGATTTTAGACCAACCATTATCGTCCAACCAACATTCACTATGGGGTTGATAGGATAACAAATGTACAATATATGAATGACATTACAACACTTTCTAATCCACTCTGTTAAGAGATTTATTTGTTTACAATGGTTAAAATGTAATAGCAGGTGATCTGATTACAACACAACTTCAATTGCAGATTATTAGATCTATGTTAAGCTCATTCAAATCCTCTGATCAATATATCAATTCTATTTCAATCAATATTTAGTAACTTACTGTCACTTGGTTGTAACTTTCTAATTCTCAGTAATCTCTGCAGTTTAGTTCTCCTTAACTAGTCTGATTAGGCATGCATGAAGCTTGTTCACATGATATCTCTACAGTCTCCTTCTTCTGGCATGATTTCATCATGAAATCCTAGTCTCTTAAATAGACAAGTAAACCATTTTAATTCCATCCATCAGATTTTGCCGCTTAATCTCCTTTGTTGATTTTGCCACTTTAACCCTCCTCGGCTGATGTGTCGGTAACACATTTTATTTCAATCCCTTAGATCTTCTTTGAATTATGTTAGCCATAGATCTTCATAACAATCATTATCTTCAACTCCGTAATCATAAAACTTTATAGCTCATTAAGTTCTATTGGCTAAGCTAATCATTTAGTTCTTTTCTTCTGCTCGGTTACCAAATAAATGCGTCAGTGAACACAAGCTTAGTTTATAATGTGCTCAGTATACACTACACTACGTCAGTGTATACTAAAATGCTTCTTTAACTGACCACATTGCTTTGTGCATTTTTCTCTATCCTTCATCATAGATGAATGCAACATAATCAAGTCAATAACATAAGGTCATAGACTCATTCATAAGTTACCCAATGTATTTCTTATCCTCATCTATCATATCCATCTTCCTTATGTAGATATATCTATTCTTCATGTCTTTTCTTCTTCTTTCTACAGATGTTTGGGTATAGTAACTTACAAGATAAGTATTGTCAAAACTAGTTGACATCAATGAAAACATATTACTGATTTAATCATCTTACATATCTAATCAATAACTTAGTGATCTCAAATCACAGATCTTCAAGTCACACAATTTTATTCAAATCAGTTGTAGTTCGTCAATCTCTCCCTTTGGCATTAATGGAAACACAAGCAATATGAAATATGCCATACACATACAAAACATGTATTCTGCAACTCTATCAAAAAATTTTGTAACTTGATACAAGCTCTCCCTAGCTTAATATGTTTAATCACTATGTTACATAAAAGCATTTGCAAGTGCAGACTAACTTCTGTAGATATGATCCTTTCAGCTTGCAAGTTTTCTTCTGTTCTTAGTAACTGATCTTCAATGCTCTCCCTTTTTTGTATCTGTCTCCCTTTGTCTTTGGCTTCATATTCTTCATATTGAGATCTCTCTCCCTTTGACAGAAATGCCAAAGAACAATAAAAACATACAACTCTATAGTAGCCATGTAACTCTCTATTGTCTGGTGCATTCTTTGTATCTCGGTATACCGATGTGCAAATTTGTTCCAGTTCTTCAACCTTTCACAACCTTAGACAAAAATCCAAAGTGTGAACTCTGCTACATCAACATGTATGATCTTCTGATTAGATTAGGCTGATGCAACCTCCACATCACCTTAGTGACTGGTAGATAGGGGACAAACCCCAAGTCTAGTCCTCAAGTATTCATATGTATCCTTTGGTAGAGGCTTTGTGAAAATATCAAGTTGTTCTTTTGATGTAAAAAATTCTAGCTTCACTTGCTTCTCATGTACTTGTTCCCTTAAGTAGTGATACTTAATAGATATGTGCTTTGTTTTAGAGTGCATCACTAGATTCTTTGAAATATTAATTACACTAGTGTTGTCACAATATATAATCACCGGCTCAATGATTACCTCATTCATACCTTCCAACACTTGATTGATATAAGCAATATTTGAATAGTTTGTAGCAACAAAAACATACTCTGCTTCATCTGTAGACTGGGAAATGCAAGACTGTTTCTTACTTGTCCATGTAACAAGTCTTTCACCAAAGAAGAATGCTCCTTCGGTGGTACTCTTTTTATCATCAAGATTTCCAGCCCAATCAACATCAGTGTATACCTTAATTTCAAACTTGCCTTTCTTAGGATACCATAGTACATAATCTTCAATTTTCTTTAGGTATCTTAAGATTCTCTTTATAGAAACCATGTGTGACTCTCTAGGGTTTGTAGAAAATCTAGCAACTATTCCAACAACATGTGCTATATCAGGTCTACTGTGAACTATATACATTAACTTACCAATCATGGATTGGTACAGTGTCTGGTTTACCTTAGTAGTTCCATCCTCTTTTGTCAGTTTACATCCAGTAGCCATTGGTGTTTCCATAGGTTTAGCATCTTCCATGCCAAATGTCTTCAATATTTCCTTTATGTATTTAGATTGTGTGATGAATATACCATCATTCTGCTGAATCACTTGTAAGCCTAGAAAGAATTTAATCTCTCCAAACATAGAAATTTCAAATTCACTTCTCATTTCATTAGCAAATGACTTACAGATGTGATCTTTTCCTCCAAATATTATGTCATCCACAAATATCTCAGCAATCAAGATAGTATCATTGGAATTTCCTTTCATGTACAGATTGCTATTCTCACTAGTTCTAACCAATCCAATACTCAACAAATAGTTATGTAGCCTCTCATACTAGGCTCTTGTTGATTTCTTTAAACCATACAAATCTTTATGTAATCTACATACCATATCTTTATTTTCTAGATCAACAAACCCTTTAGGTTGTTCTATGTAGACTTCTTCTTCAAGTATTCCATTCAGAAAAGTAGATTTAACATCCATTTCGTAAAATTTAAAATTTTTGTGTGCAGAATATGCAAGTAAAATTTTGACTCCTAATCTAGCAACAGTTGCAAAAGTTTCACCATAATCTATTCCTTCCTCCTGTGCATATCCCTTGTATACTAATCTAGCTTTGTTCCGTGTTACCTATCCATTATCATTAAGCTTGTTTCTAAATATCCACTTAGTACTGATAACATTCTTATCCTTAGGTCTAGGTACTAAGCTCCAAATTTTGTTCTTCTCTATTTGTTCTATTTCCTCTTTCATTGCATCAACCCATTCATCATTTTCTAATGCAACTTTTACATTCTTCAGTTCATATTCACAAACTAGACATGTACCTTGTCTTGCTTTACTTCTTGTTTACATGCTAGCTTGTTTGTCTCCAATGATTAGTGTCTCAAGATGATGTCTTCTAACAAATCTTGCTAGTATCCAATCTCTTCTTTCTTGTTCATCCTATGCAAGTTCATTTTCTTGCTCGGTAGGTCCTTCTTGCTAGTCAGTTTCTCTTTCCTATCTGTTGGTATTATTTTCCTACTGACTAGTTGTCACTATCTGCGGTGTTGATAGGTACTTTGGTTGTTCAATGTAAGTGAATCTACTATAGTCTTTCAGTTCCTTTGTGCTTTCCTCTACATTCTTATCATAAAACTCATCAACTCGAACATTAGTACTTTCAATCATTTTATTGGTTACTTTGTTAAGACACTTGTATGCTTTACTTTTAGTGGAATATCCCATAAATATCCCTTCATCACCTTTTGAGTCAAACTTCCCATTTCTTTCATCTTTCAGAATAAAGCATTTACTTCCAAAAACTCTGAAATAACTTACAGTGGGTTTGTGGCCAAACCATAACTCATAGGGTGTCTTATTAGTGTCCTTGTTTAGTTGTACTCACTTTAGAACATAAATAGTTGTGCTAACTACTTATCTCCAGTATGTCTGAGCAACATTCTTTTGTAACATCAGTGTCCTTGCAGAGTCAATAATTGACCTATTTCTCCTTTCATCTATTCCATTTTGTTGAGGATTCCTTGGTATAAAGACCTGTCTTTTAGTACCATGCTCATTACAAAAGTTAGTAAATTCATCAGAAATAAATTCACCACCTCTGTCAGATCTCAAACACTTCAATTCTTTACTAGTCTCTTTCTCAACTTTTTCTTTATACCACTTGAACATCTTAAATGCCTCTAATTTTCTTTTCAAGAACATGACTATCATTAATCTAGTGTAATCATCAACAAAAAGAATAAAATATTTGTCTCCATAGTAACTTTGAGTTCTCATAGGACCACATAGGTTGGTATGCACTAACTCAAGTAATTTCTTTGTTGAATGATCTTTCCTTTTGAAACTAGATTTTGTCATTTTACCTTTTTGACATTCGTGACACATAACATGATTAGGCTTTGATAAGTTAGGTAGACCTCTAACCTTTTTCTTTTTACTGATCTTAATCATGTTATCAAAATTCACATGACATAACCTTTTATGCCACAACCATGCATCTTCATCTTTCATCATTAAACAAGAAGACTGATCATTATCAAGATAAAATAAATTACCTCTCGATTGTGTTCCACTTCCAACAAGTCTTCCTCCATCATCAAATATATTTACTTTCTTGCTCTCAAAAGCAACTCGGTGGCCTAAATTGTTCAGTTGTGCCACACTTAGAAAATTATAGTTTAGTCCTTTTTCCCAATAAGCATTGTCACATTTAATTTTATCATTTATCATCAGGGATCCTTTTCCTCTAACCATACAAGGTGTATCATTACCCATTCTCATAGATCCTCCATTGTGTTCTTCAAGATTATCAAATTTTTCTTCATCACCAGTCATGTGATGTGTACAGCCACTATCTATGATCCATGTATCATTTTTATTAACCTTAGAGATAAGTGTTGTCTCTACATACCTTTCATCTTCCTTTGATTCATCCTTCATTGCAATAAATACTAGCTCCACATCTTCATCAGTGTCGGTATCAATGACATCTTCATTTGCAATGTAGAACACCTTCTTTCCTTTATCATTATTGTCTTAGCTATCTCTGTTGTGGTGTTGGTAACTTCTGTTGCCTCTTCTCCCATAGCTTCCTTCACCAGATCGGTCTTTGTTTTCATCATCATCTTTCATGTGTGGATATCTAGCAGCAATATGACCAACCTCTTTACAGTTAAAGCATGCTAAAGTTAATTTACCCCTATATCTTCCTTTACCTTTAGGTAACCTTCTGGCCATAAGAGCTTCAAGTTCATCAAGCTCATCATCAGTATTGCTATCACATTCATCATTCTTATTTCTACTACTAGACTTACCAATCATTAGAGAAGACATAAAAGAAAATTCAACAGATGGTACAACACTATTATCATACTTATTCAGTTCAAAGGTTGTAAGCTTACCAATTAGATTATCAAGAGTAAGGTTGTTACCAGATGTAGACCTAGTTTCATAAATTTTAGATATTCTAATTGCATAAACCAGCAATAAGGTTCTAGGAAATTTTCTTACCACTGTCTCTTTGTCAATAACACCATTAGATCCTCTGATAGCATGAACTACCTCTTTTAGTCTATTTGTGTACTACATAATATTTTCTCCTTCCTTCATTTTCATATCATCGAATCTTCCCCTTAAGCTTTCAGCTCTAACTCTTTTGACATTCACATCACCACTATAAACTTGAGCAAGTTTATCCCCCATCTGCTTAGCAGTAGTATAGTCCTTGATATCTTCAAATTTGGAATCTGTACAAGTAGCAACAATCTCCATCATAGTAACATTATGTTCATTCCTATCTCTTAGTTGATCAAGGTTCAAGGGACCAGTGGGCGGTGCAAGGTAGCCATTCTCCATTAGTGTGAGGGAAGAATTCCCAATTCTAGATACATGCAACTTCATTCGGCTTTGCCATATTGTGAAGTTATCCTTACTTAGCTTTGGCACTTCCCTCTTATACATTTTGAGATATTTGTGCTGAAGTCTTTAAAAATTTGTTCCAAGAAACTAACACTCTGATACCAATTGTTAGACTAATTGAGAGGGGGGTGAATCAGTTATCCATAGTCCCAGTCACAAAATGTATATCCAAAAATAATTTACTAAAACTTCTGTAGCTTGGTAACATAAAATAGTATTCTATCTGTGTTTTTACCGATTACCAGTTAATAACATATAGTGATTACTGATCAAATCCAATATGCAACATGTAAAGTATGACAACAAACAATCATCATAGTCAACACATAATACAAGAGATTTAACGTGGAAACCCTGTAAAGGGAAAAACCACCTGGGATTGGAAACACAAAAATTGTTCACTCTTCTGAAGTGAGGTCAGTGAAGACCCAACCCTGTTAAAGGTTACAAACACACTGTGAGGTGTGACCTTGTTAGAGGATTTTAGACCAACCTTTATCATCCAACCAACATTCACTATGGGTTTGACAGGATAACAAATGTACACTCTATGAATGACAGTACAAGACTTTCTAGTCCACTCTATTAAGAGATTTATCTATTTACAATGGTTAAAATGTAACAATAGGTGATTTGATTACAACACAACTTCAATTGTAGATTATCAAATATATGTTAAGCTCATTCAAATCCTCTGATCAATATATCAATTTTGTTTCAATCAATATTCAGTAACTTATTGTCGCTCAGTTATAGCTTTCTGATGCTCGGTAATCTCTGCAGTTCGGTTGTCCTTAACTAATCTGATCAGGCATGCATGAAGCTTGTTCACATGATATCTCTGTAGTCTCCTTCTTCCGACAGGATTTCATCATGAAATCCTAGTCTCTTAAATGAATGCAACATAATCAAGTCAATAACATAAGGTCTTAGACTCATTCATAAGTTACCCAATGTATTTTGTATCCTCATCTATCATATCCATCTTCCTTATGTAGATATATCTGTTCTTCATATCTTTTCTTCTTCTTTCTATAGATGTTTGGGTATAGTAACTTACAAGATAAGTATTGTCAAAACTAGTTGACATCAATGACAACATATTACTATTTTAATCATCTTACATATTTAATCAACAACTTAGTGATCTCAAATCACAGGTCTTCAAGTCATACAATTTTATTCAAATCAGTTGTAGTTCATCAGATAAGCCTTTGAATGCAATAAGAAATTTGTCAAACATTACTATCTTGTTAAGACCTCTACAGATAATTTATGTTAAAGATTATTATTATTTGCAAACCTCCAATACATCTCAAAAACTTACTTGAAGATTAGTTGACTTCATAACAATTTCTCATGGTATATTACAATTTATTTTCAAAAACAAGGAAAAAGATTTGTCATGTTATCTCTATTGGAAGACAAAATTATATGGACAAAGGATAATGTTAGGGTAAAAGCACAATAATTTGTCATCCTTTTACAAAGGAAAAGCCTAGCAACACCAAAACTAAAAAACTTCAAGGGCATAAAAAGTCATATTTCTATTGAGAATTTGAAGATGATGTAAACTAATGAAATGTGTGAAATATGATGAATTTTAAAATGAATTTTATGCCTATAATTTTTAAAAATTAATTTGAACAAAAATTAATATATATTTTTAATTTTTTAGGTCTAATTTTCATATCCTGAAAAAATACTGCAAATTAGGGAGTTTACTTCCTATCAAATCATTATAAGTAAAACATTGTTTTTTCCTCCATTTTTAGAATATGTTTTAGATGACATGTATATCTAGTGTTGGAAAAAATAAAGATGTGTTTTTGATCTATAGTTTTCCTGTTATAAGTATTCAAAGTCGAACTTACTTGAAATCAATAGTTTTTGTCTCCCGCCACTTTTCCCCTATCAAAACTATACCAAAAACCAAATAAATTGCACATTCTTGAAGAAGACTCTCTTCTCTAGTGTTTTATATGATTTAAAAAAAATTTAGAATTGATTTAGCATTTTTCTATATATTTTTAGAGTCAATGTCTTCTCAAAGTTTAATTTATCTACATGTATTTTTTATCAATTTTGTTTAACATTTTCTAGTTGAAACAATATAAAATTTATATGTCCAGAATCATAGTTCTGACATTTAGAAAAGGGTACTTTTAGTTTTTTGACATTTTCTATTTTGAGAAGAGAAAGGAACAACAAAAGTGCAAAATTCTAGTTTTTTTGTGTTTTTGGAGGTTTGGCTACCAACATGGCTTGCCACCTAGGTAGACTCGGCTGAGTCTAGCTCGGCCGAGTAGGACTTGACTGTACTAGGCTGAGTACCCTTAGCCCCTAAATGTGAAAATGATGGGCTTGTGGCTCTTTTTGCTATTTAAAATAGCATTTGGACTCATCCGAGTCCTACTCACTCAAGTACCACTCAGCCCAATCAACGAGGCCATGTAGGCTCCATTCGGTGCCACGTGGAACCTACGTGTACTCAATCGTCACTAGTACATTTGACCCACTTTTTAGACCAACATTTCTGACCAAGCTATAAAATGTTTTTCCTTGGTCAGTTTATAGAAGGAAAATTTTGATTTTTTAAAATCTATTTCTGTGTTGGTCAAAATTATGACCCTAACAAGTGGTCGTAATTATGACCAACACAGGAATAGAAGTGAAAAAAAAAAAGTCAAATTTTATACCGATATCCTGCCTACCCACATTTTAGTTTATTTCATTTTGGCATAGTCCGCGAGAAAAGGAGTGGTGAAGAAGGGTATAAGGTGGGAAGCTGTATGTCGACACCGCGTGCCTATATGCAAGTAAGTTCTAGTGAACCAGTGGTTGAATATCATGAAAGTGCAAATAGCTGAAATAAGTGAGCAATAAAATCTTCATTTTCTACCATTTCATTTATCTTTGGATTCTTCTATTGCTTGGTTTGGTGTTTTAATGAGTTATAAAGTTTTACTTGTTCCATTTCAAACCATTTTTTAATGAACTCTACTTTGCTTTGAAAATGTACGCCTAGTGCAAACAAACTGTGTTAATTCTGGTGTTTATCCTGTAACAATCTTAAGGTTTTGTTAACAGATGGAAATCCCATGAACTCTAAGGGCCTAAAATTCATGGGATGTGGTAAACTAACATGTACCATAGTCTATTGACCGAGGAATTGCAAGAATATTACAGATATTGGATGATCATCTGAGAACAGTGAAGTGAACCTAGTGCAAATGGTGGCTAAAGTATAGCAATAGCCATTTGGCTTGAACAAGGGGTGTGTCTGAGGGTTTGAATCCTCTTAGATTGGTTTTCTAATGGTAAATCAAGTGTTTTTTAGGCCTAGAAGTGATTAGAAACAAGATATTTTAGAAGCCCTGGAAAAAAGTGTTTGGAGAGACAAATTTTGGGATTTTGGTGTTGCAAGGAGTTTGGGATTAATTCCTCTTAGATTTGATCATTTGGGAACACAAAATGACACTGTCGAGGAGTTGGGGTCTTCGGGATGCATGAAACTACAAATCTACCACTTTTTAAAGTCCATTTGTAGGGGTACAATCTGAGAACTCTGTATTGTTCCAAAACAACAATTGTTAAACCTTTAATATGTTGAAGTAGGGGTGTAGACCATAGAAGATGTAAAGTGAATCATTTCTCTATGGTTCTTGTAAATGGATATGAGTTTGTCTCATACATTTTGTTCTGATCCATCCTACTCATTTATACCCAGAGTGGAGGATCATACCAATCCAATATTGCAACAATCCAAGTAACTGTGACCCATGCTCACTGTTCAGGGACAGTTAACACAAAAATGGAGGGTTTACATCTTCTATGGTCCAAAAAAAAGTTTAAAATAATGAGGGAAAGAACAAAATGTATCATAAAAACTTATATTCATTTACAAGAACCATAGAGAAGCATTTTTACCATCAAATCCTCTGACTATAATGGTTCTTGTGAATGGATATGAGTTTTTCTAATACATTTTGTTTTGATCCATCCTACTCATTTATACCCAGAGTGGAGGATCATACCAATCCAATATTACAACAGTCCAAGTGACTATGACCCCTGCTCACTATGTAGGGATAGTTAACAAAAAATTGGAGAGTTTACATCTTCTATGGTCTATAGTATAGTTTAAAATAATGAGGGAAAGAACAAAATGTATCAGACAAACTCATATCCATTCACAAGAATCATAGAGAAGAATTTTTACCATCAAATCCTCTTATTGTAATGGTTCTTGTGAATGGATATGAGTTTGTCTGATGCATTTTATTATGATCCATCCTACTCATTTATACCTGGAGTGGAGGATCATACCAATCCAATATTGCAACAATCCAAGTGACTGTGACCCCTGCTCACTGTTCAGGGACAATTAACACAAAAACAGAGGGTTTACATCTTCTATGGTCCATAGTATAGTTTAAAATAATGAGGGAAAGAACAAAATGTATCAGAAAAACTCATATCCATTCACAAGAACCATAAAGAAGCTTTTTTACCATCAAATCCTCTGACTATACCCTCACAGGTTATGCCTGGCAGAATACACTAACTTTACATTTTTATTCCTTCAAAGTGGATTACATTTATCTTCATGATCTGGGATTGATTATCTACCCTATCTTCACTCTCTCCCCTTCAAAACACACCCTTGTCTCTATTAAATAAGCCTCTCAAGGCTAGTATAACCCCTGCTAACCGTAATAGTCAGTTATAGGATTGTTGACAGTTAGTTATTTTCCACTAAAAGTTAGTTGTTTTAGATTAAAATACATACAACATACTTCTTAATGTCCCTCTAACAATCTGTTGTCATCTTTCTTTTTTTTGAATGAATGACTACACATATGTTCCAAATGCCCTCTACAATATATTAAAAACTACCAATGAAATATATATGCAAAAATAAAACTTAACGATACAATATTATACAATGCCTTCTCTTTTTATTTATTACAATGTGTTTAAAGGTTCTGCATTACATCACTACACAAGAAAGAGAAAACCATGTCTAAAGTATATCTAGGATTTTTCTTCAAATATATTTCTCTACATCTTGTATATATCCTCTATCACTAAGGTTTCAATGGCCAACAACAATGGAAAAGCTAAGAATATTTCTTCTTTCTTTTGTTTTTCACATTCGGTAGGGTTAAACCGAAGCAATTGAATCCCCAAGCCATCATTATCAAGGTTCTCTATCTTTTAGTTAACTCTCTTAGAGAAGGAAAATTCTTCTTCCAACCATCTAGATCCCCCACTAATAATACCAGTGGAGCCCTAGAAACAAGAAAAAGAGCTTAGTGTTATAATAATATGGTGATGACAACAATGGTGGCATTAAGGAGGAAATTACTAATTGAAGTGTGCCAAAATTTCCATTCCATTGAGTGCTTGTACACTGAAGCTAGGTAGAGATATCGACAAAGTGGATATCACCATATCAGATCATCATGATCCCAATATTTAAGCCATTTTCATCATTCACAAGCATAGAAATTGAACACAATTTTTTTCTAGAATAATCAACTTCATATCCATAGTATCACACACACACCCACACACACGTGTGTGTGTGTGTGTGGTCTTAAAATAGAAGCACCCATGTTGTAGGTGTCTACTAAGCATAATGTAGGATAGGAAATTTATTGACTTTGAAATTCCAATCACTATAATATATTAATAGATTTAATAATATATATTTTTTAAAAAAAACTAGTCAATCCTACTTCATGCTCCATACAAGTGCACCCCTCAACCAATAGGGTTCATCAACCAAACACATGGACCTTGTTTACAAGGTGATCCTAACTTCCTAAGGATCCCATCATGCTTCATTCATCTTTACACAAACATCTAAACTCCTTCTTGCAAGCAATCTGTCCCTCTTCTCCAAACTTCCCAGTCGGGCAGAATCCTACCAGTAAAGCAACGAGGGTTTTCAAATATTTTCTCAAAATTTTCCAAAACAACTATGAAAACCAATCACATATTCCAATACCCTTTTGGAATCTTGACCACATACCCAAAAATCAACCATAGGTGCTTTGGACCAATCATCTCAAATCTGACACTGTCCCTGAACTAGGAGGGCTAATTTGACTCATTTTACAAAGAAACCCATAATAGTTCTTCGTCTCAAGACTTGATACTTTTAGAAGAGTTACCAAATACTCCCAAATCATAGATTGTACAACCAATTTTTTCCTCAAACCTCTCTATATTCAAAAGCCCTAATTTGCTCCTCTAAAACCCATATAATCTAGGCCTTGGTCAATGTATGACCTCCCAATGCTATAATTTGAAATAAAGGGATGATTCACCATCCTTAGACAATAAATAAGTGGATTCAACCACAAAAATACCCCCTCAAATGGCTTGAACTCCTACTTCATTAACCATGCACCATGGATGTAACCCTCCAATACTGTCCATTTGGCTCTCCAACATTAATCACTACAAAATTCCTCTTGTTTCTACATTATTCATGTTAGAAATACATGTTACAAATTTGGATCCATCCCCAAGTTATAGTATGTACAAAAAGGGGATGGATCTTACAAATCCATGGTGGAAACCAAAGCAAATTTGTGAACTTCTACAGGACAGTTAACTCTAAATCAATAAAATAAAGCTACAGAGGTCTGAACTTGATCTAATATGTCTTAAAACCTATCATGAAACCATAACCAAGATTATGGTTGATATAAAATCAAGAAAACTTCAAAAAAATTCCAGAAATCAATTTTTTATTACTTCCAAATAGACACAGTCCGTACAAATGAAATCTGAAACACCAACTAACTATTTTTTTAACTATTCCTAAATAGTCTAAACTGATTGTCAACAAAATAAACCAAAGATTGTTGTCAAGTTGAAACCTTGACAAATAGTTATGAAAGCTATGAAGTAGAGAAGAAATTATGAGAGGAATTGTAAAAATGAAACTAAAAGTAGCAGACTTGTTGAACATTCTCATGTTGTAATCTGATTTGAGATTTTGTCTACATTAGTATGTTACTTTTTATTGCAATTATAATTAGTTCCTTGGTTCTTTAGTAATTTATTTTTATTGCATGGTTGTCTTTGGTTTTTCATTTTGTTTTGAGTGTCTAGTGATTTAAACCAAAGACTTTGACTTAGCAAAAAAATGCGCAAGTCTACATTAGTATGTTTCTTTTTATTACAATTATAATTAGTATGAAAGACCAAAATAATGACAATGCAATATTTGTGATAATGCAATATTTGTTGAAATAGAATCGATGACTTCGGTCAATGTGCCTATGTGTCAATGTGGTGTTGGCCCATCCATGTTAAAGATGTCACACACAACAAGTAATCCTAGGCCTCAATTTTGGGTTTGCCCAAATAGGAAAAAGGTTTGGATATGTAATTATATTTTATGTTTAAAAATAATGTGACAACTAATCATTTTAGGAAGAACTGATGTACATTTGGTATTGCAGGGAAATAGTGGATGTCAATACTTTCAGTGGGTCAATGAAACCGCATTTACATCTACCCCATCTACATCTATACCTGATGTATGAAATGAGTGCAACTTGTGCAAGGCTCGAGAGGTAGCTAGTGCCACCAAGATTGCTTCAATGGAAAAAGAAGAAATCATGTTCCTACGATGTCTTCTTTGTGTAGTTTGTGCACTACTTTGTTGGGACCATATGCGTAAATGTGGTTAATAGAGGGGTATTGTAGATACTGAAAGTTTTTTAGAATTTCAAGTAGATATGTTGGACATATTTTGATAAACTCATGAACTTTTTTGTTGTTTATGACTTCGTTATGATTTTCAATATAAAATTAAACAAAATTAAAAATTAACCTTATTAAAAAAAATTGAAAAATTATAACATTTAAATTTTTTTTATAATTTTCAATATAAAATTAAATAAAATTAAAAAATAAATTATTATATTATAGATTATTAAAACAATTCAAAAAATATAAAAAAATCATAGTGGAGAGGAATTTATGAGAGGAGTTGCAACATGAGAATGTTCAACAAGCCTGTAACATAGCTCTATGAAACCTTCACAAATATCCCTTCTTTGGCCTCCACTCATACCTCTTCTTAGAATTTGGAAACTTTTCAAAGAAACAGGTGATGAAGATGCAGATTTTCCTAAGCACTACTGGGAGATAACCCAACAACACATGTACTATTGTGAAAATTTGTACAAGTCCATTTGTTGTCGGTTCTAGTTCCCAATAATGCTTGGTCAAATATGCATGTTTGTCAAATGTAAATGTAATACTTTGTGCCTGACATACTTAAATGGAATACACCAAGAAGAACCAAATGATGAATGCTCAATTGTTGTAATGGAAAAGCATTAGAACCATCATTTCTAGAACTTCATTTTCTCTAGTCTTAATGATTTTTCTATAGTCCTAATGATTTTTCTTATTTTTTGTCTTTTGTCCCTTTTTAATTTCCTATGTTTGTGCTTGGTGACAGGATTTTGAACATTGTTGACAAAGCATGTTTCTTTTTTTTTATTGTCATGGGGTTCCACATTGTTTGTTTCTCTTGATAAATTAGGCCTTGAATTTGAATTTTTGTTCACTTTTTTATTTTAGCTTGATATTTCATTCATTTGTCATATATACAGAGACTACACATGCTGATAAAAAGATGAGCTATTTGATTTAGGTTTACTGTTCATGATTGTAAATGGTCAATATTTCTGATGATACTCCTTGGTGTATTCTATTTAAAAATAATCATGTTTCTATGGCTATGATAAATGTCCCTCTTTGTTGAGAAAATTAGAATTGACAAAATGGTTGTTCAGTGATTGTATCTACCATTAGAGCCATTTCATATGCACAGGTAATGAACATGCAGATTTGCGTAAGCACTATTGGGAGCTTACCCTGCAACACATGTACTACTGTGAAAAATCATCACAAGTCCAATTGTTGCAGGGTGTAGCTCCTAGTAATGCTTGGTCGACAAATCTTCATGTTTGTCACCTGTGCATATACCTACTCTGATCAAATCTTATATGCACATGTACTATTGTGAACATGCAGATTTTCCCAAGCACTACTAGGAGCTTACCCCACAACACATGTACTATTGTGAAAATCATATCACAAGTCCATTTTCTATGGGGTGAAGTTCCCAGTAATGCTTGGTCAAATCTGCATGTTTGTCGAATCTAAATGGAAAAATTTGTGCCTGACATACTTAAATGGAATACAAAAATACCAAATGATGAAAGCTCAATTGTTGTAATGGCAAAGCATTAGAACATCCATTTCTAGAATTTGATTTTTAATAGTCTTAATGGTTTTTCTACAGTCCTAATATTTTTTAACATTGTTGACAAAGAGTGTTTCTTTTTGTGATTATAGTCTTAATGATTTTTCTACAGTCCTAATATTTTTTAACATTGTTGACAAAGAGTGTTTCTTTTTGTGATTATAGTCTTAATGATTTTTCTATAGTCATAATAATTTTTCTTATTTCTTGTCTTTTGTCCTTTTGTGATTTCCTATGTCTATGCTTGGTGATAGGATTTTTTCACCTTCTTTTGATGGTATATTTCATTCACTCTATGTGGAATACTATTTTTTTCACTATTTTATTTTAGCTTGATATTTCATTCATTTTTCATATACACAAAGACTACACATGCTGATAAAAAAATGAGCTATTTGATTTAGGTTTACTTTTCATGTTTGTAAATGGTTAATATTTCTGATGGTACTCCTTGGTGTATTCCATATAAAAATAATCAAGTTTCTATGGCTATGATAAATTTCTCTTTGTGTTGAAAAAATTAGAGTTGAGAAAATGGTTGTTCACTAACGATTTGTAAGTGCAGTTTGTAAAAAAATCATCCTTCTTTCACCAACGAGTCATTCCATTGAAGAAAGACCATGTCTAAGAATATCAGCCCACAAAAAAATAGGGAGACAATTGCTAGATTGTGGTCTAACTTTAAAAGAAAAGGTGATGGAAAATGTTATTGTCCCTACAAAATTTGTAAGGGCTTAAAGACCCGAAGATATCTAATCAAAGTAGCTGAGGAAAATTGTAGGCAACATGGTCACATTGAAGGGGGAAAGGAATATCGTCCATTGGTATGTATTTTAATAATTTATAAAATACAAAGACATGATTTGATGATGACATCAAGGTCATGGTTAATTTAATGTCATCATTTTGATATAGGTCAACCACCATGGGTTTCATATTATGGAACATGACAATCTGGAGAATGTGGATTTCCAAATGAGGGAACATGGAGGTGTGAATATAGAAGTAGAAGGTAATGATCCCATGGAAGAAGATCACGATGATCAAGAAGATCATGATGATCAAGATGATCATGATGATGAAGATAATGATGATGACGATGATGATGATGATGGTGATGATGATGATGATGGTGACCTTGATGTATCTATACTTGAGAAGGCATACGAGCCCCTATACGAAGGCTCCCAAACAAGTCTTCTTTTTGTTATATTGTTGTTGGTGAACTTGAAGGTTATGAATGGTTTATCCAATCTAGCAATGACATGTATGTTAAGGTATGTCATCTTTTTTTTATTTTTTTAGTCGTAATTCTCTTACAGTTAACAAAGGGTGAATCATGTAGCAATTAATATTCTTTATATTAACAAATTATATTTTTTGTCATAGGTTGATAGGTGAGTGTTTGTTACCACCATCAAACATTCTACCTCACTTGTACTGAGAATTATCTACCATTATGAAAGATATTAGAATGGAGTATCAAATAATACATGCATGTCCAAATGATCATATTATATATCATAAACATCATGAATTTGGAACAGAATGCCCTGATTGTCATATTAGTAGATATCGATTAGATCGAATAACAAAAAAGGTGCCTCGCAAGGTTCTTAGGTATATTCCTATTATTCGATGTCTGCAATGATTATTCAAGTGTAAGAACTTGGCACAATTTATGGATTACCATGCACACAATAGAAGTCGAGATGAAATTATGTGAATGCCTACAGATGGTTCAACATTTAAGGAAATAGAGGAAACTTGGCCACACTTTAAAGAAGAACCTCATAATCTCAAGCTTTGATTGGCAGTGAATAGTGTCAATCCGTTTGGAGAGATGAGATTTGTTTACTCGGTGTGGCCTATTTTTGTTATCAACAATAACATTCCTCCTTGGATGTCCATAAAGAGGGAGCAGATAATGTTGGCAATGATTGTTCCAGGTATTTTTTTATTTAATAGTCATCTAAATTAATTTATTATAAATAATCCATCAAAATGGTCATAATAATTATGTAATGTTTTTATTCATTCAACTAGGTAAGTACCAAGTTAGAGATATGAATATATATATTGAGCCCCTTATCGATGAGTTGATGGTGTTATGGAATGGGGTCACTATGTATGACATCTCTAGACCAATAGGACAAACACAGTTTAAATTCCATGTAATGCTTGTATGGACAATACATGATGCCCTTGGGCTAACACATTTTTGTGGTATGTTCTCTTCTTAACACCTATTTTTTGGTATGTTATAGTGCTAACACAAAATTAACATATTTAATCCAACTATACACGATCTTGTAGGTATTCAGAAAAAGGGAAAATTTGCATGTCCAGTTTTTGGTCCAAAGATGAAATCTCGTCATTCAAAAAGTTTAGGAAATCAGGAGTTTGATGAGCATAGACACTTTCACCACATAAATCATAAGTACCAAATTACCGAAAAACATATTTTCAATGGGAAATAAGAGACTACATCAAAGCCATGGGGAATGACACCTTGCCTATGGAAGTTGGAATACAATAAAATAAATTGTCAAGGTAATGTCATTCCATCTGATGGTTTTTGTTTAAAATTTATATTTTGATATTGTGTTTTATTTACTAATGATGTAATTGATGCTCATAAAGGTCGTCAAGGCATTAATGACCAACTTCCAAAATGACTAAAAAGTTATCCTACACAATTTAGTAGGTTGTTGTACTACGAGCAACTCCCAATCATGCATTTTTTTTATGCTAAGCATATTAGAAAGAATGTAACAGACATTATGGAAAATATTGGATGGAAGACGTGACAAAGACAAAATTTGTCAAAATTTAAGAATCCAATCATGCAATGAAAAATCTCATTTGATCAAATAACAATGGAGACCAAATTGATACAAGTGCCCTTACTTGGTTATTGTCGGAGCAATAGAGAAATGCTATAAAAGAAGTCATAAAAAAAATGATTTCCCACATGATTTGTTGTGAACATAAACAATCTCATATCAAAGAAAAGTGAATTTGGGCCAGGGATGAAAACACATGATTGGCATACATTTATTAAGGTAATTCATGTTATTTTGTATTCACTATATATTTGTATTCTACATGTAGTTTTCATTGCATTATTTTATAAAATATCGATAAGATCATTTTACAATTCTTGCAGTACGTTCTACCTCTATCTCTCCCACACCACTTCGATAGTAGTGTCAAACAAGTTATATATGATGTTGGAAAATACGTGACGTGGTTGTCATCAAAATAAATCAATAAAGAAGATATAAAATATTGGAAGAGAAAAATTCCTCATCTTATGTGTGAAATGTAAAAGTGTCTACCTTCAAATTTTTTCAATGCACAAGAACACTACCTTATACATCAAGTTGAGGAGATTGAATTGTGTGCACCTATACAAACTAGGTCAATGTGGATGGTTGAGAGGTACTTAAAATTTTTGAAAGGCTTAGTTTGAAAGAGAGCACATCCTGAGGGTTCTATGGTGGAGGGATATATGGTATACCAAACTATGGTGTACATTAGTGAATATCTTCCTAAGTTTGTAGCAAAGATCCATGTAGATCATATTTGGGATCCCAACTCCATTAAAAAATTTGAAGGGGAGTACTGGATTGGGAAAGGTAGATTGATGAAAGTGAGAGGTAATTATAAGATGTTATTATAGTTAATTAATTCTTATAAATCTTAAATATAAGTTATGTGTAATTGGTTTATTTTTTTTATACTGTTGGTTGAGAGTGGGATGCAAACATTTGTATATTGCGAGCAATCTTGATTGTATGATGGTATGGATTGAATGATGTCAAAAAAATGGTTGTTCATTAACATGGGAAGGTGTTGCTTCATTGGTTAGAGAAGCTCATTGTAATGGAAATTCCAATGTTACGCCAATGGTAATTGATCTAGCATATGGTTTAAGAGGTAGAGAGGTACGTAAAAATTTCTTAATGATCTTGTCCCATATGTTTCATATCAACTCACAATGCAAATAATTTTCACACGCTTGAAAAATTTTAGGTCAAGCACCACAAAGCTATGTACTATCATGGCCACAAATTTTGTATAAAAAAGTTGGATGACATGAAGAAAACTTGTGATTCTAGGATAACTGCATTCTTTGAGGTCACTAATATATCATCTAGAAACAATATACATCCTCAAAAATCTCAAAATAAATACTATGGAATCTTGGATGATATACTTGAGTGAGACTTTAACTCCTTCAAATTAGTTCTATTCTTCATCAAATGGTATAGGCTACGACTGAATCAAAATGATCCTAATAGAATTATTATTCAACATGATAATAGGTTTACAATGATTAATACAAGGTTGTTTGAGCTAGTTGGAGATGAGCCCTATGTTCTGCCAAGCCAATGTGAACAAGTGTTTTACTTAGAGGTTCCACATAAACTAAGTTGGTCATTTGTTGTTAGACATGATCCAAAAGGAAGGTTGATAAAGTATAATGTGATGGAAGAAGAAGATATTGAAGATGATGAAGAAGATGATGGTGGTGGTGGTGGTGGTGGTGATGATGATGATGATGATGATGATGATGATGATGATGATGATGGTGATGATGATAAGATGGATGAAGAAGGTGATCAATGACATGATTGAAATGTACAAGGTATTGTTGGACTACAACTAATTTGGAATCTGATTGAAGAATCTGTGATTAAAGATAATTGAGGAGTTGATGATTAGATATGTAATATGATTAAATCAATATTATGTTGTCATTGATGTCAACTAGTTTGACAACACTTATCTTGTAAATTACTATATCGAGACATCTGAAGAAAGATGAAAGAGATGAAGAACAGAGAAATCTACATGAGGAAAGATGTACATGACAGATGAGGATAATGAACACATTGAGTAACTTGTTGATGAGTCCATGAATTGATGATATTGACTTTATTATGTTGCATTCATCTATGATGAAGTATAGAGCTAAAAGACACAAAGCAGTGTTGTCGATAAATGAAGCACTTCTAGTATACATTGACGGAGTGTAGTGTATACTGATCACAGTATTAACCAAGCAGTGTTCACCGACACATTTCTTTGTTAACCGAGCATAACAGAAATTATTAAATGATTAGCTTAGCTAATAAGATTGATGAGCTGGCAAGAGTATAACATCGAGGTAAAAGATAATGTTTGTTACACAGATCGATGGCTAACAAAATTCAGGGGAGATCTAATGGAAAATATTGAAACATGTTATTGACACAAGTACCGAGAAAGTTTGAAGCGACAAAATCTAATGGTGGAGAAGAAAATGATTTACTCATCTATATAAGAGAACATATTTTCTTTATGAAAAATGTCGTAAGAATAAGAAGCTATAGGAATATCGCATGAACAAGGTTTTCATGTATTCTGATCATATTGGTTAGTAAGAATTGAGCTACAAAAAAATTATCGAGCTACAGAGAGAAATTACCGACGGACAGTAAGTTAATACAGTATTGAATCTGAAGTGAATTATTGATCAGAAGGATTTGTATGTACTAAATATTGATCTGTAATTTGCAATTAAAGTTGTGTTAGGGTAGGTCATTTACTGTTACATATTTAACCATTGTATATAGTCAAAATCTCTTAACCAAGTGGACTCTGAAAGTCTTATGATGTATCATTCATAGAATAAACATTGTTATCCTGTCAACCCCATAGTGAATTTTGGTTGGATGATAACTTCTAGTCTAAAATCCTCTAACAAGGTCACACTTGACAGTGTGTTTGTAACCTTTAATAGGGTTGGGTCTTAACTGACCTCACTTCAGAAGAGTGAACAATTTTGGGTTGTCGGTCCCAGGTGGTTTTTCCCTTTACAGGGTTTCCATGTTAAATCTCTTGTGTTATGTGTTGATTGTGATATTTGTTTGTTATCATTCTTTACATGTTGCATGTTAGATTTGATCGGTAAATTTTTTTAGCATTAGACTGGTAATTGGTAAAAGCACAGACAATGAGAGTTATTATTGTTTACCGATGAGCAAAAATTGAAGAAATTGTTTTGAATTATACATTTTGTTTTGGGACACTGGATAACTAATTCACCCCCCTCTCAGTTATTCTAACAATTGGTATCAGAGCATTGATTGCTTGGAATAGAGTTTTAAGGACTTAAACATAAAGGTCTCAAGATGTATAAGAGGGAAGTACCGAAATTGAACAAAGAGAAATTTGTAGTATGGAAAAGCAAAATGAAGCTGCACATATCTGGAATTGGGAACTCTACACTAGAGCTGATGGAGAATGGCTACATGCAACCGCCCACTGGTCCCTTGACTATTGATCAATCGAAGGACAAGCATGAACACAATGTTACTATGATGGAACTTGCTGGTACCTATACCGATACTGAATTTGAAGATATCAAGATATGCACAACTGCCAAAGGAATGTGGGATAAATTAGCACAAATATATAGTGGAGATCTGAATGTGAAAAGAGTCCGAGCTGAAAGTCTGAGAGGTAGATTTGATGATATGAGAATGAAAGAAGGTGAGAACATTGTACAATATTCAAATAGACTCAAAGAGGTAGTACATGCTATTAGAGCATCTGATGGAGTGATTGATGATGAAACAGTGATAAGCAAGATTCTCAGAACTTTGCTACCAGTTTATGCAATCAAGATTTCTGCAATTCATGAAACAAGAGCTACATCCAACCTTACTCTTGACACTCTGATTGGTAAACTTACAAACTTTGAATTAAACAATTTTGATAATAGTGTTGTTCCTTTTGTTGAATCTGCTTTCATGTCTTCTTTGAAGATTGGAAAGTCTCGCAGGAATAGTAAGAATTGTGATAGTGATGACAATATTGATGATGAACTTGATGAGCTTGAAGCACTTATGGCCAGAAGATTGCCCAAAGGAAAAGGAAGGTATAGAGGTAAGCTACCTTTAGCATGCTTTAATTGTAAAGAAGTCAGTCACATCACTGCTAGATCTCCTTAGAAGAAAGATGATGATAGATCCAAAGACTGATATGAAGGAAGCTATGGAAGAAGAGTCAACAAAGGCTATCGACACTACAACAGAGACAACCAAGATGAAAAAGGAAAAAAGGTATGTTACATAGCTGAAGATATTGAACCACAGACTGTGACAACTAGTTAGCAAGGAAACAATGTAGGACAATAGGCAACACAAACCAAGGAACAAGATGGAGCTACCGAGCAAGAAAATGACCCTGAGCAGGATGAACAAGAAAGGAGAAATCAAGTTTTGGCTAGTTTTGTCAGAAGACATCATCCTGAGACACAAATCGTTGGAGACAGGCATGCTAGAATGCAAACTAGAAGCAAAACAAGAAAAGGTACATGTTTAATTTGTGAATTTGAACCTAAAACTGTGAAAGTTGTGTTAGAGAATGAAGAATGGGTTAATGCAATGAAGGAGAAAATAGAGAAAATAGAGAAGAACAAAACCTGGTCCTTAGTACCCTGACCAAAAGATAAGAATGTTATCGGTACTAAGTGGATATACATGAATAAATTGAATGAAAATGGTGAAGTCACAAGAAATAAAGCTAGATTGGTATGCAAGGGATATGGACAAGAAGAAGGCATTGAATATGGTGAAACATTTGCACCTGTTGCTAGATTAGGAGTTAGAATGCTACTTACATATGCTGCACACAAGAAATTCAAAGTCTATCAAATGGATATGAAGTCAGCATTTTTGAATGGTATACTTGAAGAAGAGGTCTACATTAAACAACCTGAAGGATTTGTTGATCCTGACAATAAAGACATGGTATGTAGATTACATAAAGCTTTATATGGTTTGAAGCAAGCACCAAGAGCATGGTATGAAAGACTACATACTTACTTGTTAAGTATTGGATTTGTTAGAACAAGTGAAAACAACAATCTATATGTGAAAGGTGATACTGATGACACTATTATCATTGCTGAAATATTTTTTGATGACATTATTTTTGGAGGCTCAGATCTTGTATGCAAGACATTTTCTAATGAAATAAAAAAGGAATTTGAAATGTCTACGTTCGGAGAGATTAAGTTCTTTCTTGGACTACAAGTGATTCAGCAGAGTGATGGGATATTCATCACACAATCTAAATACATAAAGGAAGTACTGAAGACATTTGGGATGGAAGATGCTAAATCTATAAGAACACCGATGGCTACTGGATGCAAATTGACAGAGGATGAAACTACCAAGGTAAACCAGACACTCTATTGATCTATGATTGGTAGGTTAATGTATGTAGTTCACAGTAGACCAGATATAGCACATGTTATGGGAATTGTTGCAAGATTTCCTGCTAATCCTAGAGAATCACACATGATAGCTACAAAAAGGATCTTAAGATACTTGAAGAAAATAGAGAATTTTGGGTTATGGTATCCTAAGGAAGGGAAGTTTGAACTGAAAGTTTACATTGATGCTGATTGGACTGAAAATGTGGATGATAGAAAAAGCACCACCGGAGGAGCATTTTTCTTTGGTGAAAGACTTGTAACCTGGACAAGTAAAAAGCAGGCTTGTATTTCTCAGTCTACAGCTGAAGCAAAATATGTTGCTGCTGCTACTAACTATTCAAACATTGCATATATCAAATAGTGTTGGAAGGAATGAATGAGGTAATCACTGACCTGGTGATTATATACTGTGACAACACTAGTGCTATTAATATTTCAAAGAATCCTGTGATGCACTCTAAGAAAAAGCATATATCTATTAAGTATCATTACTTAAGAGAACAAGTGCAAGAGAAGAAAGTAAAGTTAGAATTTTTTACATCCAAAGAACAACTTGCAGATATTTTTACAAAGCCCCTACCAAAGGACACATTTGAATACTTGAGGACTAGACTTGGGGTCCATCCCCTGTATATCGGTCACTAAGATGATCTAGTTGTTGCATCAGCCTACTTTTATTAGAAGATCATTCATGTTGATGTAGCATATTTCACACTTTGAATCATGTTCAAGGTTGTGATTAGTTTGTGAACTTGAATCGATTTGAATATCAGTATTCAAAGATACAGAGGAAGACAAAATTGTTTGTTCATTTGTTTCTTTGGCATTGCTGTCAAAGGGAGAGATATACAAATATGAAATTAAAAGGGGAAAGATAAACAAGATATGAAAAGGAACAAGCACCAATGAGAATTATCTAAGGGAGAGACAATCTGAATGAGATAGAGTATTGAAGATCAGTTACAAAGAACAGAAGTAGGAACAGGAGAACTGAAAAGATCACAACTACAGAATGCTAAAGCTATATTATTTAATGCTGGTTTAGTAACGTAGTGATTAAACATATTAAGTCTATTCAACTTACAACATTTGTTCACAAAGTTGTAGAATGTATGTTTGGTATGTGTATGGTACATTTCATATTACTTGAGTTGCCATCAATGCCAAAGGGAGAGATTGTTGGACTACAACTGATTTGGAATCTGATTGAAGAATCTATGATTAAAGATCACTGAGGAGTTGATGATTAGATATGTAATATGATTAAATCAGTATTATGTTGTCATTGATCTCAACTAGTTTGACAAAACTTATCTTGTAAGTTACTATACCGAGACATCTGAAGAAAGGTGAAAGAGATGAAGAATAGAGAAATCTACATGAGGAAAGATGTACATGACAGTTGAGGATAAGGAACACATTGAGTAACTTGTTGATGAGTCCATGACTTGATGATATTGACTTTATTATGTTGCATTCATCTATGATGAAGTATAGAGTTGAAAGACACAAAGCAGTGTTGTTAGTAAATGAAGCACTTCTAGTATACACCGACAGAGTGTAGTGTATACCAATCATAGTATTAATCGAGCAGTGTTCAATGACACATTTCTTTGTTAACCAAGCAAAACAAAATATATTAAATGATTAGCTTAGCTGATAAGATTGATGAGCTGGCAAGAGTATAACATCAAGGTAACAGATAATGTTTGTTACACAGATCGACGAATGACAAAATTTAGGGGAGATCGAATGGAAAATATTGAAACATGTTATTGACACAAGTACCGAGAAAGTTTGAAGTGACAAAATCTATGAATGAGGTTAAGTGGCAAAATCTGATGGTGGAGAAGAAAAAAATTTACTCGTCTATATAAGAGAACATATTTTCTTTATGAAAAATGTCGTAAGAAGAAGAAGATGCAGGAATATCACATGAAAAAGGTTTTCATGTATTCTGATCATACTATTTAGTAAGAACCGAGCTGCAGAACAATTACCGAGCTACAGAGAGAAATTACTGAAGGATAGTAAGTTAATACAGTATTGAATTTGAAGTGAATTATTGATCAGAAGGATTTGTATGGACTAAATATTGATCTGTAATCTGCAATTGAAGTTGTATTAGGGTAGGTCATTTACTGTTACATATTTAACCATTGTATACAGTCAAAATCTCTTAACCGAGTGGACTCTGAAAGTCTTATGATGTATCATTCATAGAATGAACATTGTTATCCTGTCAACCCCATAGTGAATCTTGGTTGGACGATAACTTCTAGTCTAAAATCCTCTAACAAGGTCACACTTGATAGTGTGTTTGTAACCTTTAACAGGGTTGGGTCTTAACTGACCTCACTTCAGAAGAGTGAACAATTTTGAGTTTCTGGTCCCAAGTGGTTTTTCCCTTTACAGGGTTTCCACATTAAATCTCTTGTGTTATGTGTTGATTGTGATATTTGTTTGTTATCATTCTTTACATGTTGCATGTTAGATTTGATCGGTCAATTTTTTTAGCATTAGACTGGTAATCGGTAAAAACATAGATAGTGAGAGTTATTATTGTTTACCGATGAGCAGAAATTGAAGAAATTGTTTTGAATTATACATTTTGTTTTGGGACACTGGATAACTGATTCACCTCCCTCTCAGTTATTCTAATAGGTATGTGATTTAATTATTTATATATATTTATATTGATTAGCGTGTTTGTGTGTGTGTGTGTGTGTATATATATATATATATATATATATATAATATTGATTTATTGATTTCAATTCTAATGATTACAACATATGTGATTTATAATTACCAATACATTTCTTATGATGCTCAATTAATTACTGTTGATACATGTATATATTTTGTTTGATTGTCACCCTTTCTGGAAATAGGCAATTGACTACACACATAATCTCCCCTTCTATTGATGATCTTGCATTCCATATATAAGGTAAAGGTAATTTGTTCATGTTTACACTCTTGCATATTTTTCATGTTGTCTTCTACGTAATTTGTAGCATACATATCATGTAATTTTTAGCTAACTTAAGATAAATGATTCACATATGCATTAGTGAAGCTCCCTTAGATTAGTTACAACATATGTGATTTACAATTACCAATGTATTTCTTATGATGCTCAATTAATTTCTATTGATACATGTATATATTTTGTTTGATTGTCACCCTTTCTAAAAACATGCAATTGACTACATGCATTGTCACCCCTTCTGTTGACAATCTTGCATTCCATATATAAGGTAAATGTAATTTGTTCATGTTTACAATCTTGCATGTTTTTCATGTTGTCTTCTATGTTATTTGTAGCATACATATCATGTAATTTTTTGCTAACTTAAGATAAATGATTAACATATGCAGGAAATTTAACCCCTTTGACGAGGATCCTGCACAGTGACATGGATCAACAGGTATAAATCAATAAATAGACATAATTTTCTTATATTCTTATTGTTTATCACTAAGCACTTAAGTTATAAATAGACATATTATATAATCATATAATGTGTTGAATAATCAACGCAGAAAGTTTGACATGTTATATTCTTCTCGTTTATCCTTTTATATGTTTCCTATTTTTGTGCCTTTCCTTCACTTTCAACTTACATTTTATATCTCCCTCGTATAGACAAAGAACCATATGGGTCATGACTCTATTCAAGACTTTATTATTCTATATATATTATTTAATTATTATCAAAATTCTATTTGAGGTGGGGACATGACAATATATTATTTGATGGATTGTAGGACCCGCCAAATAGGTACTTGTTAGATCTATCTTCCTCAAATGAGGGAAATACAAGAATAGTAGATGAAAGTTTGACATGTAGTAAGGCTAAAATAGGGAGATCAACTAGAGGTCAAAAGATTAGAAACAAATTCAATAAACGCATGCAATTTTTCCTTGCTAAAGGGGGGTCATGTTCTTATGATGTTGAGACCAAAGGAGACATCAAGGTGCCCTTTCGGTACACACATCTTGAAAAAGAATGGGTATCCAATGAGATACCTCCAATTAACACTGATTTTTGTGTTAATGAGAGGATATATCGCATATCTCAATCCTCATTACATGGTTTGGGCCTATTTTCCAGGCATGTTACGACAAAGTTGTTGAATTGATGGAGTATGTCGAACCTTGTTATAATTACAATGATTGGATGCAGATTGTTCAATATAAAAAAAGTATGCATAGGTATGCACTATCAACAAATTATATACAATAGAAATAAAATGATCAAAGTAAAAGATTTTCTATGTATATTGATGGGGAATATTGTGAGTTTTATAAATAGTAGGTGACCTTCCTCAACTAATAAGTAACCCAATTTCAAAGAATCATGTTTTTTTATGTGCAATAAAATCAATAAGTGCAGGGGAAGAACTACTAATAGATTACCATTTAAATAGCATAGATTCAAACAAAGTTACTATCATGAGGGTGGTAAGTACTATATACCATTTAAACTAACCTTAAGTTTATGACTCCTATATACCATTTTATTAATAAGTTTTTTTTGCTAAGTCTTGTTGGAGCTCTAAATTTTGGGCAAAATTTGGAGTCCTATATAGTGATAAAACCTTAAAAAATGGCCTCTTAAACTCCATGCCCAATAATTAATGATGGAGTACATAAAATGGGATAAAATATTACATTAATTTTCAATTAAAAAGTTGAGATATTATGGAAGGAAGCTCTGTGACAAGAACAATCAAAATTCTATGATCAAAGCCTTCAAAAAATGCTGGAATTTTGACCTGCTGCAAAGATGATGTCGATAGAGGCAGCAGATGGTTGAATTTTAAACATCTAAAAAAGACCCAGTTTGGGAAATCAAATTTCCTATCTCCAATAAACATCTTAGCTTTCCACGAGGTGTTTTGGTTTTTCAACCAAGCCCAAATCCGAAAGTTAGGTAGTTATTTTTTAGTTAGTTTATCATTTTTTCAAAATAATTTGTAATAAGGGTGTGTCTTTTCACCCTAAAGAGGTGTAAAAGCCACTCAAACATGTATATATACATAATGTAAAATGTAAAGAGAGGGAATACAAGATAAGGTATATTTTCATAGGATATAATTCGATCAAAACTACAATATGAACTCTAATGTACTATTTTTTTCAACATTAATAAAGATAAGTGATCTTCTTTTTTATTTGTGGTTATAAGTTATATGTTTTCAATTAGTCTTTTAGATTTCTCTATGAACTAGGGTATCCTACTGTGTTTTTCTATTTGATGCATTCATTTATGACTAATTTGTACAATTTGATTAATGGTAGCATGGTCTGAGAACCTATTACTGTTTCCTTTCGGGCTCTTAAGTTGGGTTAAAAACCATAGGACCTATTGTATAAGTTGTTTTAAATTTTGTTTCAATAGAAGCTTGTAGGGTGATGGTCTCTCTTTATAGGAGTGAGTTACCTTAAAACCATCTCTGATTGTACGTAGGATTGAAAGTTTTATGACTCTATAGCCCAAGTATTTAGAAGGCACTGATCTAACTATAATTTGGAAATTGTCATTTGGTTCATACTTTGTGGTTTGTACATTATATAATCATTATTTCAAAAATATTACTTTTGAGTCCTTAGTTTAATCCACTTTAGTCAAGATTTATAGAATAGAGATTATTAGAGGATTTGTTTCTTTCCTTCGAGGATCATTCACCACCTTGGGAGGAACTTTGTTTATTTATGTACGAAGTTGTGCAACATAGAGAATTTGATAGTTTAAAGTGAATTTAGGCCTACCAGCCTTGGCTTGATTAAGCCAGAATTGCAGAGGTATTAGTGTGTACCTGTCAATTGGCTAAAAGTGATCCATCATTTTTGGGCACTAATAAGTCTATTGCTTTCAGTTCACTGAAGTGTTTATATTTAATCTTTGTCATAAGATGACATGGATGCCCCACATGATAGAGGACGTGGGGATGATCCTCCCACCCATTCTTTAGCAATGGTAAACCTTATTGTAATTGTACAAATTAGATAGTTGAAAAATGTTATATTATTATGTTATTTTATTTAGGGTTTTGGAATTATTATGATAGTTTTACTAATATTCCTATCACAAATTGATGTTCAGGATAGGGGAAAAGCACCTACAACAATAGAGGCAATAGTTGTAGATATGGATGAGGATATCCTAGAAATCCCTAATATAATAAATACGGTGAAGAAAAAACTAAAAAAAGTCATTGCAGAAATTATTAGTATTTTGGAAGATGCAAATCCAACTGAGGAGATGCTAAAGAGGATGGATGAATTGATGGTGCAAGAACATCATTTTGAAGTAAGAAGTAATGAATCTTTAGTCATAACAAAAGCTCAATAAAGGTTTATATTTTATACTCTTTTATGTTGTGAACTAAAATATGTGTGTTCTTGTTACAAGATTTTTTGTTTTCTCAAGTACTTGGTCATGGACATCACGGTGAGGCTAGTACTAGCAAAGCTCCAGCCACCTCTGGTAAAATAATCCTTAAGTTAACAAGTTACAAGGAATTTTCTCTTTGGAACATTCAAAAACTTCATTGGACTTATTGATTAGAAGTGTACATTTTTCATTGGACTTACTGATACTATAGATACAGCTATATGAAAAGGCACAATTACAACTAATTCAAAATTTCTAAGAAAATTTTCACTCAAACTTTATTGAAATCTACTCTTACTTTTATTATTTCAGAATGTCTTTGATAACAATGTATTGTTCAGGTCATCAAGTGCAGATGAATCCTCATAGAAGGTTGACTGATGTCCATTCAATATTGCCGAGTATAATGTCAAAAACAAGGGGCATGCAAACATTGACGCCTTCACGGTCTATGCCTGGTAAATCCTTATTTTTCTATATTTGGTTTTGTGTTAATTATGATTTGATAATTTGTACTTTAATATTGGGTGCATCTCATAGTGGATTAATTTTGTGGAGTAGGAGATACACTGGTGCCATCTGCTATGCCAGATACAGATCATAGTACCCATATTAGTGATAATTCACCATCGTTTCCTGAATCTACCTATGTTTCTAGCATGGGAGTTATGCATACGTCATTGTTGATTGACGATAAAGAATTGATGTCTTTAAAATGTCCTAAGCTTCTAGGTACTTTAAAATTATTATTATTTATATTGTAATATGCATTTACCTATTCATAACAAGTTTTGGATTGATGATCCCATGACATTTTTGTAGGAAATGATTCTTTTTATAAGATGCTTTATGACTTCATGTTGAAGATATTTGGGCCCACCACACGTGCAAGGTAGAACATCATAAGTGAACTAACCCTATCCCATAGTTTTAATTTCATATCATTAATTTGTACAATATTTTTCCTTTCATTCAGGCCTTTTTTTTACTATATTCAAGTTACACAACTTTAGTTTATTTTTCTATCTAACAATTTTGTGTTTTTTCTTAAAAGGTAGAACTTGCAAGACAAAAAATTAAAAGATCAACTCATTAAAGATTTATAACATGAGTTTGGTAGTACTATTTTCAAGAAGAAGAAAATTTTAGAAAAAGTTTCCAAACATCTTAAGACTGTGAGGGACTCATATAGAAGGAGTCTCATCCAGAACCCAAAGAATGAGTGTCCTCCCTTTATTCCAGTGAGGGATTGGAATGAGTTCATTTTGGATGCAAAGGAGAAAGAGGATGCTCAAAGAGGAATTACACCAAGAAATGAGAGAAGAAGGTATGTGATAGTATTAACTACTAGTAGAATGTAATAATGCACTAATTAGTTATCTTTATATCTATATCATCTAACATATTTCAAAATTTTCATAGGTTGCAGGACACATCAAAGGCAACAAAGGCTAGACTGCAAAAGATTGGGCAACACAAAATTGGCTTTAGTGGATATTCAAAAATTAAAGCACGAATTGTAAGTAGTAGTAAATTAATTCCAGATCAAAATTATTTACAAAATGCAAATAATTTTGTTTAATAAAAAAATGCAGGGCTTAGAATTTAATTTAGAGGCCATGAAAGAACACAAAAAAAATACCTTCAATGAAGGCTATCAAGTCGTGGCTGAATGCCTATACCAACTTCCACTAGCCCAACCCAAGAGTCTCCATCATCGGTTGAACAGGTAAATATGCCAAAAAAAAATATATTTGAAATTGAATACTTGAGCAACAATCTATTTGATGTTAATTTCGAACATAAATTGACTATTTTTGTTTTTTAAAAGCAAACAATGGTAATAATGCACATGACATTGCAATGCAGCCTCATAATCCTAACATAGAACCTACGCCGCATAATGAAGGCCCTGATGTGCATCGTAGTGTTGATGGAGGTGTTCATTTTCTATTGAGAATTAATTATGTAATTATTTATACAATTTAACATCTTAAATTGAAATTGGTGTAACCTTTTTTGTGTATATTTTAGAGCATATAGAATGTCATGCTAAACGAGTGAAGGATGTTCAAAGCGATCACCATGTAGATGATGTGGCACATTCAGGTAAAGAAAATCTATATTTTGTTCTTTTAAATTTATTTTTTGATTTATAGTTCTTTTCATTAATGAAATACTTGTAACACTAATATAAAATGGTATGAATTTAACCCATGATGTAGTTGTTATTACATCGGACCCCCCTTTGGTGCAGCAGCCTCTTGTTCCAGAACAAATGAGGAAGAGACATGTGTTGGTATTAGAATCAGTAGATGAGGGGAATGATGAGGATATTGATGCTCCTCTTAGCCGTTACCTTAGAAAAATGAGAAAGAAACCAAAAAATAAATGATTGTAATTAACATTTTTTGCTAAGTAAAGAACATAGTCTTAATGGATGTAATTTTGTACTAGTAAATGTTGATGAATGACGTGTTAATTAATTATTCATGAATGTTGTGTGTTAATGAATTTTATGCGTTAATGAATTTTATGTGTTAATGAATGTTATGTGATTATAATGATTGAATGTTATATTTCAAAAATGGATGAATGAATATTATTAGATGTTAATGGGAAATTTAGAGTGATGTTAAGGGGGGGATGGGCCAAATGAGCTTCCACCTTTACATGGTTGGCCTTGTTAAGTAGAGAATATTAAACTATTCTCAAAACCAAGTGAAGCTCAAACTAAACCAATGATGTAGATTCAATGGTCAAAAACTGATGTAGGAGCATCTTGGGTCCTTGGCAGTCCTGTGTCACCAAAAAGATGTTTGAAGTTTTTTTGTGTTTCTTGGTTCCTTCTTGACCAAGTTGGTTCGGTGTTGTTCAGTTTCCTTTGTTTACTAGAATTGGCTGATTATCTATGTGGCACTCAGTGAATTTCCTGAGCGCTCGGTGATGCTTGTCTGGCGCTCGGTTATCCTTTCTTACCGAGTTGTTTCTTTTGAGTTCCTGTTGAGGCATATTCTTGCATTTAATTATGGTCATGGATTTAATGTTGTCATATATCATTGGGAAGCATGTTGACCTAGATCTAGTCGTTTCCTTCTGTGATTGATGGATCTGAAGGCTGACTTGTTTGGTAGCCTCTTTTATAAATATAGTTGTTTGGTTATGGTTTAGGGAGTCAGTTTGGGAGGAAGTTTGGATAGGGGATAGAAGCTAGGAGTTTGAAGATCATTCTCAGATCCTCGTATGTTGGAGGATTTTTGTTCTTTATTGTAATACCTAGCCTGAACCAGGAAGGCCTTATAGCCCGACATGTATGAATCAATTGAAGTGAATATATGAAAGTTTTGACATTTCTCTCTCCCACTTGAGTGTTTGTGGTTTCCACATGTGATCTTTTCAAGGTGGATTTGGTTAGGGTGTGCCTTTAGCCCTTGATTCCTGTCTTCCCTTGTGTCAGGTGGTATCAGAGTGAAGGTTGAGGTCTCGATCTAGGTTTTTGAATCTAGGTCTGAGGGTTCCTTCTTGTTAAACCCTAATTGGTATTTTTTGTGGGGTAGTATTGTATGATCTGACCTATAATTGCAAAGGGTTTCAAGATGGTTTATGGGAGGTGAGAAGTAGATATAGGATTGGCAGACATGTTGAGACAACTTGTTGGTAGGGTAGAAGCTGTTGAAATAGCTTAGCGTAGAGGAAGACATCTTGAAGATGTTAGTGAAGATGAAATTGAGGAAGAACAAGGTGAAGCCGAACTTGTACTAGTGATGCATCAGGGCAAGGAAATATTATTGAAAGTTTTGACAAATTTGAAGTCTACACCACATTTTAACCCCCTCGAGTACAATGGAAAGTTGGATTCAAATGAATTGGTGGACTCGATCATAGAGATGGAGAAGTACTTTGATTATGAAAATGTTCCTAAGGAAAAGAAGGTGAAAATTATAGGCACAAAGTTGAGAGGTCATGCATCCTTGTGGTGGGAGCATTTGTAATTGGATCGAAAGAGGAAAGACAGATAAAATCAAGGTATGGAATAAGATGGTAAATAAGTTGAAAGGAAAGTTATTACCATGTGATTATTAGATTAACCTAGTTAGGTGAATGCAAAGATTGAGGCAGAAAGATAGCTCAGTAAAAGACTATACTTGGAATTCTATAGATTAGATATCAGATCTAGACATGATGAAGATGAAGTGAAAAGAATTGCTAGGTACCTGAATAGTTTGAGAAGTTCCATCCAAGAAGAGATCAATTTGGTTAAAATGGAAAGCATTGAAGAAGCCTATCAATTTTCTTAGAAAGATGAAGAGAAATTGAACAAAAGACATGAACATTGACAAAGAGGTAGAGGTGGTAGATTCCCTAAAGGAAGAGGTAGATCTTATGGTGAAAATAATAGATCTGAACCAGAAAAGACAAATCTGGACAAAGGCAAGACCAAATGGAAAGGTGAAAGTTCATCTAGAGGAAGAGGTAGTAATCACTGAGGTGGTTATGGAAGTGGTGGATTCCAATGAACTTGTTACAATTGTGGAGAAGGACATAGATCATTTGAATGTAAACATGCAATTAAGAAGGTTGCTAATAGTAGAAATGCCTTAGTGCAAGAAGACTCACTAAATGAACCTGAGAATGAAAGTAACTTGATGGTAAGAAGAGCACTTTGGAGTGAAGGTAAAAAGGAAGATCTATTAGGGAAAATTTTGTTCAAGACTAGATGTAGAGTTTCTGACAAGGTATAGAAAGTTATCATTGATAGTGGTAGCTTGGAGAATTTGGCAACTGAGAAAATGGTTACAAAGTTGCAGTTGGAAAGGTTGAAACATCTGAAGCCCTATCAGATTTCATAGATCAAGGATGAGCACACACTCTTGGTAAGTGAACAATGCTATGTGAATTTGAAGATTGGAAAGTACTGTGATAAGGTGTTATGTGATATCATGCCTATGGATTGTTGTCATATTTTGTTGGGTAGACCTTCACAATATGATAGACATGCTATATATGATGGGAGATTTCATAAGTATACTATTTGGGCTGATGGGAGAAGACAAGTCCTATTACCTTTGATTGAAGAACCTATTAGTAATGTTTGTACACCTGTGAAAGTTTGTCTGATGGAAGGAAGAAAGTTCTTTAAGGATTTGAAGAAAAATGATGTGTTTTTTTTTGTGATTCCTAACAAATAGATTAGGAAAAAAAAGGATAACATACCTGAGGAGATTGATAAGATACTCACCGAGCATAAGGAGATCATTTTTGATAATGTACCTAATGGTTTTCCACTAAAGAGAAGCATTGATCATTGCATGGATCTAATCCCTAGAGCTATTTTACCAAATAAGGGACCACATCGGTTGACACCTACTCAGGATCAAGAATTGAACTGACAGATTCAAGAATTATTGCAGAAAGGTTTGATCAAAGAAAAAATGAGTCCCTATGTGATACCTGCTATTTTGGCACCTAAGAAGAATGGATAATGGAGAATGTGTACTAATTCAAGAGAAATCAACAAGATAACAGTGAAATATAGGTTTCCTATATCGAGAATGGATGACATAATGGATAGTTTGACTGGAGCAAAGTATTTTACCAAAATTGATTTGAAAAGTGGGTATCATTAGATCAAAATCAGAGAAGGTGATGAGTGGAAGATGGATTTTAAGACAAGAGAAGGTTTGTATGAGTGGTTGGTTATGCCTTTTGGTTTAACTAATGCATCGAGTACTTTTATGAGGTTGATGAATGAAGTTTTGAAGAAATTCTTGGGTAAATTTGTGATTGTATACCTAGATGATATTATGATATTTAGTAAAACTATAGAAAAGAATTTTTTGCATATTAAACAAGTATTGCAGAGGTTAAAAGAAGAAAAGTTGCTGATAAATCTAAAGAAGTGTTCATTCATGAAAGAGGAGATTGAGTATTTTGGATTTGTGATTTCAGCTGATGGTTTGAAGATGGATCCTGAAAAGGTTGAAGCTATTTTGAATTGGCCTACACCTGAGAATGCTAGTGAGGTAAGATCATTTCATGGATTGTCTAGTTTTTACCAAAAATTCATTAAGAATTTTAGTTCAATTTGTAATGCTATGACTGAGACCATGAGAGGAGACAAAAGAGAATTCAAGTGGACACATGGAGCTAATAAAAGTTTTGAAACTCTGAAGAAGAAGGTTGTTGAATTGCATGTGTTAGCATTGCCTAATTTCAATAAGGTATTTCAAGTGGAATGTGATGCAAGTGGAAGTGCAATAAGAGTTGTGTTGAGTCAAGAAGGTAAACCTATTGCTTTCTTTATTGAAAAGTTGTATGATGCAAGAAGAAAATATTTTTTGTATGATCAAGATTTCTATGCTATTGTTCAAGCTCTGAAGAAATGGAGACATTATTTGATACTGAGTGAATTTGTGTTGTACACTGACCATAAAGATTTACAGTATTTGGGTAGTCAGAATAAGTTGAATCAGAGACATATGAAATGGGTTGAGTACTTGCAGAGCTATACATTTGTGATAAAACATAAAAGTGGAGTCACTAACCGAGTTTCTTATGCATTAAGTAGAAGAAGATCTTTGATGACTGAGATGACAATTAAAGTTCTTGGTTTTGATGACATGAGAGATTTGTATGAAACTGATCCTGATTTTTTTGAGCCATGGAGAAAGTGCAAAGCACCTATTCAAGATCAACCGAGTACAAAATGGGAAGAATATTTCATTCAAGAAGGTATGTTGTTTAAAGGTATTCATTTGTGTATACCAAGAGGAGCAATGAGAACTAATTTGATAAAGGAGAAACATAGTAGTGGTTTAGCTGGACATTTTGGAATTGATAAGACATTGAATTTTCTTAAGGAGAAATACTTTTGGCCACAGTTGTATAAGGATGTTTAGAAATTTGTGAAAAGTTGTGGAATTTGTCAAGTTGCAAAAGGAGTAAGTCAGAATAACAGATTGTATACATCGATTTATGTTCCTGATAAACCTTGGATTGACATCAGTATGGATTTTTTTCTTGGCTTACTGAAGACAGTGAGAGGTAATGATTCTATATTTTTGATTGTGGATAGATTTTCTAAGATGGAACATTTTATACCATTTAGAAAGACATCAGATATAGTGTATGTAGAAGATCTTTTCTTTAAGGAAATTGTCAGATTGCATGGATTACCAAGGAGTATCATCTCTGACCGAGACCGTAAATTTTTTGGATACTTTTGGAAGACTCTTTGGAGAAATTTTGGCATCGAGTTAAAATATATTTCTACATTTCACCCACAGACCAATGGACAGACATAAGTTGTGAATTGAAGTTTGGGTAATCTCTTGAGATGTTTAGTTGGAGAGACACTGAGTAATAGGGATTCTATGTTGGCATAAGTAGAGTTTGCATATAATAATGTAGTAAATAGGAGTATGGGAAAGTCACCTTTTGATATTGTAAATGGCATACAACCGAGAGGTATGTCAAATTTGAGGGATATTGATGATGAAGGAAAGATGAGTGTTGAAGGAGTAAAGTTTGCTGAGTACATGAAGACATTGCATGAAAATGTGAAACATAAGTTGGAGAAAAGTAATTAGAAATACAAAGATAGATTTGATAGATCAAGAAGACTTAAGAATTTTGTAGTTGGCGATGAAGTGATGGTTCATTTGAAGAAGGGTGGATTTCCTATTGGAACATATGGGAAGTTGAAAATGAAGAAGTTTGTTCCTTGTAAGGTTTTGAAGAGATTTGACAATGGAAATGCATATGAGATTGAGTTACCTGATGACATGGATATATCACCTATTTTCAACATTGTTGATTTGTATGAGTATCATGAGTTGGATGAAGAAATGATAGTTTCGAATGATTATCCTAAGAAGCAGACATAAGAAGTTGAGTAGATTTTGGAGCAAAGAATTGGTAGAAGTATAAGAGGAAAATAATATATGGAATATCTGGTAAAGTGCAAAAATAGACTGATTGAAGATAGTTCATGGATTTCACAATCTAAGTTGGATTTAGCTCAGGTTGTACCTATTGCATGATTTGAAGAATCATTTAAAATAACCCCAAGTATTTGATGCAGGAGCATCTCGGGTCCTTGACAATCCTGTGTCACCAAAAAGATGTTTGAAGTTTTTTTGTGTTGCTCAGTTCCTTCATGACCGAGTTGGTTTGGTGTTGCTCGATTTCCTTTGTTTACCGGTGTTGGTCGATTATCTCTCTGATGCTCGATGAATTTCCCTCGCACTCGATGATGCTTTCTTGGCACTCGATTATCCTTGCTTACTGAGTTGTTTCTCTTGAGTTCCTATTGAGCCTGACTCTTGCATTTAATTATGGCCATGAATTTAATGCTGGCATCTATCATTGGGAACTGTGTTGACCTAGATCTGGTTGTTTCCTTCTGTGATTGATGGATCTGAAGGCCAACTTGTTTGATAGCCTCTTTTATAAATATAGTTGTTTATTTAGAGTTTAGGGAGTTAGTTTGGGAGGAAGTTTGGATAGGACATAGAAGCTAGGAGTTTGAAGATCATTCTTAGACTTGTATGTTGGAGGACTTCTATTATTTATTGTAATATTTGGCCTAAACTGGGAAGGCCTTACAACTCAACATGTATGAATCAATTGAAGTGAATATATGAAAGTTTCTACATTTTTCTTCTCTCACTTGAGTGTTTGTGATTTCCGTGCGTGATCTCTGTAAGGTGGATTTGGTTGGAGTGTGCCTTTGGCCCCTGATTCCTATCTTCCCTTGTGTCAAAATCACCTTCTTCTTATTACATATTATTTCTCATTCACTTTAAGAAATATTTTACTTCTTAAACATGTTCATTAACCAATCTACATCACCATGTTCATCAAATTAGATTTATAGATAAGAGAGTGAAAACTACAAAGTAAAGCTCGATAGAAAGTCTGATACTTTCACTAATTATTTCCATATATACTCCAGATCCATTTTGAAAGAAACTCTATAGGTGCTAGGTATTTTTCATTGTAACACTTCTTTTCTCTTCTTCCATGTTGTAGATCCACTTCTTTTTCTATTATTTTGTTGAACATTCTTTCTAATCCACTATTAACATAGTGTTGTACATGATTGATTATAATAATTTTACCACTCTTTTGTACCTTGTATGGATTGTCCTTGTGATTATGGAATATAGTGTCCTTATTAATTTAATGTGTATCATTGTGATGGTGGATCATTTTTCTTTCAGTGTTGTTCTATATGATTGCATGGATATGGTTTTTCTTTTAGATTCCTTTGACAGTCATGATTGTATCTTCCTCTTCTTATAGTAGCATTTTTTTCTTTGAACTTGAGACAAATACATCTTCTAACCATGCAATGACTGTATTATGAATTTTATCTTTTTGACACTAATCATACCATGTCTTTGAGTATTATATATTTCTGCTCTTATCACTAGTACTCATGTTGGTGATTTGTAACTTGATATTTTGTACCTCCATGTCTATGAATTCTACATATCATCTTTTGATTGGCATAAAATGAACATGATCTAAAACTATGACTTTTATTGCTTCCTTTCTCAGATAAGAGTTATTGTCTCCACTTTGACTAATAATTCCTATGCCATTTTGATCTATTTTCTATGACAACATGGTAGAACTATTTCCATATCAATCTTCTATTCACCTAATGAAAATCATTTTGAAAGATTAATGTTATGTCTCATTCATGATGTTGTTTGGGAAGTCATTATTATACTTCTTGTACATATTTAATTGATGATCTTTTGTTGTCTTTTTATGACCACTCACCTTTATATCATTGATTTAAAATTTGACATTTGGAATCACTATGTCTCTTTTTGGTACAAGCAATATACTCTCTAATTTTCATTGATATAACATTCTTTTAAAAACCATGATCCAATAAATTTTACTATTATTTGATCAACATTCTCATTGGTTTTGATAACTTCATTTGTTACCAGCTAAAGAATTGAGGAAACCCCCTTTCATTGTACTATTTAGGTTGATATATACACCTGTTTGTATGATGTTCATTTCTGATCATATGAATGCTATCTTAATAATGATGTATGCCCATTCATAGCATAATGTTCTCTCTTAATAGGTAGTTTCTCTTACTAGCTTTTAATTGAATTTCAACTATGCTTCCAATTTGACATCATGCGACATTTTTTCAAGCCAACAACATGATGGGATCAACCCTTACGGGAGCCCATTTTATACCACATGCTGAAATATTAATGATATCAATATAGAATATTAAATGATGATCATGATACCAATACTTTTACATTAAGAATACATATTAGATAATATGATGGAGTTGTGATCTGATTTTCTATTTTTCTTTCTGATTTTATGTATTGTATGAGTAAGTTATCCATGTAAAAAAACATGTAGATAAATGTTGGAATGGAGAGATATGGTATTGAGAGGGGAGGGATGAATCAGTGCCCTCAAAAAATTTAACTTCCAAAACTTAATTAGAAAATAGTAGTAACCTTCATACATAACTTGATTCCATTGTATGCATCATCCATTCAATTAACTTAAAAGGTAAATAGCATGAAATCAACAATAAATAAATCACATAACACAAGTATATTGGTAATGCAGAAACCCTTGTTAGAAGGTAAAAATTGCGGTGGGGATGACACCCACAAATCTTTACTACTGCAAATAATAAAGTATGTCGGTTAAGGCTACAAGTTGTGATCAGTTCTGGTGATCTTACCCTGTTAGGAGTAACAATTTAGATCAACTAGATCTACCTAGTTATAGGATTTCAAAAACACTACTTGAGTGTGTACTCGATTAAGAGATTTACAAAAAGACTTGTTAGGTCTACTCTATTAAGAGATTTTACCAAACTCTATTACAATGATTAGAAAATAATAGGATGTATCTACAATTAATAACTCAACCTTGTCTGATACAGATCAATGTAGTATAGAATAGATATCACCTTTGTATGTGTAGATCTTGTCTCTGAACTAGTCGGTAGCCTTGTCTGATTCTGCTTAATCTGAATATCTCTAAATTCTTCTTTCCTCTGTTTGATAACTAATATCTTGAAGAAGGCTTCTCCTTCAAGATCGCCTACGCTTGTTCTCTTCCTTGTCAAGCTTATGTCCAAATGACATGAAATACAAATATATAGCATACTTCTTTTTTCGCTTAACAAAATTAGGTTACAATATCTTAGGATGAAACCCTAAGATCAATGGTGTACAAAATTAACCTAGATCAACAATAACATAGAGATCATCATCATAATTAATGATTACATCTACAATAAATGATCCTCAATCTTGGTAAAACATTTTATGATTCCGTTGTAACCGTTTGCATAGATAAATGTGCCAAAACTAATTACTATGTCATTTTCTGTATTGCTCAATAAACACTGTAAATACTGCTAAGTAGTTATACTGGTGCTCGGTGTCTAGTTTGCTTGGTGTTTACTAACACTCGATATCGGTGTACACTGATGCTTGGTAAAACTCCTTTGGTGCTTGGTGTGAACTAAAATCTTTTGTTCTCAGTATGCCTTGAGATAACATTGGTGCAAATGCTTATGTAGTTAATCGACTAGCATGAGTAGCTTGAAGCACTTGCTTTTATCGACTGTATAGCATAGGTAACCAACTGACTAGCTTGAAGGCCTTTTGGATGGTGAAGTAACTGGAGTTGAAGTTGAAGAGGAAACTAGGACGCTACCACCAACTATGGGATTCATCATTCTAGGCAATGACATGTTCCATTTCTTTATTTCTATTTCATCTTTTGGTGCATATGTTTATGTTTGTAAATGCATGTTTTTTGAGTTATTCTCACAGCTCATGTGAGATATACACTTTTCTTTGATGAATAAAATAATTTTTAATACAAATAATTGTATAATTTTTTATTGTTATACAACTTATCTCCACACATAGAAAGTATGGCTCCAAGGATCATTGCTCTTGATCTAATACAAACCTTGACCTATCAGAGTGCACAAACCACTTGTGGTGCCACCAACCACTCCACATCATTGAAAAAAACTCATTTTCCCTCAATACAATGAATGGTCAATCCAACCAAGCAACCCCAACAACTCACAATGCCATAACTAGGTGTTCACTAGCCTAATCTCCGAGGAGCCTACCAGACCTATTTTCCAATGATTATGCAAAACTTTCCCAAAGGACTCAGAAAAAAAATCATATATTTGAGTACCCTTTTTAGGGTTGTTCAATATATCTAAAAACTAGATAGGACTCATGTAGACCAACTGCCCAAACAAAGACTGGTGCACTGTGGTTACCCCTCCATTAGGCCTCCTTTTTCAAAGAAACTACTATCTCCTCCACTAACCAGAATTCCTTACCTATGCATAGAGTCTAGATACCCTCAAAAACTAAGGATTTTCACATTTTCAAGGTTGGCCAACAAGTTCTAATGTTTCATTGACCAAACCCTCTCTTTGAGGCCAAATACCCTAGGGCTTGTTCAAACAAACACTTCCACACCTTTTTGGACCATTTAAAGGGATCTAACATCATCCCCTAACCATATCATGACTATCTAAACAAAGAAAAGTCATCCTCCAATGGGAAAATCATCTAGACCATGACTGGTCCAATTTAAGTAACCCTTGAGATAGCAATTCCCAAGAAATCAGCAAATGTTATTTCACTTTCCTGGTTTCTCTTGCATCCAAAAACATTGAAAACATTCCTCATTTTCATAGACTTCATCTTCCATACATCCTAAAATTATTAGAGGTTTGGGTCACCCAAGTCCACTAACTTATCTGGAACAATTCATTGTCATCTTGTACACTGTTCAGGAATAGTCACCCTTAGAAGTGTTTCAACACACCAAAAACTCCTCAAGACCCTTTAAAATTCATTAAGGGATATAAGCTATCATGTACCATCCATCCTACTCATTTATACCTGGAGTGGAGGATCATACCAATCTAATATTGCAACAATCCAAGTGACTGTGACTCCTGCTTACTGTTCAGGGATAGTTAACACAAAAACGGAGGGTTTACATCTTCTATGGTCCATAGTATAGTTTAAAATAATGAGGGAAATAAAAAAATGTATCACAAAAACTCATATCCATTCAAAAGAACCATATAGAAGCATTTTTACCATCAAATCCTCTGATTATACCCTAATGGGTTATGCCTGGTAGAATACACTAACTTTACATTTTTATTGCTTCAAAGTGGATTACATTGATCTTCATGATCTGGGATCGATTATCTACCCTATCTTCACTCTCTCCCCTTTGAAACACACCCTTATCTCTATTGACTATAGACATAAATATAAATGAAACCACACCAAGTAGAAGTTAAAACTTTGTAGAAATAATATAAAATTTTCCCATCATTTCTTGAGATAGTTTTTATAATTTTTTTATTTGTTAAATATATTTGATCACACACACACACACACGTGTGTACATGTGGTCTTAAAATAGAAGCACCCATGTTGTAGGTGTCTACTAAGCATAATGTAGGCTAGGACATCCATTGAATTTTTAATTCCAATCACTATAATATATTAATAGATTTGATAATATATTTTATTTTTAAAAAGAAAACTGAATTGGATGTTGATTTTTCGACCAACATAGAAATGTAGTTTCGATGAGAATGCTATACTCTCGATGAATGTTTCGACCATATTTCATCGCTATTTCAATAAAAAATATATGACGATTTCAACCAACATTGGAAGAAGAAGATGAAACATATGTCGACAATTATTCCAGATTGAAGTGATTATTTCAACATTGGTTCAGCCGATAATTTGACAATTATAAAGGTGGCATTTACGAAAAATATATTATGTGTTAAATAATCAACAAAGAAATTTTGACAACAGTGATGGTTGTCTGGTTGACCAATTTAAATAAAAAAATTAACTAATCCTCATCGAAAAATAAGCTAAAATTTACTAGTGTGCATGCTGGAATTCTTCGTGTATGGCTCGGTCAAGTCCAACTGGGTCACGTCTGTCAAGTTAGCCTAAAAGGTGATAGATTATTGTGCATTTACCCGTTAAATAGGGGTACTTGTCAATAGACAATTCAACAAGGGTTGATGTGTGGCTCTTTAAATTATATTAGAGCCCCTCTTGCCCTCTAGAGGAAAGCACGTTTATATGGATTGGTATCTAATATTGCATATTGAAAGGCTTAAGAATTGATAGAATTGGGGTTATTGTTGGCTTTCCATGTATTTTTTGTGGACATTTCATTGAATCCACCAAACATACACTTCTAAATTATCCATTGGCTAAGAGATGTTGGAAATGGTTATAGTATCAACTTAATTGTAGTTTGCCTCTCTGTAACAATTTTCTATTGCATTAAACTTATTATCAGATAACCTTGAAAACTCATCTTCTACTATGTCTTCCATGACTAGGGTTCTTGTCCTGTCATTTCCTTCATGTGTTGGTGATGAACTTCCATCTATTGGGAAGGCTGGCCCATCTGTGATTGCCCAGATTTCTCCTTCTGCTCTTGCAATGGTTTTTGGTAAGGGGGTGGAGTTGACAACTTCTTCTTCTTCTCACCTTTCTCTTGCTGCTTCAGATGGTCTCAAGGCTCATGTTGTTGTGGATGGTCTCATGACTTCTGGTCTACAATGTTCTCTTGCGGTAGGGTCTTTTTCCAAGGTTGCTTCCAAGACTATTGTGAGTGGGAAAGGAAGGGTTTCTATTGTAAATGTGTCCTCCATTGCTCTGATTCCTATGTGTTTCTCTCTCTCTCTCTCATTGTGTTAAGCTTTCATTAGAAGCTAAAGGGGACTTGGTGAACAACACTAATATTTTTAAGTCTCATGGTTTGATCTTCCATTTTTTAGGGGTTCTAGCCTAGACTACCACAACTGCATGAATGGCTCTCTAGAAGATGGGAACCAATATTATTTGATACTATTTATATCGTACCTATGGAAAAATGCTTTTTCATAGCTAAGTTTGATAATGCTGAAGATAGAGCTAAGATACTATGTGATAACTTCTTTAGCTTGGAGGAAAAATTTATCTTGATGGTTAAGCCCTGGCAACCCAATTTCAACCCCTCCTTTAAAATCTTTTGCAACATCCCTATTTGAGTTAGGCTCCCTAATCTCCCCCTTTATCTATGGCATGATTCCATCCTTGAGGAAGTTGGTGAGGCCCCGGGGAACTTTTTGATGTTGGATCATGCTTCTTCTAATATTTATCATTCCAATTTTGTTTGCATCTTGGTAGATCTTGAGTCCTCGAAGGGTCTCCCAACTGAATCAAAATTGAATCATCCTTGGGATCTTGGATCCAATAGCTTGACTATGAAGGTATTCATTTTAGGTATAAAAAATTCTTCAAGAATGGTCAGATTTCTTCCCAACATGGCTTTGATCTCAAGAAGAAGAAATCTTCTCCATCTTTGTGGAAGGGTGCCTCCACCGAGCATTACACAGTCTTGAAAATATCCTATCATCGAAGGAAGGAGTCTACTCTTGACTTAGGCACTTAGGTGTCTAATGTGGTGGCGAATGGTTCAGGCCCTGTTCTACCTCCTGTTGCTCTTGTTGGGCTATTGTTATAGTGGTTTTTTATCCTATGTACCCTTCTACTAACTCTGGACTTATCATTTCTTTGGATGGCATCTGAATCTCCACTAGTGGTTCTATGGATGTTGGTTCTGTTGAAACTATTGATGCTTATTATGGTTTTTCTAATCCTTCCATAGAAGGTTCTAGTATTGTCCTTGTGCTAGATGCTTTGATGGTAGATTTAACTCCTCTACTAGGTGCTGGATCTTTAGTTTTGGATTCGTTGTGTTGGCAGAATGAGGCTGCTAGAGTTGAAGAAGGTTGGATTAGTGTTAAAGGAAAACATTCTAAGAAGTCCTCTCCTTTTTTTGACATGACCCTTTGGTCCCATAAGAAGGGATCTAAAATTTATCTCTCTTTCCTTCTGCTATGAATTTCTAAAGGTATATCTTGTGCAACAGTGTCGACATTTTGTTCTTTGGGCTGCTTTGTTCCTTTGTTTAGTAGATTTCTTTTGTGGGTGTTTTTTGGGGTGTCTGGCCTTTTGGTTTGGCTAGTCTGTTGTGTATTGGAAACTTTTATTGATTAATCTTAAATTTTATCTTTGTATAAGGTTTTGGGGCCCCTTCAAAACCTATTTTTACCTCAATCAAAATCAATTTTCTATTGCATTTTAAGATTCACCCCTTCTCTTTAGGGACTATATGTTTTCCATTATTTGGGATGAGAATATTTGTAAAATATGGTTCCTCTTAAAATTTTCTCTAGTCTATGGCTCCTTGACTTCTAACAAAAGAAAATACATAGATATATGATGAGGCTTCTAGGGGGAATCTTGGTCCCTTTGGTGTTGGAGGCGTCATTCACAAATCTTATGCAAATTTTGTTGTTGTTTGTAAAAAGGGTCTCAAATGGCACCAACAACAAAGTCAAGGTAGAGGCTTTGGATCTAAGTTTAGAGAAATAGTTTAATCTTAAAGTTTTTATCTTTACATTGAAGGGGATTTAATGTTGGTTTATAATGTTCTAATGAATAAAAATATTGTTTCTTAGAATTTGAATTATCTTCTTAAGTTTTTTTTAAAAATCGGAATAGCTAAATCCTTTTGTTGTCTCTCACTATTAGAGAGAATAAAATATCTTAGTGGATTAGTTAGCCAATAGAAGTATGGAAGGAGACAACCTTATTAAAAAAAGTAAAGAAGAAGAAATCATGTCTATGGATAAGAATATTTTTCTTTCTTAACTAGGGATTCATGTGATGTTCTTCCTTTACTATCTTTTGATCGCCATATAGATTTACTTCTAGCCTTGAATTCATGTGTTAGTTGGTCTCATATTTTTGGCTTTACATTATATTTGAATCTATTGGGCATTTTTAACTTGGGATAAATACTATTGGTTCAGGTTACTGTTGTGCTTTGATTTCATGGGTTGTGCAATCTTTCTTTGGGTTTGATTATATCATCTATTTACATTATCATAGGTGGTGGACTGTACCATTGTTCCCTTTAGAGTTTTTAATTTTTAAATGTCTCCACTACATGAGGTGTAGGGTGTTTTTGGATATCTAGTCAACATTGTTGTAGTTTGATCTAGTTCTTTTGGATTGTTTATTATTAAATAATTACTTTCTCGATAAAATGGTTGTGCTTTGCACTGAATTCTTCAATTTGGCAATTAGGGCAACCTACTTTTTTTTGGTTGTGAAAGTTCTTTCACTTTAGTTTCTCTTAAATATTGTGTACATTTTTTAGTGACATCCATACTTTACAACTAGTTGTATTGATTTTTATCTTGTACTTGATGCCTTTTTCTTTTTAGTTGATGAGATTTATTTATACTTCCCTTTGGGCTCTTTGATGTGAATTATTTATGGTGGATGTATTGGTTGTTCAAATGAGCTACTGTTAGATTTCTTATTGCTTCCACTTGTCTTTTAGTTGATTATTTGAAGGACATTAAATGTGGTGCTTAGTTCTAATTTCAACTCCAATTTGATGTGCATTTACTTGGCATTTAGAACCTGATGTCTCCCCTATCCCTTACATAAAATATTTACATATGCTAGACTATTTAATTCTTGGTATATCTATTTTAGTTTCCCATGACCAAAGAACTTATTTATAATCTTCTTTGAGACACTTTGACAACTAATAACTTGGTTTTTGGAAGTGTCTCTATTGAGTGATTTATTTTACAACAAGATTTATCTTTTGGTATATAAAATAGGGTATCATTACCTTGATTTCATTGAGAACAAAGATATTTCTTCCCTTATGATGGACATAAGCTTGGACTGGTTTTTCAAATGCACAACCATGAGACCTCAGAAGTTAATTTACTGATTTTAGACAAGAAGTGGCTAAGATTGAATTCTAATGCTTTATTTTCAAAGATTTCCTCAAGATTCTTGACTATCTATACACATCTTTTGAAAGATTCTTATTTGGTTTGAGGGATGGAAATAAACTATATTCATAGAAATATTATCCCCACTCCATTCTTGATGTTGTTTAAATGTTAAATTATAAGATTGATTCAAAAAATAATTGTTTGGGGGATAGTTTATATTTTATGATATAGTTTTTTATGGTGCCCTTGAAAATTTTTAACATCTATTATTTTTAGTTTGATCTATGATCATCATTAGGAGATAATTAAGAAAATTGCTAAACTTATTGAAGACATGGTGGTTACCTCCATGGCTTTAGCATTGAATCATTTTAAAGGCATTTACAAGTTTATCTCCTTGTATAAGGTTGTCACAAAACTTCCACTTTCTATTCGACCAATTATTGAGTCTCTTCCAGAGATTATTTCAAACACGTGGTGGTTGGATTGTGATCTGCTTGAGATGGGGATGAAAGTTGATAAAAAAATTTCCCCTTTTCTTTCTCACACTTCCCTCTCTCCTTTACTTTTCTTAATTGTGGTGTATCATAGTTTTTAGTGGTTATCTGTTCACTTTTTTGTTTTGGTTGTAAGCAATATATTTTATTTTATTAGAGTTGGATATTAAGTTATTTTCTTGTATTTTTAGACGGTGAACTTGAAATGATGGGTTAGGGCATCATGTTTATTGTTAGGAATGAATACTGAATATGTCCTATGGGGGAGTATTTGAAGTCATTATGTAGCAGTTGTATGTTGCATTCATGATTATGATTGTCATTGATGTCAACAAATTAATCTACTGGAGATTAGTAGAAAAGAAGACAATGTTTGAATTAGCACACATGGAGAATTGTAGATCAAGATATGTGAAGTTGAGGACATATTATATATTGTTTCCTAAGATTGTGATTAAGAAAATGTACAAAAATTCAATTATTCATGACAGTTATGTGTAATTTAGTGGAAATAGTATTTTGGAAGTGTTCCTGATAAGCGACTTGTGATAAGTAGATTATATCTCCTAATCGGGATAGAATATGGACATGCAAAGTTGTTGAAGACATTTTGGTGGTGATTTAGATGAAACAACATAGTCAGAGGTCACATGTGTGAAAATTTATTTTATTTGGAAGCCCACAATTTTATGTGATTATGGAATATTATGTAACGTGTAATGATTTATATTTTGTAATTGGTTAAGCCTTGTTGGCTGACTCATTTGTAATTATTTGAGTGTGGTATAAAGGAAGGATTATTTTCCTTTATTGTAATATGGAATGTGGAATATAGTTTATATTGGTATAATTGTAAGAGGATATGCGATTTGAGAAGATATGGTATTGAGATCTGGTGAAGCAGTTGGTGCAGTTTTGGCATAGAAAGAGGACTGAAGATAAGTTGATGAGATTAGTAATTATTGGTATTATTCTATTTGGAAAATACAAAGATCAATTGGACAATGAGTTCAATGATCTTTCCCTTGAAGCTGTTTGGATAGTGGGTCCTTCTTCCTTCCATAACTCTTAACTAGGTTAGAATCTTTTAACAGGGATTCAAAGTCTACTAAGAGGGACTAATATGTACTGAATGTATTTCATAAGGCTCCTAAAAAATTCCATCCTCTCACAAGGAATTTTCATATTAGTACATCTTTTGTGGGCATCAATCCCACCGGGGTTTACTCTCTGATCAAGAGGTTCCCTAGTTAACATATCTTGTGTCATTATGTATAATTATCTTTCTATGGTTGTTTCTTATATTGGTTACATGGTTGAAATTAGATAATGGTAATATAAGTTTTTTTTATTTGATAACTGATTCACCCCCTCCCTCTTAGTTATCTTGGTGGACTTTTCTTTCTAACAATTGGTATCAGAGTGGTAGGTTCATGAAGGAAAAGTTTAACAACTTAAGGAGATCTGTGACGAATCATTTCAGGAAAGAAATCCCTAAGTTTGATGGAGTTAACTATGAAAACTAGAAGGAAAAGATGAAGAAAAATTTTCTATGTTTAGGAATAGGATATTGGTTGATTACAAAGAATGATAAGACTATCATTGAAGAAGACAAAATTTAAGACTTCACTGATAAGGAAAGAGATCTATTCATGTGTAACATACTTTCCAAAGAAGAACTTTTGTCATCTCTTCTAGAGAATGAATTGTTGGAAATTTGGCTATACTAGTGTTTATGACTTATTATAGTGTTGTCATTATGGAAACAAAGTCATATAGTAGTATGGAGTCAGCACGCTTGATGAGAAGATCAGAATCGATTAAGTGTTGAAGACTGGATAGTGTATAGATTACCTGAAGCTCAGAGCATCAACGCATGTGCATACGATCGAGTTATGGTATGCACCCTAGAAGATAGGTTGGTTAGAATATATTCATGCTTAGTCTATGAGCACATGATCAGATATGCAAGTATGACAAAGTTATAGAGAGTTGAAGTTACACAGCCAATATTATGTGCCAGAGATGAATAGAGTAAGCACCCAACTATTAGCATTTTGATTTGTGGTTATATTCTAATGTTGTAAAGGCTATGCACCTATTTTAATTAGGTTGCCAATATGTAAATATGTTTTTTTGTAAACACACTTGAGCCAATTCAATTGGAAGCATTGTATGTAATCAGTCAAAGGTCCGACCTAGTTATTTGTTTTGTATGTGCATATAAATATGAGATGCACCCATTGTAATTAGTAGGATAGTCGATATAGAGTTAAGACAAGAAGAGAAAAAGTGTGCAAAGAGTCTATAAGATGTATTAGAGCTTTGTAAGAGGTCAAAGCATCATTCATCAAAGAAACTGATTAGACAAGAAGTGTCACAGTGATAGTTCATCTAGCAGATATAGTGTGTATCTAAGATCATAAGGTTGCAGCCTTCACCACTTGAGTAGTGAGTTCTAGGACAGTGTGTCCACACCCCTAACAGGGTTTATTGTAAAATAATCCTAATAGGGTCCAACCGTTGACTAGGTCTACTATACTAAATATATTGTAAAGCAACTCCTAACAGGGTTAAGGATCTTCTAACAAGGATCACAAAAAACTAGTACAAAATATTAGTGGGTGTCAATTCCCATCGGGGTTTTTACCTATTTGGGTTTCCCCGTAACCACATTGGTGTTATGTGTTGATTTAATGTTTCATGTTTATGTAGATGTTCATTTTAGTACATAAGTATTTAAGTTAAGTTTGAGATTAAGTAAAAAGATAAAATACAGTGAACACTAATTCACCCCCCCTCTTAGTGTTCCCATTACTAACAATTGGTATCAGAGCTCTGGTCCTCAGCAAAGAAGTTTAACCACTTGAGGAGATCATGGACAAAGAAGAAATGAAACACCTGAAAATAAATCTTGAAGTTTCTCTTGAAGACCTGGATAGATCTGAAAAAGAAATTGAATAACTTAAAGAAAAATTCAATGATGCTCAAGTAGTCATCAAAAGGCTAAGAAAAGATTTGAAATAATGCTCTACTAGTGATTTAGGGATTATGATAAAAAATCTCAGTGAATAAAATTCATCTCTAAAAGAATAGATTGAAGAATTAGATGATAAGCTGACTAACAATAAGGAATTCTATGATGAACAGATCAAAGAGAACCTTCAACTGAATGAAGAATTGAGGCAAGAAAATATGGAAATCTTGGAGCTAAGGAACAACAAGAAAAGCTTGGAATCTTAATTGAAAGATGCAAAGAATCACATTGATAATTTGCACACCGGTTTTGATTTAATAGAATCTCAATTGTATGCAAGAAGAGTTAAAGGAGATACTAGTTGTATTGGATACAATGAAGCACAAAATCAGATTGACAACATGCAAGAAAGAATGAAACTACCAGAAACCACCTTAGATGCTAAGGAGACTAGAAGTAAGAATAAGGATCATATTGAACCACCTAAGAATGAGCACAAGCCAGTAGACAACACTTGTTATGCATGTAAAACACATGGACATATATCAAGGAACTGTATAGAGGTAAGACCTTTTAATGATTATTGTTATTCATGCAATAAATTTGGTCATAGAGCTATGAATTGCAAAACAAGTTAGAAGAACATGACTCAACATAATCAAAGAAATCAAAATCAGTCAAATGTAAGAAGATCTCAAAATGTTACATGTCAAATATGTAACTATAATGGTTACTCAGCTAGACAATGTAAAATGGTGACCCATGTCAATGTGCCAAAGAATATAAGGCCCCCAGTCATTTTTCACTCTTGTAACAAGGTTTGACACATCTCAAAGTTCTGTAGATCAATGACACAAGGTCAAGAAAGCCCTAAAAAGACCAAAGAACAAGTATTGGATCCCGAAGGAGAAGTCAATTTTGTGAAAGCTTCAGAGAATGCGATCTTGATTTGGTCAAAATCAAAGAAGGACAAGGTTGATGAGTATGTATTGGATGCATCCACAGTGGATGCACCCTCTACATCTAGATGAATGGCCCTCAGGGTCATAGGGGGAGCTAATTTAGCTCTAGACCCCTGTGTGGCTGGTATACTCACTCTTAGAGTATGCACCTTTGGACTTAATATTTTGGAGACTATTAGAACCTATGTGCAAGAGTGCACTAGCTAATTGTATGCACAATGAAAGTTAGACATTTTCAAGTGACAACCTGGCTTACATGACAAGCATTAATTGTAGATTTTCTACTTTAAAGTACACAGAAGTTTGAAGGTCTCTCATTGCATTCAAATTTAGAGTGATTGGAGAGTAGAAGAGCCCTAGCATTTGATTGTGAAGGATTGCAAATTGATTCATCAAATATTTTTTATGCATTTGATCAGTTGCGGAAACCCTAGTTCATTGCACTAATTCAAGAAGTCTTCAAGATCATTTGGAAAGCATTATACAAGTAAGTGATGGCTAATCCTATAGTATTTGATGTTGTAGAGAATAAAAGATATGTGTTTAAGAGGCACCCATTCAAATCCACTTTGGATGACCTAGAAGGGGAATTCTCCTACACACCTATGGGTGTTATGCATGTTGAGGACATTAGGGCATATATTTACTATAAAAATGAACTAGTAGGATTGGACAGATTAAGGGCGCACATGGAACCTATGTTGAAACTAGACAAAATCTTCATGGATGAGTATGCACAATGGAATAATCACCCTGTAGTGGAGTATGCTATGACATATGAGTTCTATGAATCAGAATGGATCAAGATACTACTAGAAGAATTCATGATGACCAATTTTGGATAGGTGAAGTGCCGGTCAGAATTACTAGTGACCTAATTCATGAGATGATAGGCCTCTCTAAGACATACGTCGTTCTTCCAACATCCAAGGATGTGAGAAAGGTTGTTGAGATAACATGAAATTCAAGAAGTGATAGGCACAGAATGACCATAGAGCCTATTGAGAAAGATGGCATCAAATTGATGTCCATGATACTAGGTTACATGTTCCAACACACCAGTAGGGTGAATAGTGTGTCTACAGCCACAATTCTTGCAACTATCAGACTTGTGAAGGAAAGTGGAGAGTTTAGCATGTGTGAGAGCTTGCACACATAATTAATTGATAACATTAAGGCAATCAAGCACAACAAGACTAAGATATTCAGATTTGGGTCTTTAATCATTTATATGTACTTCCATATTGTTGGAAAACTATCTTATTTGTATCTAGAAAAATCCATTCCTACAATGCCATAGATATCTCTCAAGGCATGTAAAAAGAGCACTTTGAAGGACTACATGACACTGGAGTTGAAAACATTTAGGGCTAAGATGCAGATGAGATTCAGAATTCCAGAGAGGATAGTTGAAAAGTATAAAGATACTATTTGCTTTGTGGTTGAGACTGACACAACATGCATGGAGGCAGTTGAACCAAGGATAAAGTGGATCCATCCCCTTGGGTATGAAGTTGATGAACAAGTCCTAGAATCATATGCACAAGTATTTCTTTCATCCCATAAAGACCCTAATGAACCAAGATGGGGACCTATGAGGAGAAAACAAGATAAGTTGATGCAATGTTAAACATCATAGCAACAAAAAGGAAGGTTGCTAAGGTTACCTTAGAGATCTTGAGAATTCATGGAGTGTCTCAATCAGACCTAGACAAAGCAAGGGAACAAAATATTTCTTTGGAAATTGAGAGCGCATCAACAACAAAGACTGAATCAGAAGACCCTAAGTTGAAGAAGGTAAAAGTTGAGAAATCTGATGTTACTCCTTTTGCGCCCAAAGAAACCATTGACCTTACTGCTCCTCCTGAGTATAAGGAAATGCCTAAGAGGAAGAAAGAAATTAGCATTGGTCATCCATCCTTGCAAGTAACAAGAAAAAAAAGGAGCACTCAAGCACCTCTTGAAGTAAGTTTCAAACCTAGTCTTAGTGTGTTGAGTGCAAGGATTGTTGATGAAGGTAGAATTGATCAAGTAGCAAAGTTTTATGATAAATTCAGTGAGATTGAAAAATCAAAGATACATGGAATGATTTTCAAACACATGTTGAAGTTTAAGAAGACAGTCTTAGAACTAAAGACTATGATCCCTGATAATGTGTGGAACATCCTAGAGTTCCAAAAGAGACAGGCCATTGAAGAGGATTTAAGGATAAGAGAAAAGATTCTAGATGAAACCCTTCCTATATGTTCTCTAGAGGAGAAACATCTTTTGTCAAATCTGGTAAAGCCACATCTCAGAACCAAGTTAAGGACCCTACATATAATGGACAAAAACTATGAATTGGTGGCTAAGGAAATAGAGAAGGCATTCGAGAAGGTCTTCATGAATAGGCACATGTATCCAGCTACTATGCCCAAAGTTAAAGTTCCCACAATGGTTGAAAAAGAGTTAGAGACTACTAATGTACCTATGATAGGTCCCCAGGACCCAACACCTGCAGTTGAAATAAAATCAGAGGAAGATAAGTCAACACCCATATTAGAGACATTCAAAGATGACTCAATTTTTATTGATAATGTAAAAATCACTTTGGAAGCCAAAGAAATGGATTTGGATAAGTTTGAAGAGGCATTTTCAAGCACACAAGAGGTTGAAACTCTTTGTAGTAACACTCCTCCCATTCATCAAGAAGAAGGAAAAGAAAAAGAAATAGAAAAGATGGAAGAAAAGAAAGAAGAAGAAAAAGAAAAAGAAGATGAAAAACAAAAGAAAGAAGAAGAGGTAAAAGGAAGTGAAAAAAAAGATGAACCATTAGTTGAAATAATCAAGGTAAAATAATAAGTGATCGATAGCACTCCTATCACTCCCTCAGCAACATTGTTGTCAAGTTTAACACCCGACACAACTAGTTTGGACTCTTGGGTAGAAGAAGACCTGATCAAGTTCAACGTCTTAGCTATGGAGAAAGCCAAGGAGAAACAGGTGATGAGAAATCCCCTCCTTGTAGAATTAGTAAACATCTTGAACAACTTGTTACCAACAGACAATAAAGTCTCTAAGGTACACTCCGTTGATGATGTGAGTACAATCATTTCACAGTTCAAGAGTAACTTCTCTAGCCTAGAAGAATCTGCATCCCTAGTTGTAGAAGAGAAATATTTGAAGAAGAGGCTCAGTGAATTGGTTAACAACTATGCACTTGACCCGAGCTCACTAAAGACTGGTCAAGCATCCTTGAAGGAGTTTGTAGCAAAGGGCAAAAAGATTATTACTGATTGTATGAACCAAGACAAGATGACTAGTGATCTGTACAAAAAGATACAAGAGGCTGAAGCTATGATAGATAGCATAAGGAAATTAGTGGAAGATCCATCAATTGATGTGAACATGTGCAATAATGTCAACCAAGGACAGATAGATAATATTGAGAAGGAAAAAAAGGAGATGTCCAAGATAAGGGCTAGGAAGACTCAGCTAAGGAATGCTCTTGCGCCCTCATTAGACATACTTAATCATAATATCAAGGAGATTGATGCCACCATGGTGACATATGATCAAGGTCTTGGTACAAATTTGGAAAAGATGGAAAAGCTATAGTATGCATTATGCACCCATCTATAGATTGTAAATTCATTGATCACATTTTGGAAGGAGATCCAAAACCCACAGATAGCATATCCAGATGTTCTATCATAGTAATTAGTTGTATATATAGTTTTGAAGCACATTTTTCATTAATGTCAAAGGGGGAGTCTACATATAATATGGGTTATAGATATGTATAAGGAGATATAAGATAGAAAGTTATGTATAAGGGAGATATAAGACAAAAAAAAATTGTATTAAGGGACAGCTAGAAACTTGGCCATATTCCTTTGTTGCCATCAATGACAAAGGGGGAGATTTTTGGCAAGTTGGCTAGACTGGTGTATATGACTTATTATAGTGTTTTCATTATGGCAACAAAGTCATATAGTAGTATGGAGTCAGTGCACTTGATGAGAATATATGAAATCAGTTAAGTGTTGAATACTGGATAGTGTATAGAGTACCTGAAGCTCAGAGAATCAGGGCATGTGTGTACAACCAAGTTATGGTATGTGCCCTAGAAGATAAGTTGGTTAGACTATATTCATGCTTATTATATGAGTGCATGATTAGCTATGAAAGTATAACAAAGTTACAGATAGTTGAAGTTACACAGCTAGTATGTGCCAGAGATGAACAGAGTAAGCAGCTGACTATTAGCATTTTGATTTGTGGTTATATATTAATGTTGTAAAGGCTATGCACCTATTTTACTTTGGTTTCTAAAATGAAAATATGTTTATTTGTAAACATGCTTGAGCCAATTCAATTGGAAGCATTGTATGTAATCATTTAAAGGGCCGACCTAGTTATTTGTTTTGTATGCGCATATAAATATGAGATGCGCCCATTATAATTAGTAGGATAGTTGATATAGAGTTAAGACAAGTAGAGAAGAAGTGTGCAAAGAGTTTATAATATTTATTAGAGCTTTGCAAGAGGTCAAAGCATTAGCGCATCAAAGGAACTAATTAGACAAGCAGTGTCACAGTGACAGTTCATCCAACAGATATAGTGTGTATCTGAGACCATAAGGTTGTAGCATTCACCACTTGAGAAGTGAGCTCTAGGACAATGCATCCACACCCCTAATAGGTTTTAATGTAAAAGACTCCTAACAGGGTTTGACCCTTGACCTGGTCTACTATACTAAATATATTGTAAAGAAACTCCTAACAAGGTTAAGGATCTTCTAACAAGGATCACAAAACACTAGTATAGAATATTAGTGGGTGTCAATTCCCACCGGGGTTTTTACCTATTTGGGTTTCCCCATAACTACATTGGTGTTATGTGTCGATTTCATGTTTCATGTTTATGTCGATGTTCATTTCAGTACTTAAGTATTTAAGTTAAGTGTGAGATTAAGTAATGAATAGTGTTAAAATGGAATCACCTCTATTTAATGTAATGTATGGGGAAAATATAAGATCCACTCCTAAATCCAAATTCCCAAAGGAGAGATCTAATTTGATCAGCCAAAAGGTTAATACACAATCGAATCAATCTATGGATAATATGAAAGAGAGAGAAAAACCTTATATTTCCCTATGGTAGAATTGTGCTTGAAATTTGAAATAATTGAAATACAAGTACTAACCTCAAATTAGGGAAAATCTAGAAAATGCCAATTTCTAATGTCTGTGTGTACTTTCAGGCAATTATACAACCTATTTTAGACTAGAAATGTCAAGATGAAGAAAACCTAGAAATATTTTGTCTTTCCGACGACAGGTAGTCTTTGACCCTCATAAAAGGTCAAAGGCTACATTCTTTATTTGAAGGTCAATTCTGACTTTGTTCGTAGATCCCAGAAGTTCGCCAAAAAGGGTATCCAAATCTGCTCTCAAATCTGAAATTCCACACCTGTACCTACAAGAAAAAGGGGGTTTTTGTTTGTATGGGGGGTTTTCCTTGGTCAAACCCCAATTTAGGTATTAACCTTGAAATTGATTTGAAATGTAGTGTGCATAAACAAAGCAATTGAAACAATTCACCTCGCTTATGTTGAAGTCCTTGTAGAGGATTCGAATCCTCAAATACACAAGTAAGAATGCTTTAATGGATGTAGAATGAATGTAGGATGTCTCAAATCAATGGAATTTGATCTTCAACACCAATCTTGAATTGATCTTTTCATATGAGGAGGATTGGATGAATGTAGAAGGATGGATCTTCAAGGGGGCTCCAAAGAGATTGAATCCTTCAATGGCTAACAATGGATCTCCTTGATGGATGAATGCTTGAACACTTGAATGCTTGAACTTGAGAGCTCACTAATGAAATTGCTTGAGAGATGTCGATAATGGATGGATAAATGAGAGAGGAAGGCCTCCTTTTATAGTGAACTAGGGCACAATCCTCTAGAGGGGCCACTTTGGAAAATTAAATCCCAATTAGTTCCTAACCTTTAGAAAATATACCTAGATTAAATGCAATTTAAGGATTTACCATTCCGAAACCTGAAATGGCTGATCCAGAGGTGGGAAAACAAATATCCCTGAAACCTGACACCCGACACCCAAAAATCAAGGAAATTTGAAATCTGGACAGGGGGTCAAGGATGAGCTTGTATCTAACCAGGTCAGGGTCGAGGTCGATCTTGACTAGGTCAGGGTCAAGGTCAACTTTAACCGCATAAGGTTGACTTTGACCTTATGGTCAAAAACCTCAGGATCCTAACGTAGAATGCTAGGAAATGCAGATATGAAGTGAAAATTAGGTGTAGAGGAAAGTGGAATAGGGGAAAAAGCTAGATACATGCAAAAACCCGATCAAGGCACTTAACATGACCCTAGACCACTTACTCAGAGGGCTAAATGCTCTTATCATGGAAGTGCTTCCATTTTAAGATGATACATTAAGCCCCCACTTTAGCAAGAGTATGGACTCAATGCAAACTCTTGGTAAAGCAGATCAGAATGAAAAGATAATCTTATCATAATCCAAGGTACAAAGAGAAACCTTAAGCCCCCAAGGACTCAAGTCTTCTTCAACTCCTAGATCACAATAAGAGAGACATCTCTAGAGAGAGAAAGAAAGGGTGTGATTACCTCATCCAATGAGAACTTATGTCCCATTGTGAACCACATGAGGAAATGGTGCAACTGGAAAGATAGAATTGAACCGCCTAGTGAATGTGGCTACTCACTAGTCAACCCATCAAGGATTCGCCCTTAGGAATATTCTATTTCATAAGAATAAAACCAAAAAAGTAAAAAGACCCAGTCTTAAGGACACCTCTGACCTTAAGGGATCAAAATATATGTATATTTGAAATTGGAGGGATCAAGAGATCCTAAAATATAAATCCATGCTTTAAGGATTAGTTACTAATCCAAAAAGGGAGAAAAGGTATCTTGAAAAATATGTGTGTGTATCAAAAAGTGCATGTGTGCAACAAGTGAGCAGAGCGTATGCCCCCACATTAAAGTCATTGCTAACACTTTAACATGAGCAATGGCTTTAACAAAAACATAAACAACTCCACTAATTACGTTCCACGTCGAGATGCCCCTAGAAAAAGACAAATCAAGGGAAATATCATAAAAACATATAGACAACACAGAAGGGATCTACCTACCATGGAGTCAGTATGATCATAAGATAATAAATATAATATTATTGTAAATGAATTGACATCATTCCCCAAAGAAAGTAGAACTACAATCACAAAGGAGGAAAGATTACATAAGATATACAAAGGAGAATATTTTTGAACCATGACATGGAGACCAAAAATAATTTAGTGCTACCATATCTTGAATCCAAGAAGATTACACAAGGAAACATTTACGAACAATAGAACAATTACAACATAACATGGAACAACACATAGAAGAATAGAGATACATATAGAGGTATTTGAACAACAGTTTTGATTCCTTCATCACCTTGTACCAACTAAGTAACAATGATCATATAAAAGAATCTAACAACATTTAGCAAACACATTATGGGAGAAGCACAATACAGTAGGAAAACACACAACAAAGCTACCACGAAGGACAAGTTGATCGTGCATGCTACCTACTCTCCCCATCTTATTGTATATCATTTAGGGAAGGTGGGTAAATCACAAGAGGGACTATATCCAACACAATAGGAATGATAGCCAGTTCCAAACAAGGATCCTCTTGAGAATCACAATGTTTGACACTAGGTGCAAGAGTTAATTGGGATGAAAGTATATTAGATAAATCAATGTCAATGTCAATAGTCTCATATTCATCATTAACATAATCAGTATCATTGAGAGTATCTTCTTCATCCAAATTAATCAAAATAGGATCTAAGATATGAATAGAATCATCATAATCATGCATATTAACATCATTATTAGTAACAACTTCTTCTAATACATCATGCATAGATTTATCTGAAGAAGGTAGGGATCTTTGAAGAATAGAATTATGAGCTTTAGCATGAGCATGATGCTTTTTACAAAATTCATTAGCAGGTCGATTACGTTTTGATTTATTTTAAATAGGTTGAGAACTAGGAGGAACAATCATAGGATCCTTCAGAGGTTCTTTAGGAAAATCAATAAGATTATCAACAATAGGAGGAAGAATCACAGGATCTTTGATAGGTTCTTTAGGAAGAGCGATAGAAGGAACTTGATTAACAAAACTAGAAGTCATAGTTAAAGGAGGTATAGAAGGTGTAGGAAAAAGACCATGATTAAGATCCATAGGAGGAATTATTAATTCAAGAATCTTATGATGTTTAAAAGCTTGATATGAATGAAAAATATTATCAGGTCAAGGAGGACATGAACTAGGTAATGAAGGCCAAAAGAAATCAAGAGTAGCACAATCTCTAGGCCTAGAAGGTTGATATAAACTATGATTAATCATCAAGTCACTTCTTCATCATGAATGAACTTAAGACACTTATGGATAGGTGAAGCAATAACATGCATGGAATTCAACCAAGGAAAACCTAGCTTAACTTGAAATTGATCGGAAGTAGGAACCACAACAAAGGTAGTGTTCACAATTTTTCCACAAAGTTCAATTGGTAAAGTAATAGAACCAAATGATGGATTAAAAAAACCATTACAAGTTTGAATCCACACATCCGATGTATCATAAGAATCATGTTATAAGCTTTTCATAAAAATATTTCCTTCAGTTATAACATTGACTAAGGATGTAGGATCAACAAGACAACCACGACTAGGTTTCTGAGAAATCCTAGCATAAATGTAAAGGGGACCATTAGGAGCTTTAATAGTCTCAGAGTCATCAAAGGTAATCAAAAGTTCCCAAGGTCTTTTATTCTTAGGTTTTTATCAAGGTTTAGGTTGAGTTTTCAGTTTAGGATTAGGTTTTGGTTGAGGTTGAGATTGAACTTGAAGTTGAATCTGAGGTTGAGGTGGAGATACAGATTGACCAACATGCTCCACTTGATTAACAACATGATTGAGATCATCCATCTTTGAGTCATACACAATTTCCATAGCAGATGGTTGAGCAATGGTATTAGTATCATGTGTAGGTAAAGGATTTGTATACATTTGAAGGTTTTGATTAGGAGGAGAGACATTTATTTCCACTACAGTCAAGATTATCACTAGATAAGGCATTAGAGTAAATTAAGTCTTGAACCTTATGTTTTAAAGAATAAAATTTCTCAGTATCATGACCATTCTGATGATGATACAGATTGACCAACATGATCCACTTGATTAACAACATGATTGAGATCATCCATCTTTGAGTCATACACAATTTCCATAGCAGATGGTTGAGCAATGGTATTAGTATCATGCGTAGGTAAAGGATTCATATACATTTGAAGGTTTTGATTAGGAGGAGAGACATATTTGTTTCCACTACAGTCAAGATTATCAACAGATAAGGCATTAGAGTAAATTAAGTCTTGAACCTTATGTTTTAAAGAATAAAATTTCTCAGTATCATGACCATTCTGACAATGATATTGACAAAAAGAAATTTGATCAAAAGATTTAGAAGAAATCATAACAAGTAAAAGAGGTCAAATAGGAGGTAAAGTAATCATATTAGTAGCTAACAACCTATTCATAATAGCATGTAAAGTTTCAAAAAGAGGAGTAAACATATGATTTAATGGAAAAGCAGTGGATGCAGAAGTGGCATTATGAGATGCAACAACAATTTGATTAGCAACTGCATTCACTTGTTTGTTTATCTTGACATAGTTGTTGAATTTTTGAAATTTTTTTGGATTAGGAGAAGCATCACTCTTATCAACCGGAACAGGAGCCATTGGAGTGTTTCTCTCAAATTGACTCACTTGTAATTGATAATGATGAAGTGCTGCACAAAGTTGTTGAAAAGAGGTAAATTCAGTAAGCAGAATCTTATCTCTAATATCATTTTGCAAATTTGAAATAAACATACATTGAATATCAATATCAGGAAGAGGATAGGAAATTTGAGCATACAAATGCTTAAATCTACCTATAAATTCAGTTAATTTTTCTTTAGCACTTTGTTTACAATGCATCAAATTAGTCAAAGACACTTGCGGGCCAATGTTGTTTTGAAATTGTTGAATAAAGGCATTAGCAAGTTTTGGAAAGGAATAAATATAATAAGGAGGCAAGGAACAATACCATTGTAAGGCCTTGTCATGGAAGGTTCTAGCAAACAATTTAGCTAAAATCCTATGGTCATGAGCATAATCACTACAAAGGATTTGGAATGTTTTAACATGATGAATAGGATCTCCTTTTCCATTATAATTCTCAAGATGAGGCATATCAACTTGCTGAGGAATAGGAGTAAAAATAATATCCAAGGACAAAGGACTTCCCATGTCACATGTAGGGATACTAAACTTGTTTTGAGTTAAGGAAGAAAGTTGTTGTTGTAAGGATGATATAGTTTGAGCCAAACTGATGATTTTTTAATCATTAGAGGAAATAGGAGGAGTAGCAACATTAGACACACTAGGGAAAGTGTAAGAAGCTGTAGGAATAGAAGACACAACTAGAGGAACACTAGGAACTATAGTTGGAAGTGGATTGGAATAAGTAAAAGGAACATTATGATATGAAGGTTGTGATGTAGGAAGGGACATAGTAGGAACACTCATAGGAATAGAGGGAATCATCACAGTCACTAAAGAAGGAGTATAGGTAGGAATACTAGGTAAAGGATTAGAAGGAGGTTAAACACTAGTGATAGGAGGAATCAACCCTAAATCTTGAGCGTCTCGAGCTAAAGGTTTAACATTTGAATGCACGAGGTGAGTAATACCATGCAAGAGGTTAACACCTTGATCACTATCATGAAGAACCTTCTTAAGAGCCTCTATAGCTTGAATAGAATCTTGATTATGGTTCTCTTAAATAAGCCAATTACCCATTTTATCAAGTTCAATTGAAAGTTTTTGAACTTGTTTAGGAGGAACTCTTAAAGTGTCATCCTCATCATGAGATGAGTGAGAAGAGTTTTGCTCCATAGTAGGATTGGAATCATGAAGAATAAAATTATCATCCAGGACCCTAAGGAAAGGAGAGGAAGATTTAGGATCAAAGGCACCCATGAGTCTATGAATTCTTCTAACCGGAATGTTAGAAGGACTAGTAGTAGTAAAGCTCATAAACCAATGTAATGCAAATGAACTAAACTAAGAACACATAAAGCATGAATATTTTTTTTATTTTTGAAATCTAATTAGCATTCAAGATCTAACACAAAAGAAAAATCCAATACCAACAAGATAAAGGAAATCTAACACCACAAAACACAATAGGGCATCTAATTCCACAAAAGAAAGGAGAGTAAGTATGTCAGGTTCACCAAAATGAATAGTGGTAAAATGGAATCACCTCAATTTAATGTAATGTATGAGGGAAATATGAGATCCAATCCTAAATCTAAATTCCAAAAGGAGAGATCCAATTTGATCAACCAAAAGGTTAATACACAATTGAATCATAATACACAATCGAATCAATCTATGGAGAATATGAAAGAGAGAGAAAAACCTTATATTTCCCTATGGTAGAATTGTGCTTGAAATATGAAATAATTGAAATACAAGTACTAATCTCAAATTAGGGAAAATCTAGAAAATGCCAATTTCTGATGTCTGTGTGTACTTTCAAGCAATTCTACATCCTATTTTGGATTGGAAATGTTGAGATGAAGAAAACTCAAAAATCTTTTGTCTTTCCAACGACAGGTAGTGTTTGACCCTCATAAAAGGTCAAAGGCTAAATTCTTTATTTGAAGGTTGATTCTAACTTTGTTCGTAGATCCTAGAAGTTTACCGAAAAGGGTATCCAAATCTGCTCTCAGATCTGAAATTTTGTACTTGTACCTACAAGAAAAAGGGGGTTTTTGTTTGTATGGGGGGTTTGCCTTGGTCAAACCCCAATTTAGGAATTAACCTTGAAATTGAATTGAAATTTAGTGTGCATAAACAAAGTAATTGAAACAATTCACCTCACTTATGTTGAAGTCCTTGTAGAGGATTCAAATCCTCAAATCCATAAGTAGGAATGCTTCAATGGATGTAGAATGAATGTAGGATGTCTCAAATCAATGGCATTTGATCTTCAACACCAATCTTGAATTGATCTTTGCATATGAGGAGGCTTGGATGAATGTAGAAGGATGGATCTTCAAGGGGGCTCCAAAGAGATTGAATCCTTCAATGGCTAACAATGGATCTCCTTGATGGATGAATGCTTGAACACTTGAATGCTTGAAGGCTTGGTCAAACTTGAGAGCTTGCTCATAAAATTTATTGAGAGATGTCGATAATGGATGGATAAAATGAGAGAGGAAGGTCTCCTTTTATAGTGAACTAGGGAAAAATCCTCTAGAGGGGCCACCTTGGAGAATTAAATCCCAATTAGGTCCTAAACTTTAGAAAATATACCTAGATTAAATGCAATTTAAGGATTTACCATTCCGAAACCTGACACCCAGAAATCAAGGAATTTGAAATTTGGACAGGGGGTCAAGGATGAGCTTGTATCTGACCAGGTCAAGGTCTAGGTCGACCCTGACTAGGTCAGGGTCAAGATTGAATTTGACCCCATAAGGTCAACTTTGACCTTATGGTCAAAAACCTCAGGATCCTGACCTAGAATGCTAGCAAATGTAGATATGAAGTGAAAATCAGGTGCAAAGGAAAGCTGAATAGGGGGAAAGCCAGATACATGAAAAGATTTGATCAAGGTGCTTAACATGACCCTAGACCACTTACTCAGAGGGTTAAATGCTCTTATCATGGAAATGCTTCCATTTTAAGATGATACAAGTAAAAAGATAAAATACAGTGAACACTAATTCACCCTCTTCCCCTCTCAGTGTTCCCATTCCTAACATGAATATAGTCAGGTAAAAACTCTAAGGACATCTCATAAAATTTTGTTAGCTTTACAATCTACTTTTGAAGGTGATGTGCATGATAAGAGAATACAATTATAGAATTGGATAGGTTTATTTCAAGATGCAAAGATGATGGAAGATGAATCTGTTAGAAGTTATATTGGTAGGGTATCAGAGATTGTTGTAGGTATCAAAGCTTGTGAAGGAAACAAGACTGAGGATGAAGTGACTTGGAAGATCTTAAAGACACTAACTCCTTTGTTTAGATAGACAACACAAATGATTGAACAAGTTATACCTTTTACTAAAAATTTTACCAGAGAAACTCTTCTTGGAAGACTATAAGAAACAAAGATAGGCTTTAGACAATCTAGAGATTTACCTATAGTTGAGACAACATTCAGCGCACTTAGTGTTCACCCTACTTTGTCGAGAAGTACTAGTGTCAGTGGATATTATGTCGGTAGCAGTAGATCTAAGACTGAAGAAGATAAAAATATTGAGGAAGGAATTTCCTTTCTTGTGAAAAGAGAACCAGAAGGTAAGAAAATATTTAAATGTTGGACATGTCAAGAATATGGTTATTTTGCATCTAAATGCCCTAAGAGAGTAAAGAAATATAAGAAGAAATTTAAAGATAGAAGGTCTAAAGAATGTTATTATGCTAATGATGAAGAATTTGAGGAGCTAGCATTGAGAAAATCTTAAGTGAAAGTGATAATGAAAGTGATGACATAGGATTTGTAGCAATTAAAGAAGAAAAATCTGAAACTGAAGTTAGAAAAGAAAAAGTGTTAGTTTCTCAAGTAGAAAAGAAAGCTAATTGAATTATAGATAGTGGTTGTTCACATCATATGACTAGAGATATGAAGAAATTTATAAAGTTCAATAATTTTGATGGAGGAATTTTTAGAGTTGGAAACAATGCACCTTGCTTGATAAAAAGAATAGGATCTATTACTCTTGATGGAAAGACTAAAACTGATGATGTTTATTTTGTGGATGGATTGAAACATAATCTTCTTAGTGTTGGATAGTTAGTCGATAAGGGATATCAAGTTTGGTTTATTGAGAATACTTGTGTGAACAAGGATAAGAATGGTAAGTTGATTGGAAAAGGATCAAGAACTAGAGGTAATGTATTTTAGTTGAATCCTGCTGAGATGACATGTTTGATTACTAAAATTGATGGCAATTGGTTATGGCACAAAAGTTTTTGTCACATAAAATTTGATAACATTGTGAAAACAAGTACTACATTTGCATTAAGAGATTTACCTAAGATTATGAAACCTACTAACATGATATGCAAAGAATGTGTTATGGCTAAGCAGAAGAGAAGTTCATTTCCTAGTAAAAAGTTCACAACAACAGAAAAATTTGAAATTGTTCATATAGATCTAAGCGGTCCCACAAGGACTAGAGGATTCTATGGTGAAAGGTATTTTATGATTTTTGTTGATGACTTTACTAGAATGATCCGGATAGCATTTCTTACAAAAAAATCTAAAGAATTTGGCAAGTTTAAATTGATGAAGAAAAAACTTGAAAATGAATTTGGAATGAAGATTAAATGTTTGAGGTCTGATAGAGGTGGAGAATTTACTTTAAAGGAATTCAATATTTTTTGTGAAGAAAATGGCATTAAGAGACATTTTTCAGCCCCTAGAACACCTGAACAAAATGGTATTGCAGAGAGAAGGAACATATCATTAACCGAGGTAGAAAGAGCTATGTTATTTGAGAATGATTTAGTGAAGTTATTTTGGAGAGAAGAAGTGAATACAACAATATATACAATGAAAAAAGTACAAATTGGAGAAAATACATATAAGACACTTTATGAATTATAGTTTGGACATGCACCATCAGTTAAGTATTTCAAAATTTTTGGAAGTATTATATTAAGAGAGATGATGACATCGGTTAGTTTGACCATAGAAGTGATGAAGGTATATCTCTTGGTTATTCATTGGAAATAAAAGCTTATAGATGTTATAATAAAATAACTAATACTATTGTTGAGAGATAAAATGTTAAAGCTGATGAGAAATTTAGAATTAAGGAAAGAATGCTTGATTATGATTCAGATGAAGAAGTTTTTCCTAGAATTGATCAAGAAAATGTTGAGTTATTTTATGAAACTGACAGTGATTTGCAAAATGAGAACTATGTTGAGGAAATAAGAGAAGAATTATGATCAAAACATAGAGTTGAAGCAATAACTGAGACAATGACACCTAATAAGAATCTAGAGAGGAATCATCCTACTAGTCAGATTATTGGGAGCACAAAAAAATGAGTTATGACAAGAAATAAGGTAGAAGAAGAACTTTGTTTGATTTCTCAAATTGAACCTAAAACTACTGATCAATCTTGTAAAGATGAAAATTGGATTCAAGCAATGAAGGAAGAACTTAGAGATCAAATTGAAAAGAACAAAACTTGGGAGTTGGTTCCTAGACCTAAAGATAAAAATGTTATAGGAACTAAATGGGTTTTCAAAAACAAGATGAATGAAAAAGGTGAAGTTGTAAGGAACAAATCAAGATTGGTATGTAAAGGATACTCACAGCAAGAAGGAATTGACTATGAGGAAAATTTTGCATTTGTTGCAAGAATTAAAGTAGTAAGAATGTTTTTAGCTTATGCAACTTATAAGAAATTCAAAGTGTATCAGATGGATGTGAAGTCAACATTTTTGAATGGAGAATTGAAAGAAGAGGTCTACATTGAGAAACTTAAAGGTTTTCCTTTGACTCAAGGAGGAGATATGGTATGTAACTAAACAAAGCTTTATATGGACTGAAACAAGCACCTAGAACATGGTATGCAAGATTAGATAAATATTTCATAAAATTGGGATTTGCTAAAGGCACAATAGACAATAATTTGTATCTGAAAGAGATTGAGAATGGTTTATTGGTTGTAGTTATTTTTGTTGATAATATTATCTTTGGAGGTGAAGATGAAGCTAGTGATAAATTTGCTGATGAAATGAAGACAAATTTTGAAATGAACATGATTGGTGAGATGAAATATTTTTTAGGATTAAAAATAGTACAAAATAGTGATGGTATTTTCTTATGTCAAGAAAAATATATGAAAGACTTGTTGTAGAGATTTGGAATGGAAAATTGTAAGCCTCTCAGCACACTTATGGTAATTTTTCATAAGTTATCTAGCATAGATGAAACTCCTATCGTTGAAAAAATGAAGCACATATCCTTGATTGGAGGATTGGAGTATTTAACTCATACAATACTAAACATATCACATGTAGTTGGAATTGTTGCAAGATTTCAAGCTGATCCTAAAGAGTTACATTATGCAGTAGTAAAAAGAATATTTAGATATTTGAAAGGCACAATTGACTATGGGTTATGGTATGATAAATTAGATGAATTTACCCTATGTGCATATATAGATGTAGATTGGGGAGGTAGTGTTGATGACAAAAAGAGTGCAAGTGGTGGAGCATTTTTTCTTAGAGGGAGATTTGTTTCTTGGATAAGTAAGAAACATAATTGTATCTCATAGAGCACAACATAAGTATAATATGTAGCAGTAGAAAAAAATTGTAATCAGATAATATGGATGAAAAAAATATTGAAAGATATTGGTATCAAGTTCAATGAGCCCGTTATCATACACTGTGATAACACCAGTATAGTAAGTATGTCTAAGAATCTTGTGTTTCATTCTAAAACAAAGCATATATAAATCAAGTATCATGTTGTAAGAGAGAAAGTTACAGAGAAAAAAGTCAGATTTGAGTATATAAGTACAAAAGAGCAGATTGTAGATATATTTACAAAGCCTTTACCTAAAGATAAATTTGATTATTTGAGAGGTATACTTGGGGTTATGCCCCAACCTACTTTTGAGTAGTGATGCAAAAAGTTGCATCAGTCCAGTGGTATATGAGCTCTATCCATTCTAGATTGTATGATGATACTTCCTCTATGGGGGAGTATGTGTGTTTTGAGTTGAGTCATGAAGGATTCTTGTGAAATAATTTTTTGAATAGTGTCTTTTGACATTCGAGCTTGTAATGAATTGACATATTGATGATTTCATTGTCATGGATGTCAATGGGGGAGAAGGATATAATAGTACATGAAAAACACCAGGTTTATTGATTTGATTGTTGAAGAGGAATTGGAAAAGTAAAATACTAAGGAGAAGGATATTACTTGATGACTGATTTGATTGATGAAGAGGATTTGAAAAGATATTGCAGAGCAGTAATGTTATAGTTTGGTATTCATGGAACTTGGATGATTTTCATCTATGTTGCCATCAATGCCAATGGGGGAGATTGTTAGGAATTAATTATGAATATGTCCTATGGGGGAGTATTCAGAGTCATTATGTAGTAGTTGTATGTTGCATTGATGACTATGATTGTCATTGATATGAACACATTGATCTACTGGAGATTAGCGGAAAAGAAGACAATGTTTGAATTAGAGAATGTGGAGAATTGTAGATCAAGCTATGCGAAGTTAAAGATGTTTTGTATATTGTGTCCTAAGATTTTGGTTAAGAGCGCAGACAAAAATTCAATTATTCATGACAGTTATGTGTAATTTAGTGGAAATAATATTTTGGCAATGTTCCTAAGAAGCAGCTTATGATAACTGGATTATATCTCCTAACCAGGAGAGAATATGGACATGCAAAGTTGTAAAATTGTTGAAGAAATTTTGGTGGTGACCTGGATGAGACAACATAGTTAGAGGTCATAAGTGTGAATATTTATTTTGTTTGGAAGCCAACAATTTTATGTAATTATGGAATATTATGTAACGTGTAATGATTTATATTTTTTAATTGGTTACGCCTTGTTGTTTGACTCATTTGTAATTATTTGAGTGTGATATAAATGAAGGATTATTTTCCTTTATTGTAATATGGAATTTGGAATATAGTTGATATTGATATTGTAAGAGGATATGCGATTTGAGTAGATCTGGTATTGAGATCTGGTGAAGTAGTTGGTGCGGTTTTGGAACAGAAAGAGGAGTGAAGATAAGTTGCTGAGATTAGTAATTATTGGTATTATTCTATTTAGATAATAAAAAGATTAGTTGGACAATGAGTTAAGTGATCTTTCCCTTGAAGATGTTTGGATGGTGGTGTTAGGAATAGTCCCAAGAGATAACTAAGAGGGGGGGTGAATTAGTTATCTACAAGATTCAATTCTTTATCCAATTAAGTGTAGAAGAACATTAAGAACATCTACAATAACACATGAACACAATTTTGGTTATGAGGAATCCCAAATAGGTAAAAACCCCCGTGGAAATTGACACCCACTAAAACTATACTAGTGTATAATGATCCCTGTTAGAAGATCATACAACCCTGTTAGGAGTTGATCTTTACAATGCAATAAGTACAGTGACCTGGTTAAGGGTCAAACCCTGTTAGGAGTATTTTATAATTAACCATGTTAGGGGTGAGGATACACTATCCGAGAGCTTACTGCTCAAAGGGGTGAAGGCTACAACCTCCTAGATAAAAGATACACACTATATCTGCAAGTGGTGAACTACGAGGTAGATCTGATGTCTTGATTAGTTACAATGAATAGCACACACTCTAATTTTTCACATAGACCTTCTACTGATGGCACAATACTTCACACCTTCTGCTCTACTCTTGTCTTTCAACTAAATGCCATACATAGCAATCACAAATGACTGCCTATAAGTATCTTTCTTCTAAATGATATAATCAAATCAACCTATTAGAACCACCTTGAAATCATATTAGAGAAATAATAAAATCTTTTTCGGCTCTACTAAGCACGCAACATAATCTGGGACCTGTCCAACTCAATATGGGTGAATGCGTCACTTCACATTGTTGGCTCTAACAAATTAATTGATACTTTCTCCTCATGCTGAATTACGTTATGCTCTCTCAACCAAAAATTATTAACTCTCCAATAAAAACTAATCCAAGTGCACATACGAAAATGATAGATGCAACTTCTGTACTCACATAATCTCTGTCAGCTCCTTTGGATAAACTCAGGAAACTATGACTATTAACTGTGAACATCATAACTTAACTTCTACTACATATCTGACTCTGCATCCATGAACATAGCTTCATACATATGTCTACAACATATATATAAATGTGAAAGGCTCCATGATAACCGTGTTGTGAATCTCATACTGAACTCTGTCTGTAACTCTATCAGGAACATTGCTAACACAAACTACTACACAACTATATGTACTCATAATCACCTCTATGTCCATGGCATAATGTTGATAACATATCCATGCAATAAATGCTCAAGGCTCATTTCTTCATACTTCCACACACACTACTTACCATATGTTGTCATCAGTGACAAACATACAATCAACACTGGCTTGCTGGCAAATCTCCAACAATCTCCCCCTTTGGAATTGATGGCAACATATGGAATGAAAAACACCACCAATCCAAATGAGAAATTATTTTATAACATTCTCCATTTCCTCAACAAAACTCCCCCAAGGATGAATCCTCCATCTCTTACTATTTTTTTTCTTCTTCCTAAAAAATCACTCCCCCTTTCTATAATTCTTTTATAATATTCTCCATTTCCTCGAAAAAACTTCTTCAGGGATGAATCCTTCATCTCTTTTTTTTTTTTTTTCATGACTATATACGTACTCCCCCTTTGACATCAATGGAAAAGGGCACCAATCAATTGATGGCACAAAGGAGGATGCAGAAGGGGTCAAACAATAGCACACCCTACCTGATCCATCTTGTCAAACAACACACAAAAGCAACAACAACATAGTGAGAGAGAGAAAGAAAGATCATTCATATATTAGTTCAAAATGATCATACATGCTAGGATGTAAGGCACTCCCGATTATGGCTAGATATTACAATGAATTACAACAGTCCTCAAACATGCGAGGATCTGCCAACAATCTTGATTATACTATCTTCTATCTTCTATCCCCAAAAATTGACTCCCTAAAATCTAACCAAATAACTATACTTATAAAAGAGACTACCTAACCGAGTCAGCCTTCAGATCCATAATCAATAGAACCAATGATCAGATCTGGGACCACACACTTCCCAATGATGGATACCAGCATTAAATCTGTGACCCATAATCAATGCATAAGTTAGCCTCAACAAGTAAGGATGACCAAGCAATAGACAAGCATCATTGAGTGCTAGTGAGACAACCGATTGCCTAGGAGAGAATCGACCAACTACTGAGCCAACTCGGTCAAAGAAGGAACTGAGAAACATAAACAAACTTTAAAATCTTTTTGGTGACACAGGATTTCCAAGGACCCGAGATACTCCTGCATCAGACACCTGGGGTTATTTAGAAATGATTCTCTGAATCATTTAGTAGGTATGATCTGAGCTACATCCAACTCAAACTGTGAAATCTATGAACTATCTTTAATCAATCTGTTCTTTCACTTTACTATATATTCCATATATTGTTTACCTCTTGTCCTTTTGCTAACTCTTTGCTCCAAAATCTTCTCAACTTCTTCATTCTATTTCTTAGGATACTCCATTGGTACTGTCATGTCTTCATTAGGTTCATGATGCTCATACAAATTAGCAATGTTGAAAATCAGTGATATGTCCATGTCATTAGGTAACTCAATCTCATATGCATTTCCACTATCAAATTTCTTGAAAATCTTGCAAGGTCCAAACTTCTTCATCTTCAGCTTCCCATATGTTCCAACAAGGAATCAACCTTTCTTCAAATGAACCATCACTTCCTCACCAAAATCAAAAGTCTTATGTCTCCTTGATCTATCAGCTCTATCTTTGTATTTCTGATTACTCTCTTCTAGCTTGATTTTCACATCTTCATGCAATGTCTTCATGTACTCAGCAAATTTCACTCCTTCAGCACTTCTCTTACTTTCATCAGCAATGTCTCTCAAATTAGATATACCTCTCAATTGTATGCCATTTACAATCTAAAAGGCTATTTTTCCAGTACTCCTATTCACTGAATTATCATATGCAAACTCTACTTGTGCTAACATAGAATCCCAATTACTAGGTGTGTCTCCAACTAAACATCTCAAAAGATTTCCCAATCTTCTATTTACAACTTCTGTCTATCCATCGATTTGTGGGTGAAATGTAGAACTATATTTCAACTCAGTGCCAAACTTTCTCCAAAGGGTCTTCCAAAAGTATCCAACAAATCTATTATCTCGGTTAGAGATAATACTCCTTGATAATCCATGCAATCTAACAATCTCCTTAAAGAAAATATATGCTACATGTACTGCATCTGATGTCTTTCTACAAGGTATAAAATGTGTCATCTTTGAAAATCTATCTACCAGAACAAATATAGAATCATTACCTCTTACTGTTTTCGGTAAGCCAAGAACAAAATCCATACTGATGTCAGTCCAAGGTTCCTTAGGTACAAAAATTGGTATATACAATCTAGTATTCTGACTTCCTTTGCAACTTGACAAATTCCACAACTTTTCACAAATTTTTGAACATCTTTATAGAACTGTGGTAAAAAATATTTCTCCTTAAGAAAATTCAATGTCTTATCAATACCAAAATGTCCAGCCAAACCACTACTATGTTTCTCCTTTATCAAATTAGTTCTCATTTGTCCTCTCAGTATACACAACTGAATACCTTTAAACAACATACCTTCTTGGATGAAATATTCTTCCCATTTTGTACTCGGTTGAGCTTGAATAGGTTCTTTGCACTTTCTCCATGGCTTAGAAAAATCAAGATTAGTTTCATACAAATCTCTCATCTCATCAAAACCAAGAACTTCAATTTTCATCTCGGTCATCAAATATCTTCTTCTACTTAATGCATCAACAACTTGGTTAGTGACTCCACTTTTATGTTTTATCAAAAATGTGTAACTTTGCAAATACTCAACCCATTTCATATGTCTCTGATTCAACTTATTCTGACTACCCAAGTATTGTAAAGCATTATGATTAGTATACAACACAAATTCACTCGGTATCAAATAATGTCTCCATTTATTCAGTGCTTGAACAATAGCATAGAATTCTTGATCATACATAGAATATTTCTTTCTAGCATTATTCAACTTTTCACTAAAGAAAGCAACATGTTTACCTTCTTAACTCAAAATAGCTCCAATTGCACTTCCACTTGCATCACATTCCACTTGAAATACCTTACTGAAATTAGGCAATGCCAAAAAAGGAAATTCAAAAACCTTACGCTTTAGGGTCTCAAAACTCTTATCATCTCCATGTGTCCACTTGAATTCTCTCTTATCTCCTCTCATAGTCTCAGTCATAGCATTAAAAATTGAACTGAAATTCCTTATGAACTTTCGGTAAAAAATTTTCAAACCATGAAATGATCTTACCTCACTAGCATTCATAGGCATAGGCCAATTCAGAATAGCTTCAACCTTTTCAGGATCCATCTTCAAACTATCAGCTGAAATTATAAATCCCAAATACATAATCTCCTCTTTCATGAATGAACACTTTTTCAAATTTATCAGCAATTTTTCTTCTTTCAATCTCTGCAAAACTTTTCTAACATGCAACAAATGTTCTTCTCTAGTCTTACTGAATATCAGAATATCATCAAGATATACAATCACAAACTTACCTAAGAATTTCTTTAAAACCTCATTCATCAACCTCATAAAAGTACTCGGTGCATTAGTTAAACCAAAAGGCATAACCAACCACTCATACAAACCTTCTTTTGTCTTGAAAGTAGTCTTCCATTCATCACCTTCTTTGATTGTGATCTCATGATACCCACTTCTCAAATCAATCTTTGTGAAATACCTTGCTCGAGTCAAACTATCCATTATGTCATCCATTCTCAGTATAGGAAACCTATACTTCATTGTTATCTTATTGATTTCTCTGGAATCAGTACACATTCACCATTCTCCATTCTTCTTAGGTGCCAATACCATAGGTACTACACAAGGACTCAAAATTTCTATGAACAAACCTTTATCTAGCAACTCTTGAATCTATTGGTTCAATTCCTGATTCTCAGTAGGTGTTAACCGATGAGGTTCCTTATTCCGTAAACTAGCACTACTACATTTGGGGCCAAATTTTGATAGAAGCTTCCAAGGGGTAATTTTTTATTATGAATTTGGTGTTTTTTTTTTTAATAGGCCCCGATGGTGTCATTATTTCGATGGGTGTTTAATTGACCATCAAAATTCTAACAGATTTGGTTTATAGATGAAAAAAATAGTGAAACAACCTCATCATTTTTATTTCAATTGGATAGAGAAGGAGAGGGAGAAGGAAAAAAAGTTGTGCGTGGGAGAAGGTATGTGATTTCTTCATCTTTCAAGCCTCTGGCATCATATTCAAATGCATTGCATTTTATTTGATCATGGTTGGTCTCTAAAATGACTACATTCTACTGGTGTAGTGCCCTAGCCCGTGCTTTAACTCCATTATTTGATGTTATTGGTGCTTGTGCCCAAGAATATCCATTTTTTTTGAAATGTTGACCGTGGTTATTAAATGGACAACCCTTGAGCTTCTAGCTAGGCACCATTTGTATATTTGATAGCTTAGCGCATCAAATGTATTGTATCATTAATAGTTGAGACTTTGTTAAAAGGAAATAGGACAAAGAATGATTTTGATTTAGTCTCTCTATTTTGATCCCTAAGTGGCTTACAACCCTAGAGAAGTATATGCAAATTTACGGATGCAGTTGTAGGATACATAGCAGTTGATAATTCACAAGAAATCCATGCATCCAATTTTAATAGAAATTAATAAAAAGAAATAGGGTCCTCCAATGGCGCAATCATCTAGACCTTGACTGTCCCCTCAACTAGTGACCCTTCAAAACTGGGTTATCATGCAATCAGTGAGTGATCCTTCATTCTCCTGGTCTTCCCTGCATCCAAACATATTGGAAATACATAATATAATGATAACAAGTCTTTCACAATCCCCCTTCCCTAAAGGAACACTATTAACCATCCCTTCCACATAGCATTTCACTATTTTATGAGTGGATTGTGCAGGAATAGTTAACATTAAACAAGGAGAAAACTCCTCAACACATCTTGGAAACCATTGAATTCAATAATAAATAAAACCTAACACCAACACTATTCCTTCCATAGTTGTAGGATACATAGCAGTCAATAATTCACAAGAAATCCATGCATCAAATTTTTATAAGGATATCCTATTAATCAATAGGAATTTTCTTGAGATGACCAATGATTATGCATTTTGATGGTAGTGTGCTAGTTCAAAAGGATAAATAAATTTGAAATAATTTTTTTTGATTTTCTCAAACTATAAATGTGATTAAAGGGAAAATATTATGTGGAAAACCACAAACCAAGCTAGCAAATGATTGTATATCAAATTATTCCTATATTCATTCAAGTATTGCTATGCTTTAGCTACTTGACCTTTGAGCTTCATCTAGAGGAATGTGTAGCTTTAAGATGGAGTTACTTCTTGGGCCTTACAATAGGGTGGAATATGATCAAGATTTTTTTAGGCTGTATCTTTGTTAGTCCCACTGTTAGGTTCTTATGGTTCATGGTTTGAATCTATCATGGTTGTGTAAGAGATTGGTCAAATCTAATCAAAATTACAATATGAAGATTAAAATAGATCTTGAATAAATATGGGAACCATTTTTTACCGATATTGTACAAATGAAGAGAATACTCCGAAGAGGAAATGCTTCAATGTGGAACAATTGAAGGACAATATTTTACTTTTATATGCACATCTGCAATGTTTTTGATATATTTCTAAGATAAAAAAACCATAGAAAGAATAGCATATAAAAGAAAGTAAATAATAATGATCATACTTTGGGATATTATGGAAACTTAAAGGAAAGAATGCTTTGTGGGGTTATCATGCAATCAGTGAGTGATCCTTCATTCTCTTGGTTTGCCTTGCATCCAAACATATTGGAAATACATAATACAATGATAAAAAGTCTTTCAAAATCCCCCTTCCCTCAAGGAACACTATCAACCATCCCTTCCACATAGCATTTCACTGTTGTATGAGTGGATTGTGCAGGAACAGTTAACATTAAACAAGGAGTAAACTCCTCAACACATCTTGGAAACCATTGAATTCAATAATAAATGAAACCTAACACCAACACTATTCCTTCCATTCACTTCTACCAAGAATAAAGAACTTAATCCATTCAACATTACATATAATCAATAGACAGTTACATTTCCTGACTGTGTAGAGGAATAGTCACAACCAAAATGATCAAAACTACTTTCACCCTTGCACAAGCTATTCCAAACTTCAAGTAAAATAAGAAATATTCTATATCAAATCATTCATATTCATAGTAACCATTCGAAGGATCATTTTTTCAATGAACCCTCTGACTGTACCCCTGCGACAGAGAAAGGAAAACTCAAAATAGAGAAAGGAAACTTAGTAAAACTAGTCTATGCCATTGTTTGTGAGGGAAACTTAGTCATGACATCAAGTATCATCTCATCATGGTCTATTCACCATGTTTCAACACCCCATTTAGTCTGATCTATTCAACTTACACCATTCTTCTTCTCCAGGACTCAAAGGCTTGAAATAGTATATGTGGTAAAAATTCATGAAATACTAAAGAAGACATGCTATTTTTCAGACAAATCTTCTTTGTCCCCCACAAAAAACTAAGTAATAACTAATCTACCCTTAATTTGTTTAACAATGCACCATATTAGATAAAGTAGGTTCTATCACACATGGCACAAACTCTCTTCAAACTCACAATACGTTGCATACGTAGTACAAAATTCATGAGATTCTAAAGAAGGCCTCACTCTTAATGAGTTATAAACATGCCATTGTTTCAGTTTTGCTTGCGAGTTATGATAATTTTTGTAAACATGCCATTGGTTCAGTTTAGTGTATTCAATTTTGTCAGACAAATCTTCATTGTCTTCTGATTGTCTTCTTTATATAGTAGCATGTATTAATTGGCTGATAAATAAAGAAGCATTTAGACAATCAAAAGACAATGAAGATAATTTTAAAATGATCTAACACAAATTTTTTTAACAAAATTGAACTAATGGCATGTTTACAACAAAGAAATAGAGTGATAATAATATGCTGAAAATTGTATTATGTTTAATACATGCCAAAGGACCTGTCCCAAAAATTCTTAAACATACTTTATCTGATATGATGAATTCTTAAACAATTAAGGTTGGAGTAGACATAGTTATCACATAATTTTTTTGTGTGGTACAAGGAAGATTTGGTTGATTAAGAGTGATGCCTTCTTTAGAATCTCATATAAATTTGGCTGATTAAGATGAGAAGAAAAACACAATTCATTAGCTAATTTTTTCAATTTTATGTATTTTTTCTCCTATTTATTAGGTGCATGAGTTGAAGGTTGAATGTAAGAGTCTTATAATGATGTGTTACCTTTGGATCTCAATTTTTTGATACTCCTATGATGATCTTCTCAACAAGTATTTTATTCTATTGTTGTTTTTTGAATAACATATTGGGAAAATAGAAAACTGTGTACTTCTACAAGACAGTGAACACAAAATTGAAGCATCAAATAAGACTTGATCAAGTTACAGGTGGAACATGCACTCAAATAGTAAGTAATGTAGAATAAAAAAATAAATAATATGTCATGTCTACATTTTGTTATTTTCTAAGATTACATCCATGTTCTATATTCACATAATGGTTCAAAATTGAAATTTACAATTTGATAAAAGTATCGATGGGTGTTGTTCCCTACACCCTCAATCAACAACTTGCCTCCATTTGTTGTTCCTTGCACCCCCAAAAAGAATTAGATAGGCACATTTTTTATTTTAAGATGAAAGATAAAGGCCCCCTTTTTTATGCACGCACACACACACAACATATACAACACATACAACCTTCACCATGCAGATTTGCCTAAGCTCTAGTGGGACCTTATACCCTTCAACAAATGTATTATTGTGAAAATCATCACAAGTGCATTTGTTTTCGAGTCTAGCTCCCAGTAGTGCTTGGTCAAATTTGATGCATTGTAGGGATAATATTTTGTGTATAATATATATGATATTTTATTTTGATTTACAAACTACTATATTATTTGAATATCTTTCTTTCTTTCCACAATAGGAAAGAGTTTGAGGTGGAAGACTACAATAATAGAAGTGTTTAAATTTGGTATACTATAATACAACATCATTTCATAACTAAGTTTTTAATTTCTATATATAATTAGGTTATAGATAATCTAAGTGAAGAAGGATCATGTCAAACAATCCAAGTGAAGAAGGTAATGGGGATACAATCAATAGATTGTGGTCGAACTTGAAAAGAAAAGGCGATGGAAAATATTATTGTCCCTACAATATTTGTAAGGGCTTAAACACTAGAAGATTACTAATCAAAAAAGCTAAGAGACATTGTAGGGATAATGGTCACATTGAAGGAGGGTTTGATTATCATGAATTAGTAAGTTTTTCATTATATTTATTTAACAATTAATATATATATATATGAAATACACTTGATGATGAGATCATTATCATGGTTTATTTGTGCTCATCATTTTTATATATGTCGACCTCCCTAGGGGAGTACGTGATATGGACCATGGAGGTGTGAATATTGAGAATATGGCTTTGGAAGTGGAGGATCATGGAGGTGTGAATATTGAAGCTGAAGATTATGATCCCATGGAAGATGACGATGATGCGCCAGATGATGGTACTAATACATTGATCTATGACACATTTGGTATTGGTGCAACTGATGATGAGGATCAGGATGATGTTGATTTCATCCATGATATACCTCTACTTGAAAAGGCAGCCACGCCCCTTTACGAAGGCTCTCAAACAAATCTTCTCTTTGTTGTATTGTTGTTGTTGAACTTGCAGGTTATGAATGGTTTATCCAATACAACAATGTCACGTATGATAAGGTATGTCATATATGTCATTATAGTAATTAAATGGTGAAACATGTATGATAGATATTATTAATATTAATAACTTATATTTTTTTCTATAGATTGATAGGTGAGTTCTTGTTACCACCATTGAATATTCTCCCTCACTCATATCAAGAATTATGTGCCACTATAAAAGATATTGGAATAGAGTATCAAGCAATAGATGCTTTTCCCAATGATCATATTATTTATCATAAAGAACATGAATTTGCAACAGAATGCTCTGAATGTCATACAAGTAGATATCAAATAGATCAAATAACAAAAAAGGTGCCTCACAAAGTTCTTCGTGACATCCCCATTATACCATGTTTACAAAGATTATTCAGGTGTAGTAGCTTGGCACAATTTATGGATTACCATGCACACAATAGGAGTCGAGATGACATTATTTGAATGCCTACGAATGCTTCTATATTTAAGGACATAGAGGAAAAGTGGCTGCACTTTATCGAAGAACCTCAAAATCTCAAGGTTTCAGTGGCAGTGGACGGTGTCAATCCATTTAGAGAGCTAAGATTTGTTTACTCTGTTTGGCCTATTTTTCTCATCAACAATAACATTCCTCCATGGATGTCAATAAAGAGGGAGCACATTATGTTGGCAATAATTTTTCTAGGTATTTGATCATTTAATAGTTATCTGCATGTAATTATAAATCTTACAGTAAAATGGTCACAATAATTATGTAATATTATTGTTCATTCAACTAGGTAAATGCTAAGTTAAAGATATGAATGTATATATTAAGCCTCTTATCGATGAGTTGGTGGAGTTATAGAAAGGTGTCACTATGTATGACATCTCTAGACCCATAGGAGACAGACAATTTCAATTACATGCAATGCTTGTATGGACAATACATGATGCCCCAGGGCTAACATATTTTTCTAGTATGTTATGGTGAATTCAAGTTGCACATGAAAATTATAAAAATAAAAATTAACATATTTAATCCAATTGTATCATTACCTTGTAGGTCTTCACACAAAGGGAAAATTTGTTTGTCTAGTTTGTGGTCCAAAGATGAAATCTCGTCATTGAAAAAGTTTAGGAAAGCAGGTGTTTGATGAGCATAGACACTTTCTCCACAAAAATTATAACTATCAAATTACCAAAAAATATATTTTCAATGGGAAAGAAGAGACTACATCTAAGCCACGGAGAATGACACCTCGCCTATGGAAGTTGGAATATAATAGAATTAATTGTCAAGGTACTACCATTCTACCTAATGGTTTATGTTTGGAATTTGTATATTTTTATTATGTTTTGTTTACTGATTATGTGATTGATGATCATGAATGTCATCAAGGCAACACTACTGAGCACCTTCCAAAGGGACTAAAGAGTTATCCCAAAAAATTTAGTAGGTTGCCCTACTATGAGTAGCTGCAAATTGTGCATTTGTTTGATACTATGCATATTGGAAAGAATGTAACGGAGACATTGTGGAAGATATTGGATGGAAGGCGTGACAAAGAAAAAATTATCAAAATTTGTAGCGACATTCATGAATCCAATCATGCAATGAAAAATTTCATTGAATCAAATAGAAATGGAGAATGGATTAATACAAGTGCCCTTCCTTGGTTATTAACAGAATAACAAAGTGATGCTATAAAAGAATTCATACAAAAAATTTGATTTCCCACAGGATTTGTTGCAAACATAAGTAGTACTATATCAAAGAAAAGTGAATTTGGGCCAGGGTTGAAAATGCATGATTGGCATACCTTCATCAAGGTAAGTCATGTTCTTTTGTATTTACAATATATTTTTAAACTACATGTACTTCTCATTGTATTATATGAGAAAAGAATGACACGATTATTTTTATAATTGTTGTAGTACGTGCTACCCCTATCTCTCCTAGAGAACTTCGACAATAAAATCAAACAAGTGATATATGATCTTGGAAAATACATGAGGTAAGCAATGATATCTATTCAATTTGTTGTATATATTGTAAAGTCTCATGTTTATATATTTTTATGTCTTGAATGTCTTGTAGGTGGTTGTCATCTAAAGAAATCCATAGAGAAGATATAAAATACTGGAAGAGAAGAACTCCTCATCTAATGTGTGAAATGCAAAAGTGTCTACCTTCAACCTTTTTTAATGCACAAAAATACTACCTCATACACCAAGTTGAGGAGATTGAAATGTGTGGACCTGTACACACTCGGTTAATGTGGATGGTTGAGAGGCACATGAAATTTTTGAATGCTTAGGTTTGGCAAAGAGAATGTCCTCGAGGTTCTATGATGGAAGGATATATGGTATACCAGACTATGGTGTACGTTACTAAATATCTTCCTAAACTTGTAGCAAAGATCCATATAGATCGTATTTGGGATCTTGACACCATTAGAAAATTTGAAGGGGAGTACTTGGTGCATGGGGAAAGGCAGAATGAGGAAAGTGAGAGGTAATAAATAATAAGATGTTATTGTAGCTGTTAATTAATTCTTAATCTTCAAAATTAATCAGTTGTAAGTCATCTATTTATTTTTTGTACAGCTTCTCAAGAGTGGGATGCAATACATTTGTATATTGCAAAAAATCAAGATTGGATGATGAAATGGATTGAATGATGTCATCATTTAAGTCTCACATTAACATGGGAAGCTATGTCTTCATTGGTTAATGGAGCTCATCGTAATAGAGATCCAAATGTTACGCAAGGGGAAATAGATTTAGCACATGGTTTAAGAGATTTCTAGGTATGTATAAATTTGTTAATCACTCGTATGTTTATGAACTCTCGATGCATTAATTTATACATGTTTTACATATTTTTGCTGGTCAAACACCACAAGGCTATGTTTTGCAAAGGTCATAAATTTCGCATCAAAAAGTTGGATGACACAAAGAAAACTTGTGATTCTGGGATAAGTGCAGTCTTTCAGGTGACTAATATTTCATCAAAAAATGACTTACATCCTCGAGAGTCTGAAAATCGATGCTATGACATTTTGAATGATATACTTGAGTGTAACTTTAATTCATTCAGATTAGTTCTCTTCATCATCAGATGGTATAGGATACAACTTAATCAAAATGATCCTGATAGAAATGTTATTGAATATGACAATAGATTCCCAATGATTAATATAATGTTGTTTGAGCCAGTTGGGGATGAACCCTATGTTCTTCCAAGCCAATGTGAGCAGGTAGTTTACTCAGAGGTTCCACATAAATCGGGTTGATTGTTTTTTGTTAGACATGATCCAAGAGGAAGGTCGATGAGGTATAATGCAATGGAAGAAGAAGATTGTGAACAACTAGAAGAAGAAGATGATGATGATGATGATGCTACTAATGATGATGATGATGATGATGATGATGATGATGATGATGACAATGACGGTGGTGGTGATGATGCTGATGTCAATGATGATCATGGTGATTAGTTGGATGAAGAAGAAGATGAATGACATGAATGAAATGTATAGTTAAGTGATCACTACTTAATCTATTTAATATTGATTTCTTGGTAGAAATGTGCAGTTATGAAGTCAATGCTTAATCTAATTAATTCGTGATGTACTTACTATGGGATGCTTATGGTTTTTAATGTACTTAATATGTGTTTTTGAGTATATGTATCATGATTTTTTTAGCTAACATTAGATAATTGAATTACATATGTAGGTACCCAGACTCCTTCATGAGCATCCCACACAGTCTCATGGATCGACAGGTATAAGTCAATACACCATATAGAGATTAATGTATTTCACAATATGCAAAATATCTCACATTACTTGCTATCTCTCTCATTTGATGGAATGCAGGTAGCAGAAAATATGTATTTGTCAGATGTGTCTTCCTCGAGCGAAGAAAGTGAGTCATTTAGTATGTCTGAATTAGGAAGATCAACTAGAGGTCAAAAGACTAGAAAGAAATTCAATAAATGTATGAAATTTTTCCTTGCTCAAGGGGGGTCATGTTCTTATGATGATGAGAGAAAAGGCAACATCGAGGTGCCCTCTAGGTACCAAAATCTACAAAAACAATGGGTCCCCAAGGAACTTCCTCCAATAAACACTAATTTTAGTGTTAAAGGCAAGATATATCATATTGCACCATCGTCAATACATGATTTGGGCCTATTTTTGATGGATGGCATAAAGGTCTCTTACAACAAAGTTGTTGAATTGATGGAGTATGTTGGACCTTGTTACGATTACAAAATTTGGATGCGAATTGTTCAATATAAAAAAAAGTATGTATAGGTATGCACTCTCAACAAATTATAGTCAACAAAAAGACAATGAGAAAAGTAAAAGAGTGGCTATATACATTGACGAAAGGCAAAAAGCATTAGGGAATATTGTAGGTTCTATAAATAGCACGTGACCTCTGTCAACTATTAAGCAACCCAATTGCATATTTGAGGTGCGTGAGGGAAATCATGTATTTATATGTGCGATAAAATCAATAAGTGTAGGGGAAGAGTTGCTTATTGATTACAATTTGAATCGCATAGATACAAATAATGTCACTATCATTAGGGTGTAGGTACATACTATGTACCATTAAATAATTGAGTTTTTTTACCAACAACATTTAGACAGTCTCCTCACCATCCACCTCATCTCCATCATCATCTTCTAATGAAATTTATTAATGTAGTCCTTTCTAATTATTGGTTAACTTTAAATAATAACACAGGACCACAATATGGAGGAACCACGTAGAGGGGACACTGATGATCGTGTATGCACTTCTTCCTAGTAGGTAAACCTCTTTTTTATTGTACTACAAATTAGATAGAAGCAAACTGTTAAATAATTTTTTTTATTATATTCTTTTCATCACTATTTTAGATTAATTCTAATAGTGTTAGTAATATTGTTGTCACAGACAGGTGGTCAGTAGAGAAAGGGAAAGGAACCCACAGTCCCTAAAGAGGAGTCCTTTGACAAGGACCTAGTTGTTGATTTGGCTAGTTGTGATGAGCCAGCCTCTACATTTAAAATATGCCTCCACAAAATTGGAAAAAGATTGTCTGAATTGGCATCTATATTCCCTCCCACTCTTGAGTCACAAAAGAGGGCAACTAAACCAATGCACCTATCTCAAAATTACAGGGTAAGTATTAATGTAATTTTTAATTATAACAAAAGTTCAATAATAATTTTTATGCTATAGTAGTATTTTATGTCATTAAAAAAAATGGATGTGTTACTTTTACATCTTTTTTTGCGTAATTTTGATCCTCATGGCCATGATGAGGGTATTGTAGTTGGTTCAGGTAAATCGCATGTTGGACTATATTTTATTTTTACTCTCTAACAATATTTTCCATGCTAATCACTTGTTTTATTATGCTCTAACAATCTTATTCTTCAGCACCTGTCAATGATCATTTACTATTGCCACCTCATATGATGGCCAGCTTAGATGTACCATGTCCTGCAATGTTGGCAACACATAGCATGGCCACAGACACCATGGAACCACCTACTCGTACACATATTTTATTTTCTCTATCATTATATAAATGTTTATTTCCCTTAAAGTGTTCTTTCTTAGGGCCATTTCGTAATGGATTCAATTTATGCAATAGAGGATGCAACACTTGAAGGTGATTTTCTTGGATGTACTAGTATTTCTAGTACAAAAATGGTGAAGGATTGCATATTTCTTGTGAGAGAAGAAAAAGGAGTTCCCTTGAAAATAGAAAAACTTCCAACTACTTTAAAGATTGGACCTTTCTTTTACTATACAATCATATGTTAATCGTGACCTTGCATTCAATATGAGAAGCTTACATCTATTGTATTCTTATTTTATACTATTATATCCTTCGACTAATGATCCCATGATTATTTTGTAGGGAATGATATTTTTTATAGTAAACTTAATGAAGAGTGTTTGTGGATATTCGAGCCCACCATCTGTACAGGGTGGAACATCATATCCAAACTAAAACCTCAATCCACTATTTTGATTTCATATCATTGCTAGGATAGTTATCATTACAACCATTTTTTAATCTAACACTATTTTGTTTCTTAAAAGGTGGAAAACCCAAAATCAAAAGTTAAAGGATGATCTCGTAGAGAGTATGAAATTTTTTTTTGGACCTCTTGCATTTGAGAAGGGTAAGATCCTTCAAAGAGTCGGGTTATGTTTGAGGTATATTAGGGACCAGTACAGGTGTACATTAAAAAAAACTCAAATTACCAACACCCCCCTTGCATTCCTGATAAAGAGTGGAAATCTCTTATTCTGGATGTGAATGAGAAAATTGAAATTAAAAAAGGAAATACACCACTAAAGAACAGAAGAAGGTATGTGATACTGTTAAGAATGTAATTGTGTACTAAATAATCTTCATATTTATATGAACTAACATATTTCAATCTCTTCATAGATTGTCTGACACATCAAAGGCAACAAAGGAAAGACTACAAAAGCATGGGCAACACAAGCTAGGCTCTGGTGGTTATTCAAAACTTGTTGCATGACTTGTAAGTGGTAATATTGTTAGAATTGAATGAGGAAAAATACAATCTGTAGATGGCTATTAACACTAAAAATAATTCTTTGATCTTTATAATATTTATTTATAATTTGAAATATTTTTTTGTTTTAATGAAATAATAAAATAAAATTTGACAATACCAAGAAAAAATGTAGGCCACAAAGTTCAATGTATGTCTCATAGAAGAGGACAAGAGAATTGGCTTCCAACAAGGCTATAAAGTCGTGGTAGAAAGAATAAGAAGTGCACAAGGTTCTACTGATGGATCCGTTGCGGTAAGTAAGCTAAATAGATGATATTTCAAATTTAATTATTTACCAATTAGTTTATTTGATGTTAAGTTCCAACATAAAGTGAGTAAATTTTTTTTAAGTAAGAAAACAATGATAACATGAATGTGTATGAAATTGAAATGTAGCCTGTCGATTCTTGTCGTACACAACCTGTGCATGTTGATGACAATGAGGATGTGCATCATAGTAATACAAGCAAACATCTTAAATTGATTGGTGTAGTAATACAAGTTTAATTGCAATTGGTGTTTGGATTAATGTAACAATTTGTATTGCAGCTGTAGAGAGTGTAGATGCCGCTGCTCATGAGTAGGTTGAGGTTGAGGCTGAGGTCAGACAAACTGACCTTGATGTTGATGATGTGACTAGATCAGGTAAAGAGCTATACAATTATGGCCTGTAAAGTATTGAAATACTTTAAAATATTTTTAATTTTTTTAATTATAATAAAATGTTTTTAATTTAACCCTTTTATATGTTATTGCAGATGACCCCCCTTTGCATCAAAAGAGAACTAGGCATGCATTGAGATCTAATGAGAGGGTAGATGATCATGATGATGATATTGATACTCCTCTTAACGATTACTTCTTAAAAACTAGAAATCAAAAGAAAAAAAAGAAATGATTGTCATCTATGCACCTTAATTGATAATGATTGATTTTTATATGCCAATGAATTTAATTATGTGGTATTGAATGTTTATAAATTTTATAATGTGTTAGTGAATGTTATCATGTGATAATTAATGAATGTCACATTTTATTAATGTGTGAATGAATGTTATCGTGTGATCATTAATGAATGTTACATTTTATTAATGGATGAAATAATGAATGAATGTTAGATGTTAACAGCGAATTTAGAGTGATGTTAGGGGAGAGGTAGGGCCAAATGAGCTTCCACCTTCACATGGTTGGCCCTGTTTAGTGTAGAATATAAAACTATTCTCAAAACAAAGTGAAGCTCAATAAGTTTGTTTCTTGTATAGGGTCTCAAGTGTAGCCTTTATCCCACTCTCAACATTGCAAGGCTTTAAGTGGTGTTCTGAGATTGGTTTCTCCATCTCCCACTAACATCTTGTCTTTCTCCTAAGAACTCTCACCGAGCTCTGATACATGGATGATTTGAAGATGTCCCTTATAGGATACACATATATAATATGGTAGATCTTGGGAAGAAATATACTACAACATAGAATGAGTCAACTTGAATCTATAGTTTCTTCATTCACAATGAAAATTCAAATTATAAGCCATATTTTAGATTTAATATTCATATTCATCTTCATCATGATCATAGCCATCATGGTCAGCATTTGGTTCAACTTCATTTGAACCACACTCCATGTCGGGTACCATTATAAGGCATGGAGTGTGGTCTTACCCATGTTACCATAATAATGAGTTAGCCTATAAAATTATGAATAAAATACCTCATGTATCATATTTATAATACTGCAGGTGCACCCGGGATTAGCCCAGACACCCAAGTTCCTACCAAAGGAACCCAAGTCAAACCCAGAGGAGAAAATGTAGAACCAGAACCCAACCTCAAACAAAGAACCAGATAACTTGGCTTTTTTCTAATTCAAGTTTATTTCTAAATTCTTCTCCAATTCCAACCTGATTATTCCATATTTTATTTTCCAATTTTCCTTCTACCTCACTCCAAATTATGTTATGTTGTTATTTCCTTTTACTAATTGTTCTATTTCAAGGATCACCACCCATGACTTGGTTAATATGATGAACGCTGTCAATGCCTTTATTACCAAGGAATCACCACCCGCCATTAATGAATATTAATGATCATTTTTTCCTAAGGGTAATTTTTGTTTGTGTATGCTAATCACCCAAGTCTTTGGTTGTGATTTTCATGTTGTGAGGTTTGTCAGAAGTGGGGGTATGACATGCTAGTTGGATTATAACATATTGACACTTACACCATGAAGAAGACAAATGATTAAACAGAAAGAGAGGATCAACTGAACCATCTTGTGTTCAATCTATATCACATTGAGAAACAACGTCAAGACTCGAGAATCAAAACAATCAAAAGTTTCTTCAAGACCATGAATGATCAACAACATTCCATCAGAAAACAAAACAATAATCTATATTATCATTAAGCAATAAAATATGTCTTTAAAGTTTAGAAGCATCACAAAAACTTTCAAGAAACATAGTACTATCCAAAATGAATACCCTCCAAATGATTATGATTATGTTGATGTTGATTTCTATAATTTATGTCTAATGATTATGATGATGTTGATGTTGATGTCTATAATTTATTTCAATTATTGATGCTTGCCTAGATTGAATTTTGAATTGCTAGGTTGGAGAATGCTTTCAAAGTTTAGGGTCTGTTCTACATGATACTCTTAGTTACAGCTCAAATGCAACTCAACATATTTTTGATGTTGGGCAACCCACTGCAGAAACTCATCTGTAGGTGAAATTTAATGCTATGAATCTTGGCATTGTTAATGTTATTACTTTTCCTCATGTTTCATATTTGTGAAATGTTTCTTGGCACTATCTTCTTTTTCAATTCTTATATTTGCAGCTTTTTAGATCATTAACTTAAGCATTACATGTCTTTGTTCAAAGTTTATTCTAACACTATATTATATCTTATTCTTATTACAATGTTCTTTGTTGTGGGGGAGGAGGTCAATCTTCACTATCTTCATTGTGGGGGACAATGAAGATTTCTCTGACAAATAGTAGGTCTTCTTTAGTATCTTATAATAACATGCTAAACTGATAAAGGTGTTATGGGAATTTAATTTGCAATTACTAATAGTTTAAGCATATTATTACTATTCTTAATATTCCATTTAAATACATTTAGCACAAAATTTTTTTTTACAAAACTGAACCAATGGCATGTTTACAACAAAGATGTGTTGAGGAGTTTGCTCCTTGTTTAATGCTAACTGTTCCTGCACAATCCACTCATACAATAGTGAAATGCTATGTGGAAGGGATGGCTGATAGTGTTCCTTGAGAGAAGGGGGATTGTGAAAGACTTTTTATCATTGTACTATGTATTTCCAATATGTTTGGTTGTACGGAAGACCAGGAGAATGAAGGATCACTCACTGATTGCATGATAACACAGTTTTGAAGGGTCACTGGTTGAGGCGATGGTTAAGGTCCGGATGATTGGGCCATTGGAGGACCCTATTTCTTTTTATTAATTTCTATTCAAATTGGATGCATGGATTTCTTGTGAATTATTGGCTGCTATGTATCCTGCAACTGCATCCGTAAATTTGCATATACTTCTCTAGGGTTGTAAGCCACTTAGAGATCAAAATAGGGAAACTAAATCAAAATCATTGTTTGTCCTATTTTCTTTTAGCAAAGTCTCAACTATCAATGATACAATACATTTGATGCCCTAAGCTATCAATATAAATGATGCCTATCTAGAAGCTCACAGGCTGTCCATTTGATAACCACAGTCAACATTTCCAAAAAATGGATATCCAAACATTTGAAAACCAATTGCATGTTTACAACAAAGGTCTAATAGAACTCCCAACAATTTTTAAACATAATTTATCTGATATGATGAATTCTTAAACAATTAAGGTTGGAGTAGACATAGTTATCACACATTTTTTTGTGTGGTACAAGGAAGATTTGGCTAGGTCAAGTCTTCCTTCGTACTAGCAGTCTACAAAATTAGACCTTTATTAACAATTGATCATATCAAATAATTAGTATGTTTAAGAATTGTTGGGTCTGGTCCTTTGGAGTGTATTAAATATAATAGAATTTTTAGCATATTATTATCATTCTATTTATTTGTTGTAAACATGCCATCAGTTCAGTTTTGTAACTTCACTATTGTATGAGTGGATTGTGCAGGAATAGTTAACATTAAACAAGGAGAAACTCCTCAACACATCTTGGAAACCATTGAATTCAATAATAAATGAAACCTAACACCAACACTATTCCTTCCATTCACTTCTACCAAGAATAAAGCATTTAATCCATTCAATATTACATATAATCATTAGACAATTACATTTCCTAACTGTGTAGAGGAATAGTCACGATCAAAACTACTTTCACCCTTGCACAAGCTATTCCAAACTTCAATTAAAATGAGCAATATGCTATATCAAATCATTCATATTCATAGTAACCATTCAAAGGATCATTTTGTCAATGAACCCTCTGACTGTACCCATGCGACATAGAAAGGAAACCTCAAAATAGAGAAAGGAAACTTAGTAAAACCGGTCTATGCCGCTTTTCATGAGGGTAAAGTCATGATAAGTGCCTCTCAAACCTCTCCAAACATGTAAGATTGTCTTTAAATACTTTATTGATCTCTTCTAAACATTAACCAAATCAAACCTACATTTGAATCCACACACAATAACCCCAAAATGAAGGGTTTTGTATCCTTTAATGAATCTCAGTCACTGGTAACGCATGGATAGTCAATCCAGTAGTCTCCAAAGCATTCAATAAGTGATTGGATTGTATTTAATACACACCAAAGGACTAGTTGTATGAAATTGTCAATCACATAGCATTTCACTGTTGTATGAGTGCATTGTGTAGGAACAGCTAACATTAAACAAGGAGAAAACTCCTCAACACATCTTGGAAACCATTGATTCAATAATAAATAAAACCTAACACCAACACTATTCCTTCCATTCACTTCTACCAAGAATAAAACATTTAATCCATTCAACATTACATATAATCATTAGACAGTTACATTTCCTGACTATGTACTAGAGGAACAGTCATGACCAAAACGATCCAAACATTTGAAAATAGTGAATTGATATCCTTGAGCACAAGCACCAATAACATCAAATAATGGAGATAAAGCATGGGCTAGGGCATGACACTAGTAGAATGTCATCATTTCAGAGAGCATTCATGATCAAATAAAATGCAATGCATTTGAAATTTGTGGTCGAATATGATGCCAAATGCCCAAAAGATGAAGAAATCACATACCTTCTCTTGCGCTCAGCTTTCGCTCCTCTATCCAATTGAAATAAAAATGATGAGGCCGTTTCACTTTTTCTTTCATAGCCAAATCTTCCTTGTACCACATGAAGAACATGCCATTGGTTCAATTTTGTAAATTTGTTTTTTGTGTAATTAGTAATTGGCAGATTAAATGTAGATAACACCTTTATCAGTTTAATTGGCATGTTATTATCATATCAAATAAAGTATGTTTAAGAATTGTAGGGACTAGTCCTTTTGCGTGTATTAAACATAATAGAATTTTTAGCATATTATTATCATTCTATTTCTTTGTTCTAAACATGCCATTGGTTCAGTTTTGTAGATTTGTTTTTTGTGTTAAATGCATTTTTCATGAGGAGGGGTCTTCTTCTGAGGAGATTGATGAAGATTGTGCACCTCAAAAAGAAATTCATAAGGTACCAATCATGTTTCCTATTCGCTTATATTTTTGGATTGGTAAATCTCCTTATAAGTTTCATGTCCTTTCTTTTGATTACTATGGATGAGATATATATCTTACATTTAACATTCAACTTCTTTACATTTTAGAACATGTAGTGTGTTTTTTGAGGATTTTACCAAATCAACTTTTAACATAAACTAAAAACACCAAACTGATATCTTACCCTTTCAAATTGACAAAATATTTGCATTTGACCAATAACTGCAAGCAACTAAATGATAAATCCACATACTTGTATCTTTGTAAAATACCTGGAACATCAAAAAGATGGCTAAGTGGTTGCCGCCATGATTTTTATCTACTGAATATGTGAAAAAAAACACCAAAAAGAATCGAATAGAAAACATGATTGGCCATTTCAAAGAGAATTCATGATCAAATAAAATGCAATGACTTCTCTCGTGCTCGATCAGCTTTCACCCGCTCATTTTCTCCCACTCCTTTTCTCCCACTCCTTTTCTCTACAATCGAAATAAAAATGATTTGGCCCTTTCAAAATAGTGAATCAATATCCTTGAGCACAAGCACCAATAACATCAACTATTTTGATCTATGGGTACCCTAATGTTGGCAAGAGTTCTTTTATTAATAAGATTACTCTGCAAGCTTGAAGAAGTGGTATATTTTGGCAAATGAAGAGTGGAAAGATGATGATATTCCTAAGATCATGGATGGACACAATGTTGCAGATAGAATGGGAAGACATCTTTCTAGCCTGGCCCTAGATCCTTTGACAATTGGGGTAGGATCCAGACCCAGGCTAAAACTATGTCTTCCTTTTTGTTGTGGAATATAGGCTCTATTGCTCCAACAAATATAGACTATGATGTAGATATCACAATAGCTGAGAAACATAAATGTAGGCATCATGGTCACAATTTTTTGGAGACACAACATAATTGAGTGGTATTCCCTGACGATGAAAAGTAACCATTGCTTTTCATCATTTGTGAATACCACTCAATTATGTTGTGTCTCCAAAAAATTGTGACCATGATGCCTACATTTATGTTTCTCAGTTGTTGTGTCCTAGGACCCCTTATGACCATTTATGACCCTTTATGATCCCTAAGAATACATCTTAGAGGTCTTAAAATGTTGTGATGGGTCATAAGAGGCTCCTAGGAGGGGCTAGATGAGCTTCCACCTTCATGTGGTTAGCCTTGTTAAGTAGAGAATGTTAAACTATTATCGAAACAAAGAGAAGCTCAATAATTTAAGGTCTCAGTCCATAGAGATGCTAAAAAAATGACGGGAATCAATGATGGAGAGTTTTTAGATTCTAAGAAGATGTATATGGAGTGGAGACCAAATTGAGTACTATTGTAGAGATGATGATTCAGTAACCTACATCTATAAAACCTTCACAATTATCCCTTCTTTGGCCTCCACTCATTCCTCTTCTCAAAAATGGTTATCTAGAAAATTTGGATACTGTTTCTCATCCATGCACGAAATGTGCTAGTGATCATATTAAATTACTTTAGGCCTCCAATATTGATGAGCTGCACAAGTGTAAAAAGTTTTTACAAGACTGGGATCAATTATATTGGATACTGTGCAGTGTACATAAATGCAAGGTGGTGATTATTCTCAACGATCGATAGGTACAAGTCTTCCAGGCCTTACCCAGTAGCTAGGACTAAAGATAACACAGCTCAAGAGACCTTCATAGTTGGTCTCTTTCTTTGGTCTATATTATTGACAAAATGTTTTACCTTTCATTAGCTCATCAAATTTGGGGATTTGAAAGAATTTAATAGAATATTTTCATGTATAACGTACATTATTTAAGTTTGATGCTAAATGAATTTATATACTTCGTGCACTTGTATACTACAAGGGCAGCCATAAAGAAGCATCCCCTCCCATGGCTTGAGTAATGTAGGCCATTGGAGGAGATGCTTCTTTATCGTCATCCTCATATTCTACAAGTGCACGAAGTAGATAAATTTGTGCAATGTCAACTTAAATAATATACGTTGTCATGAAAATATTCTATTAAATTCTTTCAAATCCCCGGATTCGATGAGCTAATAAAAGGTAAAATATTTTGTCAATAATATAGACCAAAGAAAGAGACAACCTATGATAGTCTCTTGAGATTTCTTATTTTTTAAGTGCATATCCGTCGTTTTTTTGACAATTTAGAGTTTATTTTGATGGTAGTGATATACTACCCATCGCCTCTCTGATAGATCAAATGTTGGAATAGTTCCTTTTTGACAATTACTATGATAGGAATGTTATATCTCTAACAGTGCCAATGTCAGAGATATGTAGTTTTCGATAGAAATTAGCAATAATAATGCTATAGCACTGATGGGTTTATCTATCAAACATTGGCTTGTGATCTGTTGCTTTTCCAATAGTTATAATGTCAGAAAGTAATTCTTTTTGATAGGTAATTCTGACAGCCATGCTATATTTCTGATAGGTCTTCTTGTTGGAGTTCCAATAGATGGACTGTAGGAAATGTCATAACAAAGCTGGTATTCATTTGCAAGTTTCCAACTGAATGTGGTGTTGAAAAATCGACGGTGACCTCTTCTATCACAATTTGCAATGCAAAAATGGTTGTGAAAACATATGTCAAAATATTGACAAATGGGCATTACAAATCTGATAAATGGCCGTTAGAATTTGACGTCAAATGTACTAGTGTAGCTCTAGGGCTTAGATCCATGCAATGATCAATACTTCTCTTCGGTGGCAAACCATCAGGTACACTATCAGAAATGATATCATTGTACTCGGTGAGTAACTTATCAATCTCCTCAGGAACACTATCCTCTATTTTCTTACTTGGTTTGTTATGGATCATAGCAAAACATACATCATTATTCTTCAAATCCTTAACAAATTTTCTTCCTTCCATCAAACAAACTTTCACAGATGTGCAAACATAACTAATAGGTTCTTCCATCAAAGGTAACAAGATTTGTTTTCTTCCATCAGGCACAATAGTATACTTATGCAATATCCCATCATATATAGCATGTCTTTCATATTTCCAAGGTCTACCCAATAAAATATGACAACAATCCATAGACATGATATCACACAACACATTATCATAGTATTTTCCAATTTTCAAATTCACATAACATTGTTCACTTACCAAGAGTGTATGCTCATCTTTGATCCATGAAATATGATAGGGTTTCATATGTTCCAACCTCTTCAAATTCAACTTTGTGACCATTTCCTCAAATGCCAGATTCTTTGAGCTACCACTGTCAATGATTACCTTCCAAACTTGTCAGAAACTCTATCTGGTCTTGAACAAACTTTTCCTTACCAGATCTTCCTTTTTACCTTCATTCCGTAGTGCTCTTCTTACCATTAAGTTATTTTCCTTCTTAGGTTAATTCAGTGATTCCTCTTGCATCAAAGCATTTCTACTGCTACCAGCCTTCTTACTAGCATCTGTACATTCAAAAGATCTATGTCCTCTACAATTGTAACAAGTTCCTCAAAAATTACCTCTGCTATAACCACCTCGGTAGTTAATGCCCCTGCCTCTAAATGAACTTTCACCTTTCCACTTGGTCTTGCCTTTATCCAAATTTGTCTTTTCTGGTCTAGATCTACCATTTTCACCATTAGATCTACCTCTTCCTCTAGGGAATCTACCACCTTGACCTCTTTGCCTTTGTTCATGTCTCTTGTTCAATTTCTCCTTGGCTTTCAATGCAAATTGATAATCCTCTTCAATATTCTCCAATTTGACCAAACTGATTTCTTTTTGGATGGAAACTCTCAAACCATTCAAGTATCTAGCAATTCTTTCCACATCATCCTCATCATGTCCTGATCTAATATCTAATCTATAAAATTCCTAAGCATATTCTTTTACCGAGCTATCTTTCTTCCTTAGACTTTGCATTCACCTAACTAGGTTAATCTTATAATCACAAGGTAAAAACTTTCCTTTCAATTTATTCACCATTTTGTTCCATACCTTGATCTTGTCTTTTCCTTTTCTTTTTTGATCAAACTGCAAATGCTCCCACCACAAGGATGCATGACCTTTCAACTTTGTGCCTGCAATTTTCACCTTCTTTTCTTCGGATACATTTTCATACTCAAAATAATTTTCCTTCTTAGTTATCCAGTCCATCAATTCATCAAAATCCAATTTGCCACTATATACAGGAGGATTGAAATGTGGTCTCAACTTCAAACTTGTCAAAGCCTTCAAGAATATTTCCTTACCTTGATCCGTCATAGGTGCAGGTTTTGCTTCACCTTGTTCCACTTCAATTTCATCATTGCTAACATCTTCAAGATGTCTACCTCTTCTCTGGGTTGTTTCAACAACTTCTAATCTAGTAGCAAGTTGTCTCAACATGCCTGCCAATCCTGGATCCACTTCTCGCCTCCCATGAACCATCTTGAAAACCCTCTACAATTGCAGGTCAGATTGCAATCTACCACCCCACAATAATTCAACTAGGGCTTCGCACGAAGAAACCTACAAACCTATTTCTACAGACCTAGATCCAGATCTCACCTCACTCTGATACTACTTGATGCAAAGGAGGACGCAGAAGGGGCCAAACAATAACACACCCTACCTAATATACCTTTCCCAACAACACGCAGAAGCAACAACAACACAATGAGAGAGAGAAAGCATGATCATTCATATATTAGTTCAAATTGATTCATACATGTCGGGATATAAGGCCTTCCCGGTTATGGCTAGATATTACAATGAATTATAGAAGTCCTCAAACATGCAAGGATCTACCAACAATCTTGATTCTACTATCTTCTATCTTCTATCCCCAAAAATTGACTCCCTAAACTCTAACCAAACAACTATACTTATATAGGAGACTACCCAACTGAGTCAGCCTTCAAATCCACAATCAATGAAAGGAATAGTCAGATCTAGGACCACACACTTCCCAGTGATGGATACCAACATTAAATCCATGACCCATAATCAATGCATAAGTCAGCCTCAATAAAAACTCAAAATAAACTACTTGGTAAGAAAGGATGACTGAGAAACAGACAAGTATCATTGAGTGCCAATGAAACAACCGACCACCTAGGAGAGAACCAACCAAACTCAGTAACCAAAGGAAACTGACCGAATACCGAGCCAACTTGGTCAAAGAAGGAACTGAGCAACATAGACAAACTTTAAAATCTTTTTGGTGACATAGGATTGCTAAGGACTCGAGATGCTCATGCATCAATTAAGCACTGGTACTACTCCTAAAGTAGAGTAGTCAACCTTTCATTAGTCACTAAGGACTGATGTATTCCCACAAGCTCTAATTAGATTTAGGGAAGGGAATTACTCCCAGCTTCTCCATGAGATACTCAAATGTATCCTTAGGTAAAGGCTTTGTGAATATGTCTGCTAGCTGATCCTTTGTACTCACATAGTCCAACATTACTTCTTTCTCTACAACCTTCTCTCTTAGGAAGTGATACTTTATCTCAATGTTTTTTTTTCTTTGCATGCATCATAGGGTTCTTTGACATATTAATAGTACTGGTATAATCACAATGAATAATAATAGGATAATCAATCTGAATACCAAAATATTTTATCATCTACTTGATCCACACAATTGTAGAGCAATTTAATGCTACTGCAACATACTCAGATTCTGCTGTGGACTGAGAAATAAAATTTTGTTTCTTTCTTGTCCAAGTAATAAGCCTATCTCCAAGAAATACTACTCCTAAGGTGCTCTTTCTATCATCAATCTGCATACCATATCAGGTTTGTCTGATAAGGTGAATCCTGTAGGCTGCTCTATGTATACTTCTTCCTTCAATTCTCCATTTAGGAATGCTGACTTAACATCCATCTAGTATACCTTAAATTCTTTGAAGGTAGCATAGGCTAGAAACAACTTTATGGCTTCCAATCCTCTTACAGGGGAAAATGTATCTGAATAATCAATTCCTTCTCTTTGCACATATCCTTTACACACTAGTCTTTCCTTATTTCTTACCATTGTTCCATCTTCATTCATCTTATTTTTGAATATCCACTTTCTTCCAATCACATTCTTATCACTAGACCCAGGGGCCAATTCCCATGTATCATTCTTAATTATCTAGTCTAGCTCTTATTTCATTTCTTCATGCCAATCTGAATCATTACATGCATCTTCAACACTTAAAGGTTCAATCTATGAAAGTAAACATACTGGTTCATCATTTGTTGAACTCTTTGCTTTTGATCTTGTCATGACTTTTCTGCTCTGATCTCCAATGATTTCTTCCTTTGAATAATATCTAGATGTGAACTTAGGAACATTAGGTGTGACTCTCTCATCTACTTTTTGTGTTTCTTCTTCACTTGTTTCAGGGTCATTGAATATAACATCAATGTTGTCAAACATTTCTTCAACAACTGCTTCACTACTAGTGGGTCTAGGTTCTTCTTCGATCATAGGTGCATAATCATGATATCTCTCTTGAATCATAAAATTTTCATCAATCCTTACATGAGCACTTTCAATGATCTTCTTCAACATCAAATTAAAACATCTATAAGCTTTTCTTTTACTAGAGTAACCAAGAAAAATACCTTCATCACTTCTTGCATCAAACTTTCCTATGGCTTCATCTCTCTTGATGTAGCACTTGCTTCTAAAGATTCTAAAGTATTTCACTATAGGTACATTACCAAACCATATCTCATAAGGTGTCTTGTCTACACCTAGCCTCAATTGAATTCTATTGATTTTGTAGACTGCAGTATTGACCACATCTCTCCAATAGGTGTGTGACACCTTTCCTTCAATCATGATAGTGTGTGTTGTATAAAGAATGATCCTATTCCTTCTTTCTACAATTCCATTCTACTGAGGGGTTCTAGGTGCACTTAGTTATCTTTTTATCCCATGTTCTTTGCAGTAGTCATAAAATCTATTAGAGGTGAATTCTCCTCCTCTATCTGATCTTAGACACTTAATCTTCAATCCAAACTCATTTTCAACCTTAGATTTGGATATTTTGAACTTCTCAAATGCTTCTGATTTTTCTTTTAAGAATACAACCCACATCATTCTAGAATAATCAACAACAAACAAAATAAAGTACCTTTCACCATATTATGATCTTGTTTGAGTTGTTCCACATAAGTATGTATGTGTTAGATCCATCTTGTTCATTGCTGAATTGTTCTTTCTTCTAAATGAATTCCTTACATGCTTTCCCATTACACATTCCTTGTATATTGTATCAACTAGCTTTTCTATGCTTGGAAGATCTCTTACTGCCTTTACATTTCTTATCTGCACTATGTTGTCAAAATTGATGTGACATAGTATTTTGTGCCATAACCAAATATCATCTAATTTAGCAACAAAACAACTTGCTTTAGGATTGAGCTGAAAAACATTACCTTTAGTCTCTGAACCTGATGCAATCATCTCTCCTTCTTTGTTGTTAATGATGCACTTGTTGTTTTTGAATTCTAACTGATATCCTTTGTCAAACAACTATCCAACACTTAGTAGGTTATGCTGCAAACCATCAACATAAAGAACATCATCAGTGTTGTTCTTTCCATCGAAGGTGATAGCTCCTCTACCTATGATAGGTTTAGGAGTGTTGTCTCCAAATCTAACCATGCCACCTTTGTATCTATCCAGATGTACAAATCTATCCTTGTCTCCTGTCATATGATGAGATCAACCGCTATCAATGATCCAATTTGTCCTGATGTCAGCTTGTGAAATTAGAGCTAACTCTTGTGCTTTCTTTTCATCTTCAAGGTCCATTTCATCAAACATTTTCTCCATTTCTTCAAAATAAATGAATCCAATTTGATCTTCTTATGATTCGTCATCTGATACTCCATCACCAACATAGTAATTTTCTTTTGTATACTTAGGCTTGTAGTTATTCTTGAACTTCTTGACTATTGTAGGACACTTGGAAGCAAAGTGACCAATCTTGTTACATGAAAATAATTTGAATGGTAACTGACCTTCATATTTTCCTTTTCCTTTACTTTCCTTTTTAACAATCATAGAAATTAAATCATCTAATTCTCTATCATCATCCTCATCATCAAAATTACTAGAGGTGTTCAAAGATTTCTTACCATGGACTAAAGCTTTGAATGTTGTTTCACTTTTAGGCTCTGTCTTCAATCTTGATATCTCAAAGGCTGAAAGCTTGCCTATTAAGGTCTCTCTTTTAAAGTCTTTTTTGGACTGCATAGTTTCATCTAGGATGCATATCTTATTGTCATATTCTAGTGTCAAGGTAGTCATCAGTTTATCCATTATGTCTTCTTTCGAAATCTCTCCACCATTGTTTCTGATTCCAGCAACTACTTCATTAATCCTTTAATTGTAGGCTCTAACATTCTCATCAGGAAACATCTCTAGTGTATTTTATCTTTTCTTCCATGTATTTCTAAGTGCATTCTTGGCTTGAATATCTCCTTCAAACATTTCTTCTAGATACTTCCATATCTTATAGGCTTTATCCATCTTCTTGATCTCTAAAAACTCACTGTCAGAAAGGGCTCTGATTGTTAGAAAGTAAAGTCCACCAAGATAACTGAGAGGGGGGGGGGGGTGAATTAGTTATCAGATAATTATAACCTTTATCAACTTCAAAAACATTTAACCATGTAAGCAATGTAATTACCAACCATAGAAAGATATTCATACACAATGACACAATAACACAAGATATGTTGACTAGGGAACCTCTTGATCAAAGAGTAAACCCCGGTGGGAATGATGCCCACAAAAGATGCACTAATATAAATATTCCTTGTGAAAGGATGGAATCTATTAGGAGTCTTATGAATTACATTCAGTACATATGAATCCCTATTAGGAGATTTTAAATCCCTATTAAAAGATTCTAACCCTGTTAGGAGTTATGGAAGACAGAAGGACCCCCTGCCCAAACAGCTTCAGGGTAAGATCACTGAACTCACTATCCAAATAATCTTAATATTATTAAGTAGAATAATATGAAATATGTTACCTCCTTACTATTCCGAACCACACTCACTGCTACACCAAATCTCAATTCCAGATCTCTGTACTTCGCATGTCTTCCTTCACAATTCCGCTTTCACAACTTCATTAGCTCTTTTCTTCACTTCATGCTTACATTCAAATTCAACCATACCATGCTCACACTTCTTTCACATTGCTACTACTCTCTCAATAAAGAAAAGCATTCCTTCCTTTATACCACACTCAAATAATTACAAATGAGTCGGCACACAAATACAAAATAAAAGTTTCCACACGCTACATCAGAATTACACAAAACTGTCGGCTTATAGATGTAATAACTCTTCACTCATGTGACCTAAAATTTTTCACTATGAAACACATCACTATCAATGTGTCTCGACCTTCCCTTTAACTGTGCAAAACTAGATCTCATCCCGATTAGGAGATATCATCCGATTTCCATAAACTGCTACATAGGAACACTGCTTGAATACTATTTCCACCAAAATGCTCATAACTTTTATGAATAAATGAATTTATATCTATGATCTTAACCATAGAAAAATAACATATCAAATAATATAACCTCAACATCGCATAGCTATATCTGCAACATCCCATGTGCGCTAATCAAAACACTGTCTGCTTCTCTGCTAGTCTCCAGAAGATCACTGTGTTGACATCAATGACAATCATAGTCATGAATGCAACAACAACTACTACAGAATGACTACCAACATCCATCATTCATTCCTAACACTGATAAGGGCTTCCTTGTCAATAGTGTTATAAGTGAAGATATCCTTTTTCTTCAAGGTTGCATCATCCTTTGCAAGATCTGCTAGAGAGGGAATCTGAACTTCTTTGGTAGCTACTTCAAAAATCTCAAAGGCAATGCACTGCAGATGTGTCATCATTTTTTTCTTCCAGTCTAGATAGTTCTCTCCATCAAACTTAGGACTTTCTTTTCTAAAGAATGCCATCTGATCAACCTCGAGCTATTAAACTTTCTCTCCGAGGCACTTGGCTCTAATACCAATTGTTAGGAATAGTCCCAAAAGATAACTGAGATGGGGGGGGGGGTGAATCAGTTATCTACAAGATTCAATTCTTTATCCAATTAAGTGTAGAAGAAAATTAAGCACATAAACAATAACACATGAACACAATTTTGGTTATGGGGAAACCCAAATAGGTAAAAGCCCTAGTGGGAATTGACACCCACTAAAACTGCACTAGTGTATAATGACCCCTCTTAGAAGATCTTACAACCTTGTTAGGAGTTGATCTTTACAATGCAATAATTATAGTGACCTAGTTAAGGTTTGGACCCTATTAGGAGTCTTTTATGATTAACCCTATTAGGGGTGAGGATGCACTGTCCGAGAGCTCACTGCTTAAAGGGGTGAAGGATGCAACCTCCTAGATAACAGATACACACTATATCTACAAGTCATGAATTGCAAGGTAGACCTTCTATCTTGATCAGTTCCAATGAATAGCACACACTCTCTACTTTGTCACATAGACCTTTGACTGATGGAACAATACTTCGCACCTTCTGCTCTGCTCTTGTCTTTCAACTGAATGCCATACATAGCAATCACAAATGACTTCCTATAAGTATCTTTCCTCTAAATGATATAATCAAGTCAGCCTATTAGAACCACCTTGAAATCATATTAGAGAAATAATAAAACTCTCCAATAACATCTTGGTCAGCTCTACTAAGCACACAACATAATCTGGGACCTGCCCAAATCAATTTGAGTGAATGCGTCGCTTCACACTGTCGGCTCTACCAAATTAATTGATACTTTCTCCTCATGATGAATTACATTATGCAATCTTAACCAAACATTATTAACTCTCCAATAAACACTAATCCAAGCACTCATACCAAAATGATAGGCACAACTTCTATACCAACATAATCTCTGTCGGCTCCTCTAGATAAACTCAGGAAACTGTGATTGTTAATTGTGAACATCATAACTTAACTTCTACTTAATATCTAACTCTACATCCATGAACATAGCTTCATACATATGTCTAAAACATACATAAAAATGTGCAAGGCTCCATGATAAGCATGCTATGAATCTCATACTGAACTATGTATGTAGCTCTGTCAGGACACTGCTGACACAAACTGTTACACAACTATTTGTACTCGTAATCAACCTCTAAGTCCATGATATAATGCTGATAACATATCCATGAAATATATGCTCAAGGATCACTACTTAATACTTCAATAAATTCTACTTACCATATTTTTTCATCAATGAAAAACATACAGTTAGCACTGGCTTGCTAGAAAATCTCCAACAAGTGGGTCTTTCTGCCTTCCATAATTCTTAACCGGGTTAGAATCTTTTAAGAGGGACTCAAAGTCTCCTAACAAGGAATAATATGTACTAAACGTATTTCATAAGGCTCCTAATAGAGTCCATCCTCTCACAAGGAATTTTCATATTAGTCCATCTTTTGTGGGCATCATTCCCACCAAGGTTTACTCTCTAATCAAGAGGTTCCCTAGTTAACATATCTTGGGTCATTGTGTATGTTTATCTTTCTATGGTTATTGCTTATATTACTTACATGGTTGAAATATGATAATGGGAATATAGTTTTTTTTTATTTGATAACTTATCCACCACCTCCTCTTAGTTATCTTGGTGGAATTTACTTTCTAACAATTTATTTGGGGTTTTAGTTAGCGGTGGGTTTCTTGTTTTAAATTTTCCTTCTCTATTTTCTCAAATTATGCATTTCCTTCATTACATTAAAAAGGTAAGTCACTAATGACTTAAAAAATAATGCATACAAAATCCTCAGATGGATCTCTTATACTTGTAGGAGGCACAACCACTGATGAATTAGCTATGATCATTTCATGTATGGTAAATGGTAAACTATATTATAGTCATAGAGGAAGGAAATAGGGATTTCAAACAAAAAAGAAAGAAATCCAAAAGGAGTTGACAACAGGGTTTCAACTAAGAAGACATACATACCTCTTCCCTCCATTGTTGATGTAGGAGCATCCTAGGATTCTTGGCAATCCTGTATCAACCAAAAATATGTTTGTCTTAGAAGGTAGATTGTTGGTTTTGATCTTCATTTGGTGGAGTTCTTGCTCAGTTTGGGAGACTGGTTGCTCAGTTTATGTGGTTATCGAGGTGCTCGATCTCTGAAGAACACTCGGTAACTAAATGTGTCAGTTCTCTAGCACTCAGCAATAACAATGTTGCTTGCTCATGCTTGGCGTGGTCAGTTGAATGGTGCTCGATTATTTCCTCTATTGCTCAGTGTTCTTTCTTATCAACTAGATTATTTTGTTGGATTAGCTTGGCCGACTGGTTCTGTTCATTTGGATCGTGCTCCTCAAGTTATGGATTGACTATTGGACATGTGGGGACCTAGATCTGGCATGTTGCATTCTTCTATGTAGATCTGATGACCGTTGGGGCCATCTTTGGGAGTTTATTTATTTTGTAAGGCTATGTGAGAGTTGACTGGTGTTTTAGCATTTAATATTTGTTTGTAAGGGTTTATTGTTTCATTAGCTGACTTGTGGCTGGGAATCAGTATTTATAGGGTGCTTGGGTAGATTTTTAAGGAGATGATCATATTTTGGGAAGGAAGGTTAGTAGCCTACAAGCTTAGGAGCAGGAAGATTTCTTGGAAGTTTGAGTACAAGTTTAGATCTTTCCTGGGTGCCTACCAGTGTGTTGTGTGTTACAGACCTAGACTAGCTGAATGTTGATGCTGTGGAGAAGAATTGGATCCTGGGAGATCTTGTAGACTATTACTTTCTTTGTCTCTAGTCATAACTAGGAAGGCCTTATAGCCTGACACATTGCATGTAATCGGTGATTTGATGAATAAAGACTTCTATTTCATTTAAGATCTATTGTTGTTATTGTGTATTTCCACTTCATATTGGTTTGCCTCCAAGGTTGGTCAGTCCTTACTTAGATCCACTGGCCTTAACTACATCAGGTAGTATTAGAGCCAAGTTTACTCCTATTTGAGCAAAGTTTGTTCCTATTTGAGAAAAGTTTGTTCTTGTTGGAGCTGAGTGGATCTTGTGTGTTTGTGTCTAGTTCTTGATTTGAAGATGCCTCCGAGGAGAAATCATGAGATCTGTGAAGAAGAGGAAGCTACTAGAGAATTTAGTATTGATTATTTTAGGGCCTTGCAGAAAAAAGTGCAAGATCTACAAGAAGAATTGAGAAAGAAGAAGCCTACCTTGAAAAAGGATAGTGATGATGAATCTAAAAAAGATCATTTTGAAGAAGTTGTCGAAGAAGCTAGAGATCCAGAGGAGAATCAAATTCTGAAAGCTATGTCTAAGATTGGGAAAAGACCTAAGATTGAAGTTTTTGCATTTTTTGGAAGCCTTAGGCTAGAAGAGTTGATTGATTGGATCAATGAGATTGATGACTACTTTCAGTATGAATAAATAGAAGATCCTGATAGGGTTAGATTTGCAAAGACTAAGTTAAAGTGTCATGCAAATATTTGGTGGAGAGAAGTTTAATTGGAAAGAGGTAGAAGAGGAAAAGAAAAGATCACTAAGTGGAACTGAATGGTTGACAAGTTGAAGAAGCAATTCATTTTAGTGGATTATGAATTGGACATGTTTAAGAAGATGCAAGCTTTGAAGCAGACTAAAAAATTGGTGCAAGAGTATATTGAGGAGTTTTACAGAATCCTAATTAGGACTGGTCATTCTAAAGCTAATAAAGAAAAGGTTGCTAGGTATGTCTATGGTTTGAGACCTAGTATTCAAGAAGAGTTACTCACTATGTAGATGACAACAATCGGTGATGCTTATTAGATGGCATTGAAGATTGAAGAGAAGCTGAATAAGAAGTATGAAGGAAAACATAACAATAGGAACTGAGGTGGTAAAACTAGTGAGACAGTTGCTGAGAGTAATGTGATAGAGAATCCTAAGATTGATGTGGGATCTAGCAGTGGTAAAGTTACTAAGAATGCTGGACAGAGAGGAAAGTGGAAGAATGAGTTCACCGGCACTTGTTATAACTGTGGTGAAGCTAGTCATAGAAGTTGGCAGTGTCATAAGAAAAGAGTTTCTGTGACTGCTGAAGAAGATATTGTAAATGTTGCAAAAAAAGGTGAGACACTTATCACTAGGAGATTAGCTAGATGTGTTCATGAACTGGTGCAAAGAAGGAATTTTTTTAGAACCAGATGTAAGTGCAAGGATAAGGTATGTAATGTCATAGTTGATGGTGGCAGTTCTAAGAACTTTGTTTCAGATGAAATGGTTAGTAAGTTGAATTTGGAAAGAAGGAAACATCCTAATCCTTATCTGATTAGTTGGATACAAGATGTGTCTAAGGTTAGAGTTGAAGAAAAATTCTTGGTTAAGTTTCAAATTGGATCTTACCATGAAGAGATATTGTGTGATGTATTGCCTATGGATGTTTGTCATCTATTTCCTGGTAGACCCTGGTAGTTTGACAAGAATGTGTTGTTTGATGGTCGTGCTAATACCTATGTAGTTAGGCATGAAGAGCTCAACATAAGCCGATACCTTTATAGGAGATAGGTGTTAAGGGATGTGTTTTTATCAGGTGTTGTCCTTATGAAAAACCTCAGGAGCACCAGGTTGATGAACCTATTCCTGTTAAGTCTAGTTTGAAGGAGAAGGAGAATGATATCTCTAAAGAGTTTGTTGAGATTAAGAAATAGATGGTTTTTCTAGCATAGATGGTACAATAGATGGTGACATTTGTGGCACAGAGAGATGTAGATGGTACTGAGCTGGTTGAGGAGTCTGGAAGGGATGAACCTTACTGAAGCACTGATGTGATCGATAGTGGTCAGAGTTAGTTGCTATCAATTACCAACCGGAGGGGTAAACAAAGTGGAAAAAAGAAAGACTTTTTGCATGAGATAGTGAATGAAGTGAAGACTACTTGGGATGAAGGACAAGAAGAGATATGGGTGAAGAAAATTTTTGGCATACCTATTCTGATTCCCTTGAGGTGTTCCTAATTTCCTTATGAGAAAATCTTTCTTACTTGGGGTGTGTGATGTAGGAGCATCCTAGGATTCTTGGAAATCATGTATCAACCAAAAATATGTTTGTCTTTGAAGGTAGATTGTTGGTTTTGATCTTGGTTTGGTGGAGTTCTTTCTCAGTTTGGGAGACTGGTTGCTTGGTTTATGTGGTTACCGAGATGCTCGATCTTTGAAGAATGCTTGGTAACTGAAGGCATCGGTTCTCTAGCACTCTATGATAACAATGTTGCTTAGTCATACTTGGCATGGTCAATTGATCGGTGCTTGATTATTTCCTTTATTGCTCGGTGTTCTTTCTTACCGATTGGATTGTTTTGTTGGATTGGCTTGGCCGACTGGTTCTGTTGATTTGGGTCACGCTCCTCGAGTTATGGATTGATCATTGGATGTGTGGGGACCTAGATCTAGCATGTTGCATTCTTCTATGTGGATCTGATGACCGTTGGGGCCATCTTTGGGAGTTTACTTATTTTGTAAGGCTATGTGAGAGCTGACTGGTGTTTTAGCATTTAATATTTGTTTGTAAGGATTTATTGTTTCATCAACTGACTTGTGGCTGGGAATCAGTATTTATAGGGTGCTTGGGTATATGTTTAAGGAGATGATCAGATTGTGGTAAGGAAGTTTAGTAGCCTGGAAGCTTAGGAACATGAATATTGCTTGGAAGTTTGAGTACAAGTGTAGATCTTTCCTAGGTCCTACCAGTGTGTTGTGTGTTATAGACCTAGACTAGCTGAATGCTGATGCTATGGAGAAGAATTGGATCCTACAAGATCTTGTAGACTGTTACTTGCTTTGTCTCTACCCATAATTGGGAAGGCCTTACAGCCTGACACATTGCATGTAATTAGTTATTTGATGAATAAAGACTTCTATTTTATTTCAGATCTATTGTTGTTATTGTGTATTTCCACTGCATATTGGTTTAGCTGCAAGGTTGGTCAGTCCTTAATTGGATCCATGAGCCTTGGCTGCATCAATTGTATTGGACCCCATCTTTGATGATCAAGACTTCTAAAAAAAATGGAATGGTAGAGGATCTATGAGATATTATGAAGGAGGTTGTAATAGGTAAAAGATAATTATCATAAGTTAATAACCCAAAGTTTTTGAAAAACACTAAAAAAGTAAAGATTCATGTAATTATATCTAAATGAATATGTTTAAAATATATAGAAAAAATGCATACTAGAGACTCAGATGGTTCTCTTGTACTCTTAGGAGGCATCATCATTCATGAAGAGACTATGACCATTTCCTATATGAAAAATGATAACAAATGTTATAGTCATAGATGAAGGATGTTAGAATGATTTTAGAATAACTAAGAGGGGGGTGAATCAATTATCCTCAGGTCCAGATGTACCAATTCAACTTTCTAGCTCTTCAACAATCTCAGACCTAATCATCTTTTAACTCACTCTCTATAGAATATACCAATAACATAAAAATTGCAGAATATAAAACTTTCAACATCATTCACATCAAATAAAATTCACACAAGTATAACACCAAGATTTATAGTGGAAACCCAATTTGGTAAAAACCACTTGTAACATGCTACTAATTTTCACTCTTCTAAAGTGAGCTTTGTGAGAAGGCAACCCAATTAAAGGTTTACAATACACACTATTAGGTGTGACCCGGTTAAAGGATTTAATCACCCTATTAAGAGTGGCCTGGTTAGAGGGCTTTAGAACATTCCATTAGAATGTCACCTTGATTAAAGGATTTATACAATGACTGTTAGGTCAACCTTGATTAAAGAATTTAGGCTGATACATTGGTTATAAAGTAACAGTAGGTTCTAATCTAAAAATATACAACTCACTTTGCAAATATAGATCCACTTCGCACATATGCTAATTTATTGACTAACCTTAATTTCCATCACCATCTCTGATCTTCTCAGAATTCTCTTCAATAAATCACCACAACTCTGTTCATCTTCAACCTTCTTAGATTCATCAGTCAATAACATCAAACTTCTTCTTCTCATCTCACCATCTATAACCTCAAGATTAGGTTATCCTTATACCCCTTGATCAGGTAGATTAATCTTTTGCAACTTAATCTCTTTCATAGCTCTTAGGTTTAGGTTAAATTCATCAAATCCTTCCATCATTATGTTCTCCTTCTTTTCCTTCTAGATACATCTTCAAAATTCTCTTTGAAATCATAAGAAAATGATTTACCATGCATTAAATGCTTCATACCATTCATTAATAATGTCAACATGTTTTACATGTCCCAAGAATTCAACTATGTCGGCTAGGATTGTCAATTGTTTCTCAAAATGTAAGTTACTGACACTCGATCAATACTGTGTTTATCTCCTCGGTCATTACTGGATATCTCGGTCATCACTAACATTTCCTTCTCGACAATTATCTATTGCTCAGAAATTATCTGTCAAAATCAACAATTATTGATGTTCGGTCAAAACTAGATTTTCTTGGCATATATTAGCGCTCAGTTGACACTAACATCACTTGGATTAAACTAGATTTCTTCACTTTTCCTCAATTAAGCCTATGTTTCCAGTCTTTCTTGTTCACTAGATAAACAACACATTACCTTGCCAATGTTCCAACTAATCAAGTACCCATTGAAGTATTGCATAAGTCAACCTTTCCTTAGGTCCTCTTGTTATCTTCTCTTTTCAAATTCTCTTCATCAATCAAAAGATATGGCACTCTCCTAGATAGCAACTGTCTTACCAGTTAAGGTTTGACCTCAATGAAAATATAACAATTGTTCCAATTTTAGTTTCCAATAAAAGGATTTAGAGGTTTTGAACAAACAAAAATGCAATCAAAAGTGAAGATGAAAATTTTACCTTTTCACTCGCCTGAACCTCTGCGACATTAAGTGCATTCATTAATTCTATAAACCCCAATTATTTCTATATACAAAAAAAATAAAATTAGGTGCATTCATCAATCTATATGTACATGTTTAATCATAATACATTTCAACAAATAAATTTAAATTGTACTAAATTACCTTTTGGCATTTGGGTGTCCATGAGGATATCTTTTTTTTGTCTTGGTGTGGTAACATAATAGAAACAAAATTAACATAAGAGAAATGAATATATTAAATCTAAGTTTAAAAAATATAAATCTAAATGAATCACATGGATTCAATTAAAATTATAAAAAAGAGTTGTGCAAGATATGATATCACAAATCTATCGAGGCCAAAGTTAATGGCCAAAAGTGTGACATCATCAACTTGGGACATACGAACCCCTGACAAGCCCTATAAAACACTAAATAAATATGCATAAGAGAGTTACTAAATATTAACAAAAAATATTTTGAAACTAAGGTATTATTCTATTTTTAACATTTTAAATTTTTTACCTTCAGTGTCAAAACTACCCATGCACGTAGAGTGGAACAAGCACTATGTGGTTTACTCACACCACTTGTTGCACCTTGCAATGCATATTATTCATATATCACTTTAAATTATTCTATAAATAAAAATTTATTTATATTTATAATATTTAGGTGATTAATTAATAACATCTCATAAACAAAAATAAATAAACTTGCATCTACTCTCTATCGGAAAACACCATGGTCATTGATGAGGGCCATATCCTCTACAATGGAAGCATGAAATCTAGTACCATAATGTGTACATGAATGAGATGTTGAACTATCCTCATTCATTTCAGTATCTATCCTAGAACATATATTCTAGCATTTAGTGCACATATGCTCAATGGGTTGGGATGAGCCAAATAGTGCATCTGATGATGATGTAGGTGGTGTAGGTGTTTATCTATCCTCTGGTCTAACTAACTATGTTCCATGCTGAACAACAACGTCAATCAATGATATAGCCTACTGAATAGTCTGTAACTCCATAGACTCCTTCAGAGATACTAGGACCATGATATGAACCATGGGCTTAGGAGATAAAGACATACTATGTTGGGGGTCTACCACCCTCTAAGCCCCATGTATATCCCATGCAGATCGTCTACCTCTACCTTGGAACCACTACATGTCAAAGTAATTCAGCTTTAAGGAAAGGACAAACTCACACTATAACTTTCTCAAGAAATTTAGAGGCACCTCCCTATTGTTACGAGGTGGTTGGTCAAAGATCATATACCACCTATCCAAAAATGGATTTTTCATCCTTGCGTGGTTACACCAATATATAGGAAACCTCTTTGAATTAGTAAGTAGGGTATAATTAGTTTTAGGCTGGGTGAAAAGAGCACATATGTCATCTTTACTTATGCCCTTTATTTTGACCTCATCATAAGATAACCCGTCAACATAAAATGTATGACATCTATCCCTATATGAATCCGATTTCATAACTTGTCTAGATACCTCCCTAACACTATTGGGCATTGATTCTAAAGTTGTGGTGAGGGATGAGTGGTGCCCATGAGAAGAGGACCTCAACCTAATCAATATTATAGAAATTTGAGTACTATTCTATGATACATGATTTATAAGATCCTCTTGTGTGGTCTGTACAGGTTCTACTAGAGGAGGCAGAGGGTTTTGGAGTGGTGGTGGTTGATGAGGAGTGATATTTTGAGGTTTTTTTTTGTGGGGTAGAATTTGAGGGTTTTGTTGTTGTGGGGCAATTTTTGAGGGTTTTGTTGTGGTGGTAGGCTAGGAGGTTGTTGTTCTTGTCTATTTTTTCGTCGAGCATTATTTTAAGAATCTTACATAAAATTTATAAAAAATCTGAAATTAATTGAAAAAAACCTATTTAAATTCAATTTCAAACAAAAAAATAAAATAAAAACCAAATTCTTACCTATTAAATAATGTGGAATTGTGATAAATTGGTGTAAATGCTAGGAAAATTGAAATTTGGGAGAAACATGATTGGGTTATGTGGTTTTTACAATAATTTTAGCCATTTTTCATCATTTTTTATAATAAAACTAAGTTTGTCATTCAGGAAAATACAAAACATATAGTTTTATAAAACATGTACAAGTTCCCGAGGATTAAAAAGGTACTTTTATTTCTTCAAAACCCGATTAGGTTTTGAAGAACTTTAGGATCAGTTTTACCAAGCCATGACCTGGGAGTGTTATTTCAAATTTTAAATAACCCGTGCTGGTTACAAATTTTTTTTTTTTTGGGGGGGTGTGACCACTCTTTTGTTCACCATATTAGTGCACTTACCCCCATCGAAATACATTATCCACATCTCATATTCTTAGAGATTAATATATCTTCTCACACCTTCCCTTTCATTAGTAACCCTAAGCATAGGGTGATCTTTATCAAATATCATATAAGTTCCTAAACCATTGGCATGGTATTTCTTGAAAGGGTTATTTTCAATGAAATGATTGAGTAAGACCTCTTCTTCCTTATTCCTATTACTAGTTAATTATCCATCTTCTAACATTTCAATAGAATACATTTCATCCTTGGGAATGGATGTGTGAGTGGGTTCAAATTTGACAACATGCTCATCTATCACCTAGGTACTATGCATGGGTTTTGATGACACTTTGCATTTAGCTCCATACTTGGTCCTTAGAACTAGATGATACCATTCAAGTGACATATAAGCTCCTATCTTGGCTATGGAATATTGAGAAAGGAAAACATCAAAATTAGGGGGAATGACAATAACCATAATTTCTTGTGGAGCTATAATATTTGGGTAGGAAAATAACGTCAAGGGATGCTACTTTATTACTCCCATGGATTGGAATTTTTTCCATCTACTTGCATGATACCTCTATGAGATGTCCCATATTCTACTTGGATAGATTCTACTATTTTCTTAGAAATGGTAGTGCTACTAGCTCCTAAATCAATAATTGAATAATACAATATTTTATTGTGTGTGTGAATTGTGTACCTGATCTGTAGACAACACTTCAGTAAAACATTAGAGGTTAGCAAAAATCAAAATTGTGCAAAATTGAAATCTAATTTAACCAAGCGATTTACTGCCTTCTAGTAGGTGCGAGATTGATGTTCTCAGATTGTTATCGAGATTAGTGACCTAGACGACACCTAAATGAAAGATTTGAATGCAATTGATCTAGATATGAATTGAATGCAATTAAGCTATTTTTTTAAGATTTTCTATGCAATAAGAATGATAAAAATTGATATGAAATTTATGATATGTAAAAAATAATATGCTATGATATGCTAAATGATCTAACAATGATATGATAAAGAATCTAAATGAATGTAAAAAAAAAAACAAATTGATCTCACAATAGCCTTGATTCGCAATAAGCTTTGATTCACCAAATTCCAATTCTCCAACGTGATTGTGCAAAAATATGAGATGCTTTGAGATGAGCTGAGGCTTTAATTTTATAGAAATCCAAGGCTTTGGAGGTGCATGGAAAAAAGCCATAAATCACTCAGATTAACTCAGCTTGATTTTTGAGTTATCTGATAATAAAGATAATTTAATTCACAAAAACATGCAAATCATGCAAAAATAGCTTTTTAACTCAAATTAGAGTTTAGATCAGCTTTTTGAACTCCAAAAGGATGTTGAGTTCTAAAAAGTCAACACTTTGCATTGATTTTCTGATTTGGAGTTTAACTGCTCTTTGATTGTGCACATGGATAATTATGAATTAATAAATAAATAAAGTGATTTATGCTCAACTTAACTAATTTTTTAAAATAAATAATTGATTTATGGGTTAATCAATTATTTTTTCAAACTTTTATTCCAAAAATAATATTATTAAATATGACAACTTGCTTTAATTAATTAAATAAAAATTTAATCAATTATTCATAGGATATTGGATTTATTGTCAAAATTAAATAATACAATTAATAATAGATAGAATTAAATTTAATTACACAATTAAGTGGCAAGATATTAAATCTAATTAATTAAATATGAAACTATTCAATTAATCAAACTTAGGATAAATGTGATTTATCGCCAAATAATCATTAAATTAAAGATAATTAAGATAATTAAGAATATTGCTACGAATATTCCCCAATGCAGAATTTAAGATAATCAATTAGGATTTGATGATGTTTAGATGTGCCTTAGGTTAGGACTTTGATGTCGATTTCATTCAAATTGTTGATATAGGAGATTAATGAACTTATAGCCCATTTTTGGGTATTACATTTTTCCCCTCTTTGAATTACTGTGCGAAGCGTAGTGGTTCAAAGATAGTCTGTGTTTGATAAAGATATGAAACTGATGTTTGATAATTGATATTGATATGAGACTAATTGAAAGATTTGATATGAAGATAATAGGTCCTGAATGACCAAAGATAATGGAAACTATAAAAGTAATGAACCAATGATTGCAGAGAAGTGTCAAAACACCTGATTCTAAACCTTATGATTGTGAAGAAGTGAGTGACTGATTCTAGACTTGATTGTCTTAGTAGAACTAGCAGGTATCACATTTGAACCCTTCAGTTGCCGAAGAACCAAGGAAGGAACACTATGATCCGATGGTTTCAAAAACTGATACAGTTTACAAGATTAGGAGAATACCAGATTGATATGGATCTTGATGAATCTGATATGCCCCAAGTGATGATAGATTTGCCCTGAGTGATAAGGTCTTTTTTGATGAATCAGTAACTAGATGTGGTTGTTGTCTTGATTACCGAAGAAGATATGATTTCCATAAAGATATGATTTCAAATTTGATTACAAACTTTGAATGATGTGCAATATCATGCCCCCTTCGGGATTAAAATTGAAATCTGACAAGAAAAGTCAGCGTTGATAGTTTAGAAGCATGTTAATTGATTTGAGAAGTGGTTAAACACGTCCAGGAATGCATTTTACATCATTTAGAGGTCTAGACAACCAAGTTTGACTAGGTTTGACCATGAGTTGACTATGGTTGACCAAGTTGAAATTTTGATAGTTTGATGTAAGATAATCAGTTAAGTTGAAAAATAGATTTCTACTATGATTGAAGGTCAATTATGCAAGTAGTTTATAATATGAATGATCTCTGATTTTGATTTTGATCCCGAAAAAGGATTCTACTTGCTATTTCATTGGAGGAACCTTCGTGTGAGATTTAGCTCTTGTTAGACTTGAAGATGTGATTTGAAGAATCATTTAAGCATTGAAGTTCGTTTAATCATTGTGAGATCATGCAAACATGCAAAATGCAAAGAGACATGCAAAATGAAATGCAACCTAAGACCTAGGACCTACTCACTGATCATATGTCGATTTGTTATCATCATTAAGCTGTTAGGTAACCAGATAAATCAATACAATGCCCACTAGCTATGAAACCATAGACATATGAATATCAATTTGTATGCGCAAGAATGAATACAACACCCATTGGTCAACAACCATGGACATATGAATATTGATTTTATTTTCGGAATGTCGGATTAGATATAAGCACTGAGGCATAAACGCTAGGATGACCTGAATATCATGTCCATTTTGATATAGCAATTTGTATAAGCATCAAAACATAAACATCGTGATGACCTGAATACGCCTTGCATGGCAAACACATCAAAAAGCCAAGAGATTATTCTAAATCCGATGTGAATTACCCGTAGTGACCCTTTATCATTCACATCCTTAGGTAAGATCATGTTTCACAGTAGGAGAAAGAACTCACTCAAAAAGACAATAGTTAGATCAAACTTCCTTGAATTTTTTGGGTATCAATGGTCGAGGTACGCATGGCCATCCAATTCGAGATAGAGGCTCTTATAGTCGAACACCATTTCAATCTAGAATTTCCAAAGTTGTTAGATTTTCACATACAAGCAGAAGACAAAGAAAAGATTATGCCCCCAGTCATCACTCTCTAAATCCTATAAAGGACATCATCGAAGAGCTCGAAGGGACACAATATGCAAAAATCTCAATGCGAATCAGTAAGCATACAAGGAGATAAAAGCATGTAAAAAAGCATAGATTGTTTTTAGTTTGTGTTTGATTGTTGTTGTAGATGCAAAATCCTTTCTGGAGATGAGACAGACTTGACTGACTCAAATGAAGCTTCAAAAGACTCTGATTGGATATGATACGTCTAAGATATACTGGAGGCCATAAGATATAACATTGATTTCCCCCAAGTGTTAAGCATTGATAGGATACAGATGCTTGAGTTGAGTGGTGTATAGACTGACTTATTGAGAACAAGAATATAGAAACAAACTAGGAGATATGTACAAACTAAAGCAAGACTGAAAACTGGGAAAGACCAAGATTGCGCTGATAGATGGAGCTGTTTTGAAACAAGTGGCACCCGTTTGCCGAGTTTTCACCATCTTGGCAGAGATTCTATTTTTGCTACCAAGGCGCCTGTTTCCAGGTTTCCACCAAGGCACTTTTTTTTTTTTTTCAATTTTTCAATTTTTTTAAATTTTTGATATTTTTAAATTTTTTTTTTAAAGATTTTTTTTCAGGACATTTTACCATAGACTGAATGCCTTAGGCATAGAATTTCTTCAAATGGAGAACGTTGATTGGTTCTTGGAGCTATTCTCCTTCAGTCATTGAGAGTTGATAGGCACCAGAGCCAAAAGTAGTAGTAATTACAAAGGGACCCAGCCAATTAGATTCAAACTTCCCCTTGCGTTCTCGATGGGATTGATTTTTAGAATTTTCTCTGAAGACTAGATCACCAACTTGAAATTCTCTGTGTCTGACTTTCTTGTTGTAACCTCTAGACATTCTCTTCTGATATACTCTGAGATGATCATACGCTGCTTGTTTGCAAACATCTAGTAGTTCAAGTTCTTGCAACCTAGACACTCTATAGTCATCATCAGTTACCAGACCATGCATTCTAATTCTTAGTGATGGGATTTCAACCTCAATAGGTAGTACCACTTCAAACCCATAAACTAAAGGTTAAGGTGTAGCCCTAGTAGGTGTTTTGATACTTGTTCTGATACTAATTCTGATACTGATTCTGATACTTGTTCTGATACTGGTTCTGATATTGGTTCTAATACTGGTTCTGATACTTGTTCTGATACTGATTCTGATAATTGTTCTGATACTGGTTCTGATACTGATTCTGATTCTGATTCTGATAATTATTCTGATACTGGTTCTGATACTTATTTTGATACTTATTTTGATACTTGGTATACTTGAAAGCATCTTTTTCCATTGCAAACTCCCAAGCAAGATCATATCATGCAGTCCCAATGTCTAGCAAGGTGGAGAACAAGAGGGATTGGCAAGCTAGTGGAAGAGATGGAAGATAAGAGAATGAAGGAGAATGAAGGGAAGAAATCGTCAAGGGAAAACTCCTCAAGAATACCCAAGCTAGGGAAAAATTGTCATGTAAAGCACATTTGGACAAGCAATGAAAGGCTAGCATAGGATAAGTCACAAAAGCGTAATGCCAAAGAAGGAAAGGATGTAGTCCAAAAGAGTAGACATGTCAAGAGGCTTCATAGCGTTGTGTTTTACTCTTTCTTTCTTTTTATTATTAGATCAAGACCAAAGGGGAAAAGGATAGTGATAGGTGAAAATGAATGGAGGAAGATGGATATGAAGGCTAGACAGGAAGGGAATGAAAGCAAGATTATCGTAAGATAGCTCACAAAATAGCCAAATGTTCGTGTATAGATCAACATTGTCAAAATCAAAGAGAGAAGATGAAATGGATGAAATATGTAGAAGAACTACACATGATGTCTGATTGCTAAGTTTTCATCATGGTACTTATCCAAGGCACCACAAGGGAGTGGTTTTCACCATAGGATGAATTTATTTTTCTTTACTTTTGCTACCAAGGTGCCTGTTTCTAGATTTTCACCAAGGCACATTTTCAATTTTTTCTTTTTTTTGGAAGAAGGCAAGCTTTTTAGATAATGCTCCTTGAAAGGATAAACCATGATATGCCAAGGATTCAAAATGATACACTCAAATATGTTGATAGGGAAAGGGAGATGGAAGAGAAAAATGGAGGATAAGGTTTTATGTAAAGCGAGTGAGGTTGGAAGATAGGAGGAATAGGCAAATGAGGAAAAATGATATAAGGTAGAAGGATAATGAATGGAAGGATTGTGAAAGGGGAGATGGAAAGGAAGGCAAGATCAACATCAACACACACCTTGAAAGGTGGCGAGAGGATGGAGGAAATGTGAATGAAGGAATATGTGAAGGAATATGGTGAATGGATAGTAGAGGTTGCAGTTTAGGCACGTGGAATGGAAGAATGTTTTTGGAAGGAGATGAAGTGGAAGCTTTTGGAAGCTTGAATGTCAACTTCACATGTTGTTCAACACCAGACTCTTTCAAGAGAGACTTTGGAATCCATATAGTGGTAGGCTTTTTATTTCCTTTTGATGATCTAAAGAGAATATCTTCAATGATGGATTTTGGAACCCATACTTGTCTTGTAATGTTTTTCTTAGATATCTCTTTTGACTTTATGTTTCCATGTCTATTAGAGGAGACATGGTGATCTTCTTTTTTTGATAGATTCTTGTATTACTTCTTTTTCTTGTATTGAACATTCAAGTTACTTCCAAAAGACTTGGGACTCATGGAAGAAGAAGGAGGATATGACTGGTTTAGATGGGTGGGTGGATGAAAAGGATTCAAGGGTATGCATCTATGTTGATCTTGAAGAAAGATAGGAGATGGAGGGATGTAAGGACCCAAGATGGATGGCGAATTAGGAGTTAGGAGGGGAAAGTGAAGGGACATAAGGACCCAATATGGAAGGAAGACGTGAAGTCCTTAGTAGTGGTGGAAGAGGTCCAAGGATGGAAGTGGAAGATGCAAAAGGATAATCAATAAGTTCATTAGCATCTATATGACAACCAAGGATATCAGCATCTTTAGAGTGAGCATTAAAATTTTCAACAAAATCTTGGACATCTTGAATATGAGCACCTTCTTTGATAGGATTGTTCAAAGCTTGCAAAGACTTAGGAAGAGTAGAAAGTGAAAGTGAACATGGAGTGGTAGAATAAGAAGATGGAAGACTTTGATCTTGACAAGGATCTTTAGATAGCGTAAGCTCATAATTTTTCTCTTGATTTTCAATAGGCTTAACATTGGAAGTAACAACACCATTTTTACCAACCTTAATGGAAGTATTATCTTTGGAAAGTGCAAGTGTAGTAAGGTTATTTTGATTGTCAATAAGCTCAACAGTGTAAGTAGTAGCTTGATCTTGCTTAGGAGAAGACTTAAGACATGGTGGAATGTATGAAAAAGGATGTGCAGGATCAAAAGAACCCTGAGGCAGATAAGAGACATCGTGAAAAGGAGTGGATGACATGGAGGGTTCTTGATCTTATTCTTTCTTTATGTTCTTTTCTTCATCATTTTTAGAGTCCTCTTGAAATGGAGCCACTTCTAAGGACAAGGAAGCATGTTGGGATTGTATGGAAGACTTTGGAAGAGATGGTGGAGGACTAGTTGAAGTAAGAATTATAGCATATGAAGGCTTAGGCTCTTTAGGTTTAACATTATTGAAAGTTTTAGCAGTCAAGTGAAGGTTAGCTTGAATTTCTTGAAGAGGTAGCCCTAGAGGATAACTATAGGGAACTATATGAAAAGTATTAGGGCTTGTGTCAGATGAAGGTTCTATGAAAGATTTGATAGGCTTGGGAGCTTTAAGAAATTTATGGGTATTGGAGGAAGTAGGGGATGGAAGGGAACCATCAAAAGATAAAGGTCCAACATTAACATGATCTTTCTTGAGAGTGTAATCTTTATTTTCAGTATGAGAGTCTTTAGGAGAAGGATTCTTATAATATTGATGCTTCAAGCTAGCATGATACATTTTATAGTCCTCAGCAGTAGTAGATGGATCATAATCAAGGTATTATTCACAAAAATCATCAAAGTCTTTTTCAAAATCAGAATCATATGGATCACCATCACGATCTATCCAAGGTGACATCCCATTTCCAGTAATCAGGAACACATGATGAGGAGGACTCTTAGGAACAGAGGTGTCATAGGTATCATTATATTGTCCATCATCATAGTCATCATAGTCTCCAAAGATGGATGTGTCACTCTCCATGGAAGAGGTATCATAAGGATTGTCATGTTGCTCATATTCTGTCCAGGGGCATGGTGACATGTACAAGTCTTTATCAAATGGAAAAGGGCATAGAGCTTCCATGGAGAACTCTTTAGGTTCCTTTTCTTTCTCAAGTTTGTTAAGTTTGACTTGCACAGCATGGATCTATTTCATCATAGCCGAGATTAGAATTTCTTCCTCATGTGTACTGATTTTCAATAGCTACTACTCTATTTTTGACACAGTGATTTGTTTGATAGATTTTGGAAATAGGTTGTAAAAGTTGAAGTATCTAGCAATTCTAACAATTTTCTGACAACTTTTCAAAATTTTCCCAAATGACTTTCTGCAGACTCGTACGACAGTGGGTATGCTATGAAATGACAATTGCAAAACTCATACGATAGTTGCAAAACTTGTACGACAGAGGGTATGCTATGAAACGACAGTTGAAAAGCTCGTATGATAGTTGCTAGCAAGATTTGATTTTTGGAATTTGACTGGCAGAAAGGCTCATACAACACTGGGTTCTTTACCATATGACAGTTGGGTAGTAATGAAACAACACTTTGAGAAAACTCGTATGACTTTTTGACCTCCTGAGATGAATTTTGACTCCAAAAAAGAATTTTACTTCAAATTTTGCAAATTTTGAGTTTTTAGATTTGGATTGTTTGCAAATTTTAATGTCTAGATTTGAGGATTGTAACAAATTTGTCTATTTTCAATAACCAGATAGATAAACAAGCATGCAAAATAGCAAGCACGTGATTTCAAGCATGTCTGAAAACAATGAACAAGGGAAAAAGTAACCTTGCGCATGAACAATCAAGTGACTTATTCATTCTAATCCTCAGAAGCGCTAATTGTGTATGTTCCAAAAATGTTTTGCAATAATGCACATATACCCTATAAAATGAAAATTTGGCCTCGCTAGGGTTTTTAGTAATGGTTTGACTCTGCAACTTTTATGATCCAAAGGGGTGAACTCCAATCCTGGCACACTAGGGTTTTGACATAGTTCGATAACTTAATCTTCAGGAGCTGCTAGGGAGATCTGACAACCCAACAATGAACCATACCCATGGAGATTTCTTCCACAAGGACATTTATATAGCAGGTGTCACTACCACGATGAAAATGGCTATTACCGCTTGAGGTTCCATCAACATAGTTTGCCCTGTGAAGGGATTGTCCGCTACAGTTAACCCTCCCTAAAGGTAACTCACAGTATGATACCACAAGGGGACTTGGCTCCAGATCCAAGGTTTTGATGCCTCTTCACTTTTAACCCAAACAAAGCAAGCAGATTAATCCAACACGCTAAGACAAAGTTTGTCTCACCAAGGTCTATGATATCAACCCCACGTGATCTATCAACCTCTCCAGGGAGAGAATGTATCGATCAATAAGAAAAGGTGCACTAACCAATTTTGATTCACCAAAGCTCATGATGTCAACCCCACGTGATCTATCAACCTCTCCTGGGAGAGAATGTATCGATCAATAAGAGAAGACGCACTAACCAAGTTGAATGTGCAACACACTAAGTATCCTCCCTACCTACAAGGATTCTGTCGTCAAGAAAGATTTCATTGGAAATCCAATCTCTCAAGAATCATGAATAGTGTTCATAGGGTCTAATTACTATATGAGCACAGATGTATGTTTTCAAAAAGAAAATCTACCAAAAGTACCCAAAAAGTAGAAAGAGGAACACTTAATGCTTAAAGTGAATATGAGATGAGTCCACAAAGTGGAACACTTAAAACCTCACACAAGCTAAAAATGAGTCCCCAATTTAGAAAATAAGTGAGTTCCTAAAAGCACAAAAGGGTTGCCTGGTGGAACACTTAACGCTTCTTTCCTATAGACCCCTCCCCTTTAATGTGGCACTGATATTGCAACCACGAGGTGAGAATGAGGGGCTGAAAGATTTAGCGAGTCCAATAACCCAAGATAGAAATCTAGATCAATCACAAGTAATCTAAGACTGCTAATAAATACCTAAGGTGTCGCAACCTAGTATTCAATTATGCAAATTCATAGAAAAAGCATGCAAAGAAACACTCAAGCTAAACACATGAGAGATTTATTTTAAGGCCAAATTGAAATGTTATTAGATGAAGGAGAATAGCTAGGATCCTTGCAATGTGCTTAGTAGATTTTTCCTAATTTTTAGCAATTCTTGTTGAGCTTTTCCATGCAAGCAAGTGACAAACTCTCCAACAAGCAAACAAGCAAACAAGATATGCAAAATATATTTAACTTATGAAAACCATAGAGTTAGCTCTAAAAATCAATTATTATCAGCAATAATAACTATAAATTAACCCAAATGACAACTCATATCATTCATTGAACCATGTAAAAAAAAATAAGTGCATACCCATCACAAAACTTTTTTTTTTTTGCTGCAATTGACCTAGTCAACAAGATCTAATTTTTTTGATATGATTTTGGCCACAAAAATAGAAATTCAAAATAGAGACCCCTACTAAAAAATAGAGATTTTTCCAAAAATGTAAAAATTTTAGAAAAATCTCTTCATTTGTGCCCTAGAGACCCATTTTATCAAAATAGACCAGTTTTTGTAAATTGACTATTTGAGCTATTATATTGCATTAAAATTTAAAATAAAAAGAATGGACCTCTTGTATAATTTAAAGAGATTTCCAAAAATATAAAAATTTCTGAAAAATATGTTGATTTGCGTCAGATATTAATTTTTTACATAATTTCAAAAAAAAATTATTAAAAATTCAAAACATCTCAGAAAATTCTAAATTTTGTATTGTAGCTTCTCTAATACATGTCCAACCTAAAAAAAAAATTCCAGAGAAAAAGTATAAGTTGTTTGAGATATAAAATTAAATCTTTGAAACTTTAGGGCTCTAGCTCCAAAAAAAAATCAAAAATAGCATGTAAAGGTGGGTTGCCCCATGGTGGGTGCCAAAAATGTGTGTGTGAATTTCTTACCTAATCTGTAGACACAAAACTTCAGTAAAACATTAGAGGTTAGAAAAAATCAAAATCATGCAAAATTGAAATCTAATTTAACCAAGCGATTTACTGCCTTCTAGTAGGTGCGAGATTGATGTTCTCAAATTGTTATCGAGATTAGTGACCTAGACGACACCTAAATGAAAGATTTGAATGCAATTGATCTAGATATGAATTGAATGCAATTAAGCTATTTTTTTAAGATTTTCTATGCAATAAGAATGATAAAAACTGATATGAAATTTATAATATGTAAAAAATAATATGCTATGATATGCTAAATGATCTAACAATGATATGAAAAAGAATCTAAATGAATGTAAAAAAAAAAACAAATTGATCTCACAATAGCCTTGATTCGCAATAAGCTTTGATTCACCAAATTCCAATTCTCCAACGTGATTGTGCAAAAATATGAGATGCTTTGAGATGAGTTGAGGCTTTAATTTTATAGAAATCCAAGGCTTTGGAGGTGCATGGAAAAAAGCCATAAATCACTCAGATTAACTCAGCTTGATTTTTGAGTTATCTGATAATAAAGATAATTTAATTCACAAAAACATGCAAATCATGCAAAAATAACTTTTTAACTCAAATTAGAGTTTAGATCAGCTTTTTGAACTCCAAAAGGATGTTGAGTTCTAAAAAGTCAACACTTTGCATTGATTTTCTGATTTGGAGTTTAACTGCTCTTTGATTGTGCACATGGATCATTTTTAAATTAATAAATAAATAAAGTGATTTATGCTCAACTTAACTGATTTTTTAAAATAAATAATTGATTTATGAGTTAATCAATTATTTTTTCAAATTTTTATTCCAAAAATAATATTATTAAATATGACAACTTGCTTTAATTAATTAAATAAAAATTTAATCAATTATTCATAGGATATTGGATTTATTGTCAAAATTAAATAATACAATTAATAATAGATAGAATTAAATTTACTTACACAATTAAGTGGCAAGATATTAAATCTAATTAATTAAATATGAAAATATTCAATTAATCAAACTTAGGATAAATGTGATTTATCGCCAAATAATCATTAAATTAAAGATAATTAAGATAATTAAGAATATTGCTAAGAATATTCCCCGATGCAGAATTTAAGATAATCAATTAGGATTTGATGATGTTTAGATGTGCCTTAGGTTAGGACTTTGATGTCGATTTCGTTCGAATTGTTGATATAGGAGATTAATGAACTTATAGCCCATTTTTGGGGTATTACATTTATGACCCACTATAAAAGTTAGAAAGAAGGGAATGGGTTTTGATTTACATGTTTCCTTTCCTATTGTGGTATCACCTAAGTGGACCAACATAGTTGGTTGCTGGGATTAGGGAAATTCTTGTCCTATATAAGGTGTCTTTCCTTTGAGATATTTTTTCTTGTCTACAACTTCTACCCTAACATGGTTTTCTCAAATTTCAAGATCCGCCTACAATAAAAATTTTTTTCTCTAGAATTGTAAGTATATCATATATAGATATGTTTTTAGGATCCTTCCTTAACTATTGAACTACATTTACCTCTAGTTCCAAAGGAACATTAGGGTCCTTCGGTTTCTATGGCACAAACTCCTTTGGTTCCTAGACTGGTTTCATGTAAGGCTCCAAAGTGGTAGGTTTTTTTTCACTTCAAACCTCAGTTGTGATAATTGGATTACCTTGTCTGATAAAGTAAGAGGAACCACTTCCCTATTGAGTCTTCTCTTTGAACAAGTGTTGTAATCTAACTACACTTGGGAAATTCAAGTAGTTGTCACTTGATTTGTTAAAATGGCATCATCATCATCTTCCACCTAAGAGAAAAGAGCATCATCTAGAGAAATTTATGATTATTTTTCAAAAGACATTCCCTACATCTAAGTTATTAGTGTAGAGCTTTCAACTTATAGAGAGAAAAATTGTAAACACTAGTGTTGGTTGTCTTCTCTTTCTACTTGCAAGTTTACACTATGTTTGACAAACTAATTTCACTGACTCTATCACCACTCCAAAGTCTGTAAGGAAAAGGGCCAATTAACAAGGATCAACAAGGATCCTCCTACACTTTGAGCTTAGATGCTTAGGTGGGTGTACCCTTGATTCACTTCTTGAAAGGAATCACTAAATATTATGCATTTATAATGTTTACAAACTGATTTTAAAGATTTTATCATTTAAATGTGTGATTGATGATGATGAATTCCTTCTAGAGAATGGATCAGTGCCTTAACCTAGGGCATATAGTCACTCAATAACATATATCAACTAAAAATCCTAACTCAAACACTCTTGAACTCAGAATAAGTGCTTTGCCTATTATTCCTCTCACTCCCAAACCTGATCATCAAATTCCTATCCAACCATGAACTCACTGAAACTACCTTAAAGACTTTAATCCTAACTTTGTTAGGAACTCAAAGATAATTCCATAATATTCTTTGTCTAGCATATGCTAACTCATTTTATGACATTAACATATATGAGCCCAAGATCAAAACAAGAAGACAAACATAAATCTAAGATTGGAATTCAAGTGTATTCTCATTAAAATCTATAGAATCAATACATTGCCAAGACAACAAAATGCTAGGAAACAGACCCAAAATCCAGGCTCTCCTTGTTCAGTCTTTTACATTGACTATCAACATAACATCACCAATCACACAAAAATACAATTTCTTTCAATATATACCACTAGTCATCTTGGAATCCCAAAAATTAGGATGCAACAAGCTACGGATGACTAGGGCAAGGGTTAGGGTTTTCACCCACCAAACCAACTAAATTCAATCAAAATTTATTTCATTGGAGGAAAACCAAGAAACCTGATCTAATCAGATCCAAGAATGATCTTCATTTATGATAGTTTTTAGAATAGTGTACCAAAGATTATGAATTCACCATGCTAATCAATCTAATCGCTTCACCTCCAACATGCCTCGAGTAGTTGCCTACCCACTCCTTCATTATACAAATCCTCTGCAATCAATCTTCAAACTCTCTGGACCATGCCACAGCAGTTGACAAAATCATATCTATCAGATCCAGCCACTTAAGCATTCAATTCCAGTCCTTTTGTCGCTGAAACCCTTTTAAAATTTTGAAAATAAGATCGTAATGGTTAATCAGCCAGATTTAAAATACAACCGTCAATTTTATCTCTTCTCGACAAATCGAGTGGCTCTCATTAATCCTCGCAATAGTCAACAAGCTATTTGAAAAGTCTTTCGCCACATCGCCAGCACCGTAGCCAATAAGAAATGAGCACATCAGCACGACATGGCAATTGGACCCATTGCTTACATTCCTTTATGGCCTGAACTGAATCGATGGCTATCACAAAATTGCCATGAATATCCATCGAGCACTTTCACCTTGCGGATTCATGACAGCCACAGATTCCCATCACACTTTAACTCACTTTATAACACCATAAATGATGCAGGAGCATCCTGGGTGTAAGAGCAATCTTGCATCACCCAAAAATATTTTTGTTTTTGCATTCAATAAGGGCTATTTTAGTGCAGAGCTGCTATTTATGGAAAGTTACTATTTTTGGTAATTTTTGTATGTGCTCAGAATGATCTGATTTCTTTTTTGGAGGTTCATTTTGGTCATATAAGTCTACCACTAAAGTTTAATTGCCAGATCAAGTGTATATTGGAAGATATTGAAGATTTTCGGTATTGGCAGCAGGGTACAGAAACTTTGAACTCAGTTTTGAAGGCTTTAGAGGCCCCGGATGAGGTTGAAAATTTGGGTGACGGGCGCTTACACTGGTCAAGCCTGTAGAGCGCTTCGTGGTGTTTCTGAAATGAGGTTATAATAGCCGAACGGGTCAACTGGTGATGACTTATGGTCTTCGAAAGTTGGGCCACCCGAAATGGCGGAAAATAATTTTCTTCAAAATTTCTGTTCGGGTTTCAAAGGGTATCTTGAGCCGACTATGATGTAATAAAATGTAAAATAAAATAATTCTAAGTTTGGTTGGCCTTATTGGCTAAAATTATGGAACCTTCCCAGGTGGTGGATAATTGCCTATATAAGGAAGGCTGTATTATTGTCTTAGGCAGTTCAGAATAGTTCTGGGTAGTAGATCTGGGTAATAGTTCGAGGCTTTGTCCTACAAAATATTGTAAGGGAATGCCCATGTGGCTTTGCATATTGTAATTCTGAAAGTTTTTAATTCCACATTTGTGGAGATAATAAGAAGCCAATTTTATGTTCTTGCATATTGTTGTTGTTTCTCTATATCTGTTATGTGTTTGTGGTATTAAGGGGAGCACCCTTCATCAATAAACCTTGGCCCCATTGACAACCGCCAAGTCACCCATCCAGAAACCAATCAAAAACATGCATGTCAGCATGACCATGCATTGGAGGACCCACTTCATACTTCAAACAAGATCAACGACCGTCGCTATATTGCTGGCCTTAAAAATCATGCACTTTATCCCAGTGGTATAATGAAAACTGCTAAATCTTATTGATACTTAACCATCCAAGAAGGCTGGCCCTATTGACATCATCCCCATCACCATCTAGCTCGACCAATGAAACATGAGCACCTCAGTGTGACCTAGCGACAAAGGACCCACCTGGATCATCTAAAGTTTGACTCATCTTCATCTGGCAATCACGTGACCATAAGCCATCTCATAACCTGCCCTTAAACTCAGGCCTATCTAGAGAATAAGTGACTAAAGAAAACTCAGAGTTGCTGGATACTTTCTTAACCATGGGTTTCATTGCAAGAACAAGCAAACACAAGCCTTTGCTGAGTCGCTGAAAATTTTTAACCATTATCTTTTTATTATGAGAATCAGTGACCAAAGAGGACCATACTTTGACATTTCTTTATTCGGTAAGTTTCTGAATATTTTGAAGCTTCACTAACTAATTCTAAGATCTCAGGAACACGTCACTTGCCCAATCACTAAATATTTAGAGCACCGCCATCCTTTCCCACGATTCAACAACAAGAAAAAACTTTAAACCTTTGTCAAATTTCTTTGTCAAAGCAGCCAAACCTTTTAGAGATCATGCGAAAAAAGGAAAATATAACTATTCACCAAGTCACTGAAGGTTAACATGAAACCACCAGGAAATAAGCGAAGAAGAGACTACATAGTTGTGAGGTTGTTGAATGAGGAGGGTAACCGCCGGGCCCAAACACAATGCTGATCTTGACCTAACCTGCACCCATCTGGAGAATGTGTGACTGAGGAGACATGAAACCACCTGCTAGGTTGCTAGATGTCATTCCTAACTATTGAGATCATGCAATAAACCACTTGCTAGGTTGCTAGGTGTTAATGGGGAACCTCCAGGAAACAAGAGACTACATGACCAATGCATTCACCCAATCGCTAGTTGAAGACTTAATTGTGACAATGAATTGGGAGATTTAGCAACCAAATAGAGATTTAACCAAGGGATTACACAGTTGCCGATTCACTGAAAGACCTAAGAGTTAAGGAAACACATTGCATGATTTAGCGAAGACTGGGAATATGACCACGTGCAGAAAGGGGAGTTAAGTGACCCGAAAAAGGTAACAACATAAAAGAAAATGGTCAAGATAATTAGGGTTTAACCCTCCAATGACTATAATTTTGAAATAAAGACCTAGGGTTTAAGGCAAGAGACCAGGAAAACCTTGCAGGGGCTAGAGAAGAAATCATATTTGCATGAAAAATTTTGCAGGTGCTAATAGTGGCTCTATCTGGGGATGATGGGTAACTTGTGCCCATGCAAGAATTTAGAATTTCTAGGTAAAGTAGACCACCTACTAGAAAAAACTTGAACAAAAAAGAGCAACAAGACAAATCCCTACAAACTAAGAGGAAAGGAAACTAGACAAAAAGAAACACACCAATATATATAGAATGTACAACATATACAGACCTAACTACTGTTCATGGAAAGATAAATACCTTTAATTGAAGTATTTTTTCAAGAACTGTCCATGAACTGGTAATTCTTGAATATCACCATTTAATTCTTTGACAATATAGGAATCTTATCCCCATCTTTCATGAATCTGATATGGTCCTAGCTAGATTGGATCAAATTTTCCATGTTTTCCTTTATCTTCCAATCTAGCATTCTAGATTAGTACCAAGTCATCAGGTTCGAACTTCCTTTCAACAATCCTTTTGTCATACAGATTCTTGACTTGCAATTGCAACTTGGCATTTCTTAAGGTTGATTCTCTTCTAGTTTTACCCAACCTGATGAGATCTTCAATTTTTAATCGCATTTCATCATCTATATCATCATCATACAATTGAACAAACCTATACATTTCCAATAAGTTGTTTTGAGGCATCCTTGCATGTATCCCATATACTAAATCAAATGGTGCACAACCAATTGCCTTCTTCATAGTTACCCTGTCAGCCCATACAACTAATGGTAACTTTGAATTCCATGCTCTTTTATTCTTATCAAGGATTCTCTTGAGGATTTTCATTAAAATCTTGTTAGATGATTCTGCCTGTCCATTTCCCTGTGGATGATAAGGTGAGGAAGATGACATCTGAATTCCTAGACCTTGACAAAATTCCTTGTACTTAGCAGACCTAAAACACATTGTATTATCACTGACAATCCTCTCAGGAGAACCAAACCTTGTAACAATATTATTCAACAAGAAATCAGTTACCACCTTACTAGTTGAATTCCTTGTAGGGATAGCCTCTACCCACTTTGTAAAATAATCAGTGGTAACTAAGATCCAAGAATGTCCCCCACTGGATTTGTTTGGGATTTCTCCTATAAAATCCATTCCCCATTGTTGGAATGGAGCATGCACTTCAACTGGCCTTAAAGGTACATTTCCAGAAAACTTTAGCTTACCAGTGAATCTTTGACAAGCATCACACTTTCTCACCAGTTGCTCTGCATCTTTGAAGATTGTGGGCCACCAGAATTCTTCTCTCAAGACCTTTTGAGCAGTAGTTCTACCCATATAATGCCCTCCACAAACCCCCTCATGCATTTCTTTTAACAACTTGTCAGCTTGATTTTCATCAACACATTTCAAAAGTATGCAATCTAAATTTTTTCTATATAACTTGCATTTTATAATCACATACTTGATGGCTTGTAACCTCAATGTCCTTTTCTTATTGTCATCCATCCCTATTGGACATCTCATGTTTCTTAGGTAAAAGATAATATCTTGATACCAAATGTAATCATCTATATCACAAGTATAATCAATTTCAGTCCAGTTTATCTGACTTGCATCAAGATTGGATTGAGCTATTAGTTTTACCAATCCTTGTCCTCTAACCAATTTGGTAACTTGTATGTCAATATTGAATTCTTGAATTCTATTTATCCATCTACATCTCCTTCTACACACCTCTTGCTATGAAAAAATATCTTTTACTGCAGCACTTGGCACAAAAGCAATCACAATTGCTCCCATCAGACAGCATCTAAAAGCCTTGACAGCCTTCACCAGTGCATATGCTTGTTTTTCATTGATATCATATTTCAGTTCAGCAGCCTGCAAAGATTTACTAAAAAATGCAATAGGCTGCTCATAACCCTCATTATTCTTTTGCAGTAAGACTACAACAACAGTATGGAAAGATGCAAAGGAAAAAATGTGCATTGGGATACTGTAATCAGGTGCTTTAAGCATAGGTGCATCTTTGATATCCTTCTTGATATTCTTGAAAGCTTCATTAGGCTCACCTTCCCACTTGATCTCAGATCCCTTCTTCAACATCTTGGATATTGGCCTAGTAACTTCAGCAAAGTTTGTAACAAATCTTCTCAAGAAATTCACCTGGCCAAAGAAAGACTGAATCCCTTTAACATTTTTTGGTTTAGGGATTTTTTTAATAGCTTCCACCCTCTCTGGATCAATTCTAACTCCTTTCTTTCCAACTAGGTGGCCTAGCGACTTGCCTTCAATCACACCAAATGCACATTTCCTTGGATTTAATGAAATGTCATATTCCAAAGCCCTCACAAATATTTTTTCTAAATGAGTGCAATGATCTTCTTCCATCTTGGAATAGGTATTTAAATCATCTTGATAGACAACAAGGAAATCATCTATGAAATCTAAAAAGGCAACATCCATTGCCCTCTAAAAAGTTGCACCAGCATTTGTGAGACCAAAAGGCATTCTCACATAAACATATGTCCCCCAAGGTGTAGTAAAAGTTTTCTTAAATTGTTCTAATTCTTTCACAATTACTTGATTATAACCAGAGAAACCATCCATCATAGACATTAATTCAGATCCAGTCACTCTTTGCAGCATAGCCTCCATATTAGGCAGACAATAGTTATCCTTTAGAGAAGAGACATTTAAATTTCTAAAATCCACACATAATCTGATGTCTCCATTCTTCTTTCTAACAGGGACCAAATTTGAAACCCAAGAAGAATGCCTAATGGGCTTTATAATTCTAGCATCTCTTAACTTTATTAATTCTTCCTGCATTTTAGGTGCCAAGGTAGGATTTATAGGCCTTTGTTTTTGCCTAAAGGGTTTAGCATCTTCTTTCAAAGGAATAACATGCTGGGACAAGTCTTCTCTATAAACCTTTAGGTCATCATATGACCATGTAAAAACATGCCTAAATTTTCTTAATAACTCAATCAAGGACTTCCTTAGCTTGTGAGACATTTCTCTACCAATGTAGACCTTCTTAGGTGCCTCTTGTGTACCAATATTTATTTCTTCTAAATCCATTTGGTCTTCCCTTTTAGCACCTATCTGAACTTTGTCCTGATTATCAAATACATTTTCTAGAATAACAAGTCCCTTGGGAACCTTGTTAGTTTTAAGTTGCAGGACCTCATTACCAAGGACAACTTCTTTTCCTTTTGCAGTCTCAACCAAGGCTGAACAATCTAACTCTTGACCATGATATTGGTCTTCACAATTCATAAATCTCAAGATATCCTGGTCATCTTCAAAAACTTGCCAATTTCCAACATTATCTGGTATACTAGGCCTAGTCTGAATTTTGACTTTAGAGAGGCCAGCAAAAGTAATATCACCAAGATTAATTGCTATATTGGCTAACAAATCAGCCATCTTGTTATTACTTCTATCCTTCCATGCAATATTGAAGGCATCAAAATGCTCAATCATATCCCACACAACATTCCTATATTGCTTCAACCTTTTGTTCTTTGAAGCATACACTGATCTTATTTGGGACACCACCAATTCAGAATCCCCAATAACTTTTATACATTTAATTCCATGCTTGTGTGCCGATTTCAATCCTAGCAATAATGCTTCATATTCTACTATATTATTGGTACAAGAGAAAATCAATGTGAAAGAAAACTTGTAAGTGCTTCCACTAGGAGATATGACTAAAATGCCTACTCCTGCTCCATCTTTGCAGCTAGCACCATCAAATTACATCACCCACAAATCACCCTTCACAAACTTAGAACCTATCTCTTCAACAATACATGGCAATATAGGCTCCTTCTCAAGTAAAGTGACCTCAGCTCTAAAAGCATTGACATCAGTATCTACAAAGTAGGTAACCTCATTATCAATATTCTTTTCAATCATATAAGTTACCCTTGGTTCCCTTTCAATCCTAATGGACTGACCATCAAAATTGAAAGTTGCAAAAGACAAATTGCACTGCAAACTTCCAACCATGGCAGCACTCCATTTCCTAGATAATAGCATCCCATAATGAGGTGCAATGTCTACTACCAAGACACTCATAGTCAGTTCTTTCTCTAGCTAGGCTACCAATTTATATGGTATTGCATTTATAGTCCCAATGACTGATACTTCTCTCTGATCCATTGCACAACATCTACCTTGATTTGTATCAACTTTGAGGCCTAACTTTTCCATAATTTTGAAAGGCATGATAGTATTGGAAGCACCTAAATCAATCATACAATTTCTTAATTTCATCCTATTCACAATGATACTCAGAAAGAATGGGTCTATGTTTTCAAGGCTAGCATTGATAGAGCTATCCAAATATATAGGTGTTATGTGAGATACCAATCCCTGGACCTCCACTTCTTTCAAAAATTTGACCTGAGGTTCATTGCATGCAACATCATTATCATGGACATTATCTACCCATGCAAGAGCCCTATCCTTATGTTCAGGGATCCTCAACAATTCTGACAATGGAACCTTGACAGTTATCTGAGACAACACAGCCAACATGTCAATAGGGACAGAGGGAGGAAACTCAATCTGTTCTGCCTTATTATCTTTTTGTTTATCTGATATATTGGTTGTAGCTGTGACCTTCACCTTTTTAGCTCTAGCCATTGTGCCAACTAGATTTTCCACTTCACTCTAATGATTTTTGTCTCGAACAGCAGAAATCTTTTCATCTTCAACTCCCTTAGGTTCCCACTTCTTACCTTTCACATTTTTGAACCTCACTAAATGATCATCCTTTGATCTATTTTCACTGGGTTCCTCGGAGTTGGTGTTCTTTATAAACATTCCTACAAATTTTCCACTAGTACCATTTGCTATCATACTCCTAGTTTGCACTTGGGCTACCATTCTTGTAGTGATCCTAGCAATTTCTTCCTTTGAAGGTCTTCTCAAAATCACTGGCTCTGAGGAAGAAATCATGTTACATGTCTTTTCATCAATGTCATCATTATCAGAGAAGACCTCCTGATGGAACAAAGCCTTGTTGTGTCTTCTCAAGCATACATCTGCTTCTTCATCAACATCAGAATCATCTTCATGACCCAAATATGAAGTTTTCATATTGCATCCAATGTCATCATAAGTTTCTTCCTGATCTAGCTCTTCAGTTCTATCATCTTGGTATGCTGATGTGGATTGTGCAACTACACAATGCTCTGCAAAATGAGGGGACTGGCATGCTATGCACCATGGTGCATCCTTTATAACATTTATAGAGGCCTTTTGTAAAGGATCAAGGACAGACCTATCATTGTCTCCTCTTGCAGTAGGGATAATAGGCTTGCCATCCTTCCATTGGGTATTATAGGGGTAATTTTGCAGTCTATTTTTCCTATTGAAATTATTGTCGAATTGAGGCTTTTCATAAGCAGGAACATTATTATTCCTATTAGCAGGTGCTTTCAAGTCTTTCAATGCATTCAACACCTTATCCAACTTGTCTTCCTCTTGTTTCTTATTTCCAACATTTCTTTCATTATCCCTTTTGTATTTTTTATCTCTAAACAACTTTGGATCATCTCTCTTCCCACCCAATTTTCCTAAAATTTTCATATTATTTTCAATGTTGACAGCAATCCTAACAACATCCCTGAAAGTTCTTGGTTCTTTGTCTCTTAAAAAATATCCTATCTTTCCATCAAACGCATTGAAGTATGTGGTTAAACAAACATTATCATCTAGCCTCATGACTTGAAATAGCTTATGCATTCCCTTTTGAAATCTCATATTGAACTCAGCTGTAGATTCATTCTAGTTTTTCCTTATAGTGTTGAACTCATTCAATATGAAACTAGCATTAGGCCTATCACCATATTATTCTTTGCAACATTTTTCAAAAGAATCCCAAGTGTCAATACATCGGTCTAGGAGTCTCTTAAACCAATCTCTAGCATCCTCCACCAAAGATTGAACAAATAATTTCATGACTACATCCTCATGTTCTATCTCATAATCATTTAGCATATCAACAAATAACCTAAGATGTTCCTCACAACTAATGGCATTGTTACCAACAAACTTAGGTACCTTATCTCTTATATCAGTTGGAAAAGCATTTGGGTAACCAGGTATTCCATCAAAACTAATTTTCCTTTAGCCTTCTAATTGCATAGGTCTTCTTTGAAAACTTGAACTAGTGTTCACCTTAGGGTCAATGTTTAAATTTACATTCCCATCTATTTGTGCATTTGATTGTTGTTTAGGATCAACATTTATCTTGGCAGATGAAGATGGAAGTGGATTACTAGTAGTAACATTACCAAGTAGAACATCATTAGAAGTTGTTGATGGCATACCTAGTTCATCAGTAGTGGATGGTACAAGAGTACTTGCAAATGAAGCCTTCAAGAACTGGATCTTTCTTCTTTTTTCTGCAATGGAAGCTTCAATTTCAGCCTTCTCTAATTCTCTTGCTAGGTCTTCATCCTCTTTTCTTCTTCTTTCCATCTTTGTATCCTTATTTGAAATGGGTGGTGGGACCTTTGGTATTGTGGTTTGCTTGTTTGGTATCCCACCATATTTTTCTTTCCTTTTTCACCAACAACAATAGCAGGCTTAGTGATCTCATGCCCAGCTTTATCTTTACGGAGGGAAGCATAACTTTGAACCTGTCTAACCACATGGCCCTCTTTATCAAACTCATGGTCTTGCAGTAGGTGTTCCTACTCACTTCTCAAAGCATCAAGATCACTGAAGACATCATGCTGCAAAGTCTTAGGAGCAGAGGCAAGTATCTTGTTTCTCTCCTTCAACTCATTAATCTTTTTAAGAAGAGATTCTCTTTCTATCAGAGCATTCACTTTCTCATCTTCTCTCTCCTTTTGTAACCTCTTATGTATGGCATCCCGCTCTACCATCTATAACCTTAGCGCACTCAGGTCATCTGGGTCTATCATAATATCCTCAGAACTTGATGAAACATCCATATCAGTAAGGTTTTGATATGGGAAATGGACCTATCTTGGTCTCATGGGTTGCCTTCTGAACATATCCTCATTGGGATCTAAATTCGGTCCAAAACCCCTTTCTCTAGCTTGTACATCCTGTCCGGCAGGTAATGAGCCTTTATCTTGAAATACTGCCTCTAGGGTATCATAAAATTTGTCTTTAGAGTGGCCACTATCTAATTTAGAACTTTTGTATTGTGACTCTTCCTAATTAGAGGATGCATGCGGTGCTCTATTTCTAACTTCATTTTTCTCTCTCATGGGAGCACCAGTAGATTCTCCATTTCTCCTGATCCAACTTTTCTTTTCTGATCTAGGTAACTATTCTAGAGTAACCTCTGGATACTTCTTGACAAAATATCTAGTATTCCTTCTTTTGTCCATGGTCTATAATCTATAACACTGGTTCTAACCCCTTTGAGTCGCTACCCACCAAATATGGGAAATCTTTCAATTTTTTCAAGAAAGCAACTGAGTACAATAGGAGAAACACAAGAGTCCACTTAATAAATTTTATCTTTAGACTCTCCCCAGTACAGTTGCCATTTTGTTTGTTGTCTTTTCTTTCTACTTGCAGGTTTACACTATGTTTGACAAACTAATGTCACTGACTCTATCACCACTCCAAAGTCTACAAGGAAAAGGGCCAATTAACAAGGATCAACAAGGATCCTCCTACACTTTGAGCTTAGATGCTCAGGCGGGTGTACCCTTGATTCACTTCTTGAAAGGAATCACTAAATATTATGCATTTATACTATTTACAAACTGATTTTAAAGATTTTATCATTTAAATGTGTGACTGATGATGATGAAATGCTTCTAGAGAATGGATCAGTGCCTTAACCTAGGGCATATAGTCACTCAATAACATATATCAATTGAAAATCCTAACTCAAACACTCTTGAACTCAGAATAAGTGCTTTGCCTATTATTCCTCTCACTCCCAAACCTGATCATCAAATTCCTATCCAACCATGAACTCACTGAAACTACCTTAAAGACTTTAATCCTAACTTTGTTAGGAACTCAAAGATAATTCCATAATATTCTTTGTCTACCATATGCTAACTCACTTTGTGACATTAACATATATGAGCCCGAGATCAAAACAAGAAGACAAACATAAATCTGAGATTGGAATTCAAGTGTATTCTCATTAAAATCTGTAGAATCAATACATTGCAAGGACAACAAAATGCTAGGAAACAAACTGAAAATCCAGGCTCTCCTTGTTTAATCTTTTACATTGACTATCAACATAACATCACCAATCACACAAAAATACAATTTCCTTCAATATATACCACTAGTCATCTTGGAATCCCAAAAATCAGGATGCAACAAGCTACGGATGACTAGGGCAAGGGTTAGGGTTTTCACCCACCAAACCAACTAAATTCAATCAAAATTTATTTCATTGGAGGAAAACCAAGAAACCTGATCTAATCAGATCCAAGAATGATCTTCATTTATGATAGTTTTTAGAACAGTGTACTGAAGATCATGAATTCACCATGCTAATTAATCTAATCGCTTCACCTGGAACATGCCTCGAGCAACTACCTACCCAGTCCTTCATTGTACAAACCCTCTACAATCAATCTTCAAACTCTCTGGACCACACTGTAGCAGTTGAAAAAATCATATCTATTAGATCCAGCCACTTAAGCATTCAATTCCAGTCCTTTTGTCGCTAAAACCCTTTTAAAATTTTGAAAATTGGGTGGTAACGGTTAATCAGCCAGATTTAAAACACAATTGTCAATTTTATCTCTTCCAGGCAAATCGGGCAGCTCTCATTAATCCTCACAATAGTCAACAAGCCATTTGAAAAGTCTTTCACCACATCACCAGCACCATAGCCAATAAGAAACAAGCACATCAACATGACATGGCAATTGGACCCACTGCTTACATTCCTTGATGGCCTGAAGTGAATCGACGGCTATCGCAAAACCACCATGAATATCCATCAAGCACTTTCACCTTGCGGATTCACGATAGCCACAAATTCCCGTCGCACTTTAACTCACTTTATAATGCCACAAACCTTGGCCCCACTGACAACCGCCAATTCACCCATCCAACAACCAATCAAAAACATGCATGTCAGCATGATCAAGCATTGGAGGACCCACTTCATACTTCAAACAAGATCAATGGACGTCGCTATACCGCTGGCCTTAAAAATCATGCACTTTATCCCAGCGATATAATGACAACCGCTAGATCTTATCGATACTTAACCATCCAAGAAGGTCGGCCCTACTGACATCATCCCCATCACCATCTAGCTCAACCAATGAAACACGAGCACCTCAGCATGACCTGGTGAAAGAGAACCCACCTAGATCATCTAAAGTTTGACTCATCTTCATCTGGTGATAACACGACCATAAGCCATCTCATAACCTACCCTTAAACTCAGGCCTATCTGGAGAATAAGTGACTGAAGAAAACTTAGAGTCGCTGGATACTTTCTTAACCATGGGTTTCATTGCGAGAACAAGCGAACACAAGCCTTTGCTGAGTCGTTGAAAATTTTTAACCATTATCTTTTTATTATGAGAATCAGCGACCAAAGAGGACCACACTTTGACATTGTAGACACGAAAAATTAGTCAAAGGCTTAAATCAATCAAAAAGGTGCATCAAATCATCAAAATAGCATGAGAAATCAATAAATGGAACAAAGGCAATTCAAATCAAAGGAAAATTCAATTAAATGATTAAATAAAGCTTGAAAAGGGGAAAAACACTACGAAATGGATTAAATTCAATTAATGACATAGTTTTTGAAAGCAAAAATCAAAATGAACCTCTTACCCTTCATGGCTAAATTTAATTACTTTAATTAATTAATAAATCATAATTTCCCTCAACAAAGCAAATTGGAGACAAAATGGACACAAATCACTCACTTTTGTTGAAATGGTCCAGCCTTTTGAAACCATTTAAATGATTGTCCCCTCCTTGTCCCCCCATTTATGGACAAAGCAAAACCAATTGACCTTACCCAAGCCTAACCATGATCAACTCACTCTACCCCCTACCCTTGGGAAAATCCTATAAGTAGAAAGCATTTTGAGGCATTAAGGATCCATTCCATATCTTTGAATTGCAGCAAAGCTCTTGCAATTTGCATCCACACCACTCACTTGTCAATTTTAATAGCTTAATTGCTTTGATCATAGTAGATTGTTCATCAAATAGAGCTAGAATTTGATTGAATAGATCTTAATTGCATATCATATAGCTTAATTCTCATCTTTAGAGTGTCACTAGTGAGGATCATAGCTGAGAGCCTCATTTACCACTTTATTTTAGAGATCCATGAGATGTTGATAGATTAATTGTGCATTGATTAGATTAGTTCTCACTCTAATTCTTGTTGTTCTTAGTTAATCTTGTAATTTCATGAAGGTGAATAATATCATCACACAAATGGCACCCACCGTGGGGCCTTGAGCCTCAAATACTAACAAATTTGTGATTTAAATAATCTTTGCATATGTTTTTGTCTAGTTTCTATGTGTTTTTTGTAGGAATTTTCTAAAGTCACACCTACGGGAGATCTATTCACACTTAGAATCCTTACAGTGTTGCTTCAGAAGCCTGATCTTACACCTGTTAGTTGGAAACTCATGCTCGAAATGGCAAAGCATTCAACCTTTACAGCTTCAAATCATGCCTAAACACAGGGAAGTATCGTGTATCACTTATTTTCTATTGCTTTAATTTCCTCTTTGCATTGTGCTTTCCACTTAATATCACGCTTAAGGAGAAATTTTCTATCGCGTAGTAATTGAGATTATCATGCCTTTGATCGTCAATGTTACACTTGTGTTAATATCTTTATCGCTTTAAAAGCTTTGGATGTCGCTCTACATTGACTATTTGCCATGTATTTAGGGTTCTTTTTACGCTTTGCATAATAGATTTACCACCTGTGCTATTATTAATGTCATTTGCGCACTGAGAAGTGTTGTGTGTAATCAATAAAGTCATGCCTCTAAGTGATTTATTCATGCCTACTAGCTGGAGGATGTCACCTGCATTTAATTTTCTATTTTCACATTCAATTTGATAAAATTTGAAAATCTGACTCTCTGTGTTTGTTGTTAACCAGTAAATGAGCAGACATCCAAGAGTGAAAAAGCCAGAAAGCAAGTTCAACAAGGAGGAAAAAGCATTGGCAAAGAAAATAAAGAAGGAGAATCAAGTGCATACAAAGGTTGTCCTTGAATCCACACTAGATGAGGATGTCCAGGTATATGAGAAATATTTAGCTGTGATTGAAGCTTATAAGCAAAAATTTGTGTCTCTAAATTGGATTTATGAACCTTGAGATTAAAGCTTCTTTCATTAAAATCTTTTGATTGATTACATGCAAGTTTGGTTTCCCCTCATTGTGAATTGGTTGTGTTGAACTAACTTTTTGGAGGAGGGAGTGGGAGCAAATTGCCAAGGTGAGTAAGTGAAAAATGAAAATCAGCAACTCAAAAATGCACCTAGCCTTTTGCTAGCTACAAGGAAAGATATTCTACTCAAACAAGCTTGCATTCCCTTAACTTGTGGCATTGTCATTTAAACCTAGCTTTAATAAGGAAGAAATTGAACCACACATTTCAATTCTAAGAACCTCCTTGTCAAGAGGTTGAAAAAGAACTAAGTGTTTGAAGTGTTTGAGAATCAAAAGGAAAGTTAGGGATATGCTCTTCACCTTCTTGGTGAAACAAACTCCCAAAAACTTTACTTAAAACTCAAAATCTGCCTTACTTGCAAAATGAACATGCTAGAGATTTAGTGGGCTCACCTCCTAAATTTTCCTTAACGAGGCTAGTGAGAGGGACAACCCAAAGTGGGATACACTTGCTTTTGCTGTGAGAATCCGACCCACTATAAAATGAAACGCATGCATCCTTAATGGGGTGCATGACAAAGGGATTTTAATCTTCTTGAACTTCCTCTAGTAGTCTTTATGGATTGCGCAAAATCATGCCTCTGTGCATGTGGGAAGCCCCTTAACATACTTGGGGGATGAGAGATTTTAATTCATTTGAACGGAATATTTATTAAATCCCAGCTAAATTAGAAAGGCCACCTTGTAGAGCCATGTTTACAAATGAATTTGACTCTAGGTAGGCTGTTTGGAATTCATTCTCGTGCTATACTTGTGAAAAGATTCGAGAATATACACATTAGTTGTTGTTTAGAGACATTTATGTGTGTGTTGTGTTTGTTTTCAATTTTCAAAACAAGAAATTTTCAAAAATATCTAATCAAAAGTTTTAAAAAATCTAAAAAATTATACCCTAGTTTGAGAAGTGTCGCCTGTACACAAAATACACTCGCCTGTTAGACTTTTAGTCATGCCTATGACTTTCTTAAACACGTGTATACACACTAAAGTCACACTCAGAGACATTTGAGACATGCCTGAATAAATTGAAAATCCACCTGGAAATAGTAAAGTATCACCTAAGAACCTACAGAGTACCACCTTCATGAAATCAGTATACACTTAGACAGGTTTCAGACACACCTGAGATTGTTTTAGTCACACCTAGAAAACAAAAAGGTCAAATAGAGAGTACTTCCAGGAAGAATCAAAAAATTTTGAATATCAATTTGAATACCCTTTTTCGAGTTTTCGCTGATCCAACTTACAGTCTGGTTAAAAATCCTGTTTCACATATCTATCAAAATTTTGCAAAGGATTAGATCCAAGTAGTCTTAACTTGCATCCAAGGTTCATGCCTGCATTCACTAGATCATATTACATCAAGAAAACCTTGCAAGCTGACGGGACTTATTTGAGACAAGAGCTCCCTTATCTCGGAGATGAAACTACTCCTAGGGTACCACAAAAGTCACCCAAACAAGAAAAAGAAGACAACATGATGTATCAAGGTAGTTTGGGTGGTAAGGATAATAGTGGCATTGATTTCACCAACCAAGGTAATGCCAATAGTGGAGGCAATGACATGAATAACCAGAGCAATATTAATAACCAAGGAAATACCAACAATGAAGGAGTAGATCCAAGTGCTCACGAAGTTAACCAAACTCATACTCAAAATAACACCGAACTAATGGCAGAAGATGCCACGGATGAAAAAGTTAGTGAGGCTGTTCAATGTCCTTATTTCAGAAAGCTCATGGAAAAGGCAATGGACCTAGATAGAGAAAAACATTTCATAGACTTAGCACAAAAAGGTCTCAAGCTTCCCCGTGACTTTTATGTCAACCAACTTAAAACTCCAGAAGTTGAGGAAAGTACCTTAGACATCATGAACAAACAATTCAAGGCATTTCAAATGCAACTAGACAACATCAAGCAAAGCGGGTCTCCCAAGCCTTTCTCTATAGAAGCATTGTGCCCCTTCCCATTTGATAAAAGCTTGGTTATGGTGCCATTCCCGATCAATGTTGTGTTTCCTAAATACGACAAGTACGAAGGAACAACGGATCCTCAAGATCACTTACGAGAGTTTTGTGCGTTGAGCTTAGAGTTCATGCATGATACCACATATTTAATGAGATTATTTCCGCGAAGCTTAGGAGGCATGGCTATGGAGTGGTTTTCTAAGTTACCCTCCAGCATTAAAACCTTTGAAGAGTTAGCGTCGAAATTCGTGGCTCATTACTCATATAACATTAAAAATGATGTCACATTGATAACATTATGCAACACAAAACAAAAAGATGGAGAGGCCTTCCTCACTTTTCTACAAAGTTGGAGGACAATTTTTGCAAGATATCCTAGAAGTGTGCCTAAAAAAGAGAAGATGGATATCTTCATAAATAGTTTGAGTAATGAGTTAAACTACCGCTTACGAATGCAATGTCCAAAGACCTTCTAAGATCTAATTGAAAATGGAGTAACCACAGAGGAAGTGTTGGTCAAAAGTGGAGAACTCAAACTATACAAAGATAATAAGAACAACCCCAACAGTGGCAACAATGGCAACAATGGAAATAATCAGAAGAATCATTGGTTTAATAGTAACAGTTGTTATAAGAATAACAATAAAGGAATTTTGAATGATGGAGTAGTTGAATCTAGCAACTTGAAGGTGGTCCCCTTTTCTCTTACAAGGACACCTAATCAAGTGAACAATACCAATCAGAGCTCTAATGCACCATCCAACAACAATCACATCAACAATGGAAATCAAGGAGATAATTCAAGGAATACTAAATTTGATAAATACTTGAGGCCAACCCCCTCAAAGAACTTCACACCCTTGGGTGAACCCCTTGAAAAGGCATTAAAGGTTCTCATGGCTAATAATGTCATTACTCTACCAAAAATTTAGCCTTACAAGCCAAATAATAAGCCTGGTTGGTGGAGTGTCGATACCCATTGTGAGTATCATAGAATTCGAGGACACACAACAAATGAATGTCTGCAATTAAAAAATGTAGTGCAAGATTTAATTGATAATGACATGATCACCGTTGATGGACCTCCCAATAATGAAGATCATATGGCATTCAAACAACCTTTTTACAAACATGATAAGGGAGAGTCATCAAATAACAAGAAGCAAAGCGTCAATAATCTCAACTTTGCACCACCTTATGATCATATTGTTAATGCTATAATAGTTAATGAACAACCTCGAAAGGAAGCATCAAATGTCATTACAAGAGGGAAGAATTCTAGAATAACCCTACAAGGGATAGCTCCTCAAAGCACTAACATCCCACCATCCAATATTGTAGTCAAACAGTCTTCTACAGTAGCAAGGCCTTATAGTTTGGTTGATCAATTGCAACGTACTCCAGCACAAATCTCTATCTTAGAATTATTGAAGTTGTCACCAAACCATAAGGAGATTTTGGAAAAAGCTCTAGTAGAGACACATGTTCCTACTAACTTAGAGACAGAAAGGTTTCAACATATGGTAGGTCATCTTATAGCACCTCATTGTCTTTCATTTTCCGATCAAGATGACATGTCTATAACCCATCCTCAAAATCTACCATTGCATATAGAGGTCTTAATCGAAAGGCATAGAGTAAAAAGAGCTCTCATTGATGGAGGGGCTGGTCTCAACATTTGCACATTAATTCTTGTCAAATCCTTAGGTCTATCTAAGTCTTGCATTGACCCTACAAAGAAAATCACCATTAAAGCTTATGATGAAGCTGAAAGAGCTTCTAATGGTATAATTGTATTGCCCATCCAAGTGGGACCTGTCAAGAAGGACACCAATTGCCAAGTGCTGGACATGAAATTAACTTATAATATTTTGTTGGGTAGACCATGGATTCACGAGATGCAAATAGTCCCATCCACGTACCACCAATGCATAAAATTCTCGTACATGGGTGAAGAAATCATAGTTGGAGGAGACTCTAACCCATTCCAATATTGCAATGCACTCAAACCTCCTCATGAGTTATACATTCCACATAACTGGGAAGGAATTATTCAAGAAACCACAATTGAAGATGTTAAAATGAAGGAACTAACAATAAATGTTATTCCACACCCTCCTCAAGCTAGCTCAATGACATCAATGAAGGGAAAGGAAAAAGTGAGCTACGAGGGCCCAAATGCAACGGAAAGTTCATACATAGCACCTAAATTGGAAACAGTAATCTATAAACCTACCAAAGAAGAAAAGGAAAAAGCCAAGAAAGATCGTTACCAACACATGAGTGAAATGATGAACAACTTTGAAAAACAATGCAAGATTAGTTCAAAAGGGATAGGGGAATATTCTATTTCTCTATTTGACATGCCCACATCTCCAAAATCACATGGTAAACCATCAAAATAACATAAGTATAATTCCTATTTTGTAAGGGAAGATAACAAAGTAGCATGGGATAAGGAAGAAGATGACGTCCTTCAATGGCTTTACCATGATGAGGAAGATACTTCCAACACTCCCATGGAAAGAATTAAGCATGTAAAGATACAAACTAAGCAATATGGAAAAGGCTTTGATATAATGCAAAAGATGGGATACAAGGGAAGAGGACCCTTAGGCTAAAGAAATAGGGGATTATTGGAACCTATTGAACCTATTTGGAGGGCAAGTCATGAAAAATCTAGAGTAGGTTTTCAATGCGAAGGAGAAAGTTCAAGCCCAATGCAAGATTTTTATCCTCAAATCAATGCCTTAGAATCCGAAGGAGATAGTGATGAATCTTAGGATTATGAATGGGATACTTTATCAGATGAATCATGTCATGACAAGGAAGTGATTGCTATACATACTTATGCAAAAATTCCAAGGCAAGAAGCTCAAATTAGTGAAGAACCTCCTATTCAAAGGCCTAATATCGAGCAAGTACCTACCAATGGAGCATGGATAGAAACATTTTGGATACCTTCAGAGGAGGGAGATTCAAACATTAGTTTTAACCCACTTGTGGCTTTTCCCATGTTGTTTCTCATAGAGGTTGACGAGGACTCGAGTGAAGGGGACTTTGATCCTTCTTCCATGGACCATCTTGAGGAAGCGCACATCATAGATCTAAATGATACAATGTACAAACCCTCAAATGAAGTCATGTCCATAATGCCTATTGATGACATTTTACCCAATGAACCCTTACTTTTGATAAATCCGCACCTCATTGATTGGGACCAAACCGAACCAAATGACCTACTTTACTTTCCCAATGACCAAGCAATGAATCACTACCTTAATGCGGTTGAACCCTCTTTCACCAAAAAATTCAATACAGACATAATGACAGTAGCAGGGGTTCAATCTCTTAGTCAAAACAAAAAAATAAAAAAAAATAGTAAAAAAATGAAAAGTTCTATTGGTGAAAACCCAATTGTGGCACCATTAGAACCAAAAAATATAAAATTAAAAGATGTTTCTTTTGGTGAAAACCCAATTGTGGCACCAAAGGAAGAGAGATTGGACACTTTGCTCAAACATGAAGAGGAAAGGTCACCTATACTCATAGAGGCAACAGAAAAGGTCAATATTGGGACAAAAGTAGATCCAAAGTTCATACACTTGGCAGCATCACTCACACCTCTAGAAAGAGAAGACTTCATAAAATTCTTCCAAGAAAAACAAGTAAACTTTGCATGGTCATATGCTGACATGCCTGGATTAGATCCTAACTTTATAATGCATCATCTAAATGTTCGACCAAGGGTTAAACCCATTAAGCAAAAGTTGAGAAAAATGCACCCCCACATAGCTCTTTTGGTCAAGGTAGAATTGGAAAAATTGTTGAAAGTAGGATTCATAAGAACAATAGCATATGCCAAATGGATCTCCAACATTGTACCAGTCACAAAGCATGATAAATCCATTCGTGTGTGTATGGATTTTAGAGATCTAAATCTTGCTTGCCCCAAAGATGATTTCCCACTTCCGAGCATTGATGCCATAGTGGATTTGACGGCAGGACACTCAATGTACTCATTAATGGATGGCTTTAGCGGGTATAATCAGATCAAAATTGCACCCGAAGACCAAGAAAAGATAGCATTTACTTGCCCTTGGGGTACTTTTTGTTGGAATGTCATGCCCTTCAGTCTTAAAAATGTCGGAGCCACATATCAAAGGGCCATGACAACTATCTTCCATGACATGATGCACACATTTTTAGAAGACTATGTGGATGATATATTGGAAAAATCCCACAAAAGAGAAGAACACCTCCACATTATGAAAAAGATATTTGTTAGGTTGGAGCAATTCAAGGTCAGATTAAACCCAAAGAAATGTGCCTTCGGAGTACAATCTGGCAAGTTACTAGGTTATATAGTTTCCGCCAAAAGGATTGAAGTGGATCCCGAGAAAGTACAAGCTATAATGGACATGGAAATACCTAAGAATATCAACCAAATGAGATCCTTGTAGGGAAAAATCCAATCCATACAAAGGTTTATCTCCCAATTAACTAAAAAATGTCATTCTTTCACCAGGTTGCTACATAAGGATACTATATTTATATGGGATGCCGAATGTGATCAAGCTTTCACATTGCTGAAGACTTATTTGATAAATCCACCCATTCTCATGTCACCAATCATGGGAAAAGCATTACTTCTCTACATATCTACTATGGAAAGATCCTTAGGGGTACTTTTGGCACAAGAGGATGAACAAGGAAAGGAAAGAGCTATCTACTATTTGAGTAGAATGCTGATAAAATATGAACTTAATTACACATTTATGGAAAGAGCTTGTCTAGCAGTGGTGTTTGCATCTCAAAAGTTGAGACATTATATGTTGATGCATAAGGTCAAGTTGATTACCAAGATAGACCCTCTCAAATATTTGTTAAGTAAAATAGCCTTAATAGGTAGAATAGCTAAATGGGTGATGATATTGAGTGAATTCGACATCGAATATGTCGATAGAAAGGAAATCAAAGGACAAGTGATAGCAGATCATTTAGTTGAAAATCCCATGACTTCTACACAGACTATTCAAGTGGAATTTCTGGATTCCGCCATTATCAACATAGAGGCAAAAACATGGAAGTTATACTTTGATGGATCCTATACTCAAGGAGGTTCCGGGGCCAGCATATTATTGGTAACTCCTCAAGGTTACACCATTCCCAAATCCTACAAGCTTATGTTTCCATGTACAAATAATATAGCAGAATATGAAGCACTAGTCATAGGTATCAAAATGGCCTTAGAATGGAATATAAAAGAGCTACAAATTTATGGAGATTCTCAACTCATTATTAATCAAGTCAACAATGAATATAACACTAATGATGAAAAGTTGATGCCTTATAAGACTATGACTGATGGATGGAAGAAATACTTTGCATTGATCACCTTTGAACAGATTCCTAGAGAGAAAAACAAAGCAGCTGATGCCATGGCTACCTTGGCTTCTTTGTTACAAAAACCAGATCAAAATGAGAAGTATGAGTTCTTGGTGGAAGAGGTGGTAAACCAGCATTTGACCTCCCCGAAACCCAAATTGTTTCCCTCTTACATGGACATGACTCCCCTTGGTATGGACCTATATATACCTACCTTAAAGACCAAGTGCTACCCTTAGACCAAACCCGTGCTCAAAAATGCAATTTCATACGCCAAGCCTCCCGTTACTTAATCCTTTCTAAAACATTGTATCGTAAGGGTCTAGACAGGATGTTACATAGGTGTTTAGAGGAAGAAGAGTCTAAGTTAGCTTTACGAGAGGTTCACAAAGGCATTTGTGGGTCACACTCAAGCGGGTTAAATCTAGCTAAGAAAATCCTTTGCTTAGGGTATTTTTGGAAGACATTGGAAAAGGATGCTTGCCACTTTGTGAAGATATGCAGCAAATGCCAATATCATGGTGATATGATACATGCACCGGCACAAGCATTACATCCATTTGTCACACCATGGCCTTTCTATCAATGGGGGTTTGATTTAATTGGCATCATAAATCCACCTTCTTCAAATGGGCACAAACATATCATAACCGCAACATAATATTTCACCAAGTGGGTTGAAGCGGTTCCATTGATAACAACAATAGGAAAGCAAATTTCCATGTTTATCTTGAATCATATCATTTGCCGATATGGTATCCCTCATGCCATAATAACAGATAATGGAAAATAGTTCAAGAATAAAGATGTTGATGAACTATGTGCTACATTTCATATCACTCACCATTCATCATCAATTTATTACCCTTAGGGAAATGGGCAAGCCGAAGCCACAAATAAGAATATATTGAAGATCTTGAAAAGGTCGGTCAACAAATCAGGAAGGGATTGGCATATGTAAATTAATCCAACATTATGGGCCTATAGAACCAGCATAAGAACATCCACTGGAGCCATGCCATTCTCACTAGTCTATGGGACTAAAGCAGTTCTACCATTAGAGGTTGAAATCCCATCTCTACGAGTGTCATTACAAGGATTGATCACAGATGAAGACTATAGGGTTGCTAGACTTCAACAATTGGAGTTACTTGAAGAACATCAAACACAAGCTTATGAGCACCTGAAAGTGTACCAAAATAGAATCTCAAGGAACTATAATAAACATATCAAACTGAGATTTTTTCAGGTAGGAGACTTGGTGTTGAGAGAGAGTCCAAAGAATCAGGTTGAGAGGGAAAAGAAAGGCAAATGGGAGGCTAATTGGCTAGGCCCATTTAACACAATATCTTCATTTGGCATAGGAACCTATAAATTATCAAATTGTGACGGAGAGGAACTTCAATAACCTATTAATAGTATTCATCTTAAAAGGTTCTATACATGAGGTAGATGAAAGAGTATAAAGAGTATCAGATGAGAGAGAATCCTATTTTATTGTACATAGTTCAAAAGAGATCTTGAAAACACCAAAAACATTTGAAAATCACAAAAGGATAAAAACATTGAGAAAATTGAGCATGAAGAAGGGAAAAACATCCAAAATGATGTTGTCTTGGTGAAAACCTAGTAAATAGGTGCCTTGATGATAAAAAAAAATTAAAAAAATACAAAAATACAAAAAAATTGAAAAAGAAGAAAGTGTCTTGGTGAAAACCTAGTAAATAGGCACCTTGGTAGCAAAAAAAAAAAAAAAAGAGCTTGATCCATCCAAAGGGTGAAAACTTGGTAAACAAGCGCCTTTGGCTCCCTTCAGTTGGTCTTTCCTAGGTTGCATTTGTACATAATGCATCTCATCATCCCATTTGTCCAAACCTTCATTGCATCCATCATTTGTACATAGTCCTAATAAAGCTTTGTAGCTTCATCTTTTGCATTGCCCAAAGTTGTCAAAATGGGTATATTCAAACACTTGGGGGCAACAAAGAGCATATCAAAAAGTTGGCACATAAAAAGGATTCAAACGAACAACATTCAGTCAGAGTCAAATAGAGAGAGAGAGTGAGATCCGAATTTCAGAAGAAAGAAGCATATTTTCGTGAACCTTTGATAGATATCATTGTTCATAAACCAAGAAATTGATTACCACAACAAAATCCTTGAGCCTTAATTGACTTTATTATTCGGGATTAAATAAAAATCAAACATCATTAATGATCAAGGTACTTGGAAATACTATTTGAAAATCAAGAAACAATGCAAAACACTTGAAAGATTCTTTTGAAAGTTGGTTAAAAATCTCTTTGCTTCAATCGATTGATTTATATCAAGTCTCTTTAGCTAATTGATGGTATTGGCCATGATGGAGATATGATATTTTATTTCCTTTGAGTGACTGTTTGGAGGAAGATTTGTCACCTTATGAGAAGTTGTCTAACAACATGGTCATCAAAGAACCATCGAGGACTATCTCATAAGTGGATGGATTGACATTTGTTTGTTTATGCAAACAGATCCCTTGGCTATTTAGATTTTCTATATCTTAATACCAAAAATCCACTTGCAACATTGAATTCGTTGACACCGGTATTCAGACTCCCATAGTTTGGTCATTCAACTAGTGAGGGTTGTACTTGGTTAACCAATGAGGTTACCAAAATGAGATAAAAAAAAAGTGGTATTCATAGCATCATGCCAGTGGGCAGTGGTGATTGTATTGACTTTCCGGTCCCAAAATGCTCAATGATGAAAATTTATCCTCAAGGCATTTATTTGCTAAAAGCTGGTGACACTTAGGTTGCATTGCAAGGCATATTAGATTCATTGCATTACCTTGTTATATTAATTGCATTGTCCTGTTTGATCAAATGCATGTGTTTATGGTTACTTTTCCAAGGGAACAAGGGGGTACATCAATAATCTTGGGTAGTTAAAACATTTACGCAAAAGGGGTTCAATAATAATGTTTGTTCTTGATAAAACACAATAAAGAAAATGAAATTATCTTTTGCATACATGCATTGAGCATTATTCATTATCCACATTTACAACGAAAAATCATCCATACATCATGTGCACTCATATAGTTAAGGATACACTGGCATACATTGCAAAATCAACAAAACATAGGAACATACATGTGTATTTTCATTAAACATCTTACATCCATACATGAACAATAGAAGAGCATCACCAAATTCATACATCTTTGCATACATCTATATATATCATAAAATAAGATACTGCATTCATAGCATGAATTCAAGTAAATGCATAAATCAAACATCATATAGCTGCATAAAAGATAATCTTATAATCAAACTCATCAAAGAGAATCAAGAAGTATATCATCATATATCATCATCAAAAAGGAGGATCCCATACATCAAATATGTCAAGGTATCATCAAAGTGATCTATCAAATGTTTCGATAAATGAGAATAACATAAAGGATGGACCAACAACACTGAGTAAATCTATCATCATATCACTCAAGAGCCTATAGCACCAGATCCATCTAGCCCTCTACTATCCTATGGGGGAGGAGCCTGTGATGTACCCACTCCATCCTGCCTCTGAACAACCATGACAGATACAAGCTACTATAATAAAGAGGCAACCTGGTCCAATCGACCCACAACAGTGGATATCTCTATCCTCATAGACTATAAACCTCTCTCTAATCCATCCATGCGATCACCCTGTGCACCCTATGGCTGTCAAGTTGGCGGAGGCATCTGTGGAGCCCCATCATCTTGTTTTGCATCATCTTGCTGTGCCTGATCCTGATGAGCCACATCACCATCAGGCTACGCTAAGGCCACTCTCTGTAACTATACCAAGGGATCTAATCTCCCAGGAATCTGCCTAGCTACATCAATCTGTGCATGTCTCTGAGCTCTCTGATGTCTATGCACTCTATCCTGTCTATCTGCTCTAGGCCGTCTAACAACTACATCATCCTGTGCTCTATCCTGTCTATCATGACCCAGATCTTGTCTCACTTGATCTCCCCCTGCAGCAACCAAAGGATGTCTATGTCCTCGACCTCTCCGATGTCTACCACCCCTCTCACCATCATGACGTCCAGGAATAGGCTCAGCCAGATCATTAAACTGAGGAAACCTGTGGCAAGACCACCAATCTGCATACTCATGTGACATCCCAGCATTAGCCATACCAGGAAGTATCTCCCATTTGCAAATAGTCATACCTGCAATCTGACCTAATGCAAACTGATAATCAATACATGGACCCCATAGAGAGATCTCTGCCTGTACTCGAGCATATAATGCATTTCCCTGAGGCATATCATGAATCCACCCATACTATCTCAAAACTCTGCCAAAGAAGGAGCACTCAATAGTGGTAGGAGTGCACCCAATCATCTAGTGAGGGGCAAACATATATGGTAACTCATCACCATCCTCTCTCCAATGATCACAACCGAGATAAGGATGCCATATAACCTGATCTAGATCATCAATCTGACATCGCCAGTAATCCAAATGACCCATATGATGTTGTATGACCATGCCTATATATAAGAAAGCGTAGGGATATCCCCGAGGTCAAACTCTATCAGCAATAGGCCTAGTAATGGGAAGATGTTCCCATATCCACAACTACAAAACAATAACACCCACTGACAATGATGCACTACCCCAATAGACTACCTCATGTAAATCATGATACAATTGTGCCAAGACGTAGGAACCGCAATCAAACCATCGAGGATGAGCAAGTAAATCCTCTATAATTTGGCCCCAACTGACTAAAAACTGTGACCTCACCCACTAGGAAGAAGTAGACCGCCAATCAAGGCACCCAAAACTGCTGGTAATGTCAAAAAAGAGGCAAACTGAGGCCATGTAATAGTATCCCCATCTCCAATAGTGTTGTCCCCGAATACTCATCAGCAGACAAAGGAATCATATGCAGAGTCATAGTAGACCAACTCACCCTTGCAAGGAATCTGCAATAATCGATACACGTCCTCTGGCGTGATCATCATCTCTTCATATGGCAAGTGGAATGTGTTGTGGTCAGAGTGCTATCGCTCCACCACTGCAGTCAATAAACCATGGTTTAGCTAGAACCATGGGAGATCAAGGAGGAAACTCAAACCACATCTCTTGATAACTCAGAACTCAACTGCTGTGAGTCTCTGACCTAAGTCAATAACCCATAATGCAATTGAACGGACCTATAAAGTAGGATAATGACCTTGTTGGCAAGGTAAAGGAATAATATCAGTACATTGTACCAAGGAATTATCTCAAGTCAATCAAAAGTATCAAGTAATCACACTAAAGTATCATCGTTCATTTCTCTATATCCTGAGAATGAAGTGACAGTCTCAAATCATATTGGTTTTCACACTAATTGATTTATCCTATTAGTTAATATTCAAATCAGATTGACAAATCATATTTTAAAGTACTACTATCCTGATATCCAAACCATTATTTTGTTGACAATCATAGACCTACACTAATTATCTGACTTTCTCATCAGGGGGTTATCAAATTGTTCATCAGATATGATCAACACATATGTAAAAAGTACAAAAATTTTGCAAAAAATACATCAAGCGTGATTTTTATGCTGGCAGGCGACATTTTAACCTAGGCGTGATTTTTTTTGCCCTAAGCGACTTTATTATTCTGCCAGGTGATAGATTTTCTATATGCGACAATGAATTTGACAATGTGACAGAGAGTTTTCCTTAGGCGAGAGTTAAATGGTTAGGTTTAGTGTAGGCGATAACCTATTCGAAAATGGGTATTTTTCCCTGGGGCAAGGTGACAGTTTTATCCTGCCAGGCGAGACCTAATTGTCTTGTAGGCGAGAGAATATTATGTGGAGGCGATAATAAAAACCACAGAAGCAACAGTAAAAGACCCTAGGCAACAATCAATTCTGTCCTAGGCGTGATTTCTAGAATGTAAAGCAACGATGAAACATGAAATTGCAATAAATGCTTAATAAATGATCAATAAATGTAAGATCGAAGTTCGTAATGACTTACTAGAGGTGCATAATCAGGTAGTCTCACATATCTCCGGCATCTCTCGAATCGGCACAACCATCTCGAAATCGCTAGAGAATCAGAGCAAAATCACCAAGGGTAAAAAGTAAAAATGAATGGTAAAAGAAGGTTCTTAACCTATTTAAGGTATTTTTGACCTAATTTTGAACTTGAAATTAGCCATTGACTTCTCTTAGCATATCAAATCAAACCAAGGCATAATCCTACATCGTGGGATATCATCAATAGTCAGAAACTAAAACATATTTGCTATATCAAACGTCAATAATCATTTTCAAATCACACAATTCATATGTTTTAATTTCTGAGGGGGCAATAAGGGTATCAAATCAAAGTCACAATCATACATCATGAAATCAGTGGGGCATCATAAATTTTTTTTTTGTATCAAGAGGCAGCAATCAATCACATAGAGAATCGCAATCGGGACTTAAGGGAATCTTTGAATCGGTGTTCTTCGCACATCGACTCAAAGAGGGGCATTTGTAGACATGGAAAATTGGTCAAGGGCTTAAATCAATCAAAATAGCACGAAAAATCAATAAATGGAACAAAGGCAATTCAAATCAAAGAAAAATTCAATTAAATGATTAAATAAAGGTTGAAAAGGGGAAAAACATTATGAAATGGATTAAATTCAATTAATGACATAGTTGTTGAAAGCAAAAATCAAAATGAACCTCTTACCCTTCATGGCTAAATTTAATTACTTTAATTAATTAATAAATCATAATTTCCCTCAACAAAGAAAATTAGAGACAAAATGGACACAAATCACTCACTTTTGTTGAAATGGTCCAGCCTTTTGAAACCATTTAAATGATTGTCCCCTCCTTGTCCCCCCAATTATGGACAAAGCAAAGCCAATTGACCTTACCCAAGCCTAACCATGATCAACTCACTCTACCCCCTACCCTTGGGAAAATCCTATAAGTAGAAAGCATTTTGAGGCATTAAGGATCCATTCCATATCTTTGAATTGCAGCAAAGCTCTTGCAATTTGCATCCACACCACTCACTTGTCAATTTTAATAGCTTAATTGCTTTGATCATAGTAGATTGTTCATCAAATAGAGCTAGAATTTGATTGAATAGATCTTAATTGCATATCATATAGCTTAATTCTCATCTTTAGAGTGTCACTAGTGAGGATCATAGCTGAGAGCCTCATTTACCACTTTATTTTAGAGATTCATGAGATGTTGATAGATTAATTGTGCATTGATTAGATTAGTTCTCACTCTAATTCTTGTTATTCTTAGTTAATCTTGTAATTTCATGAAGGTGAATAATATCATCACACAGACATTTCTTTATTCACCAAGTCGCTGAATATTTTGAAGCTTCACTAACTAATTCTGAGATCCTGTGAACACTTCACTTGCCCAATCGCTAAATATTTAGAGTACCGCCATCCTTTCCTGAGATTCAACGACAAGAAAATACTTTAAACCTTTGCCAAATTTCTTTGTCAGAGCCACCAAACCTTTCAGAGATCATGTGAAAAAAGGAAAATATAACTATCTACCAAGTCACTGAAGGTTAACATGAAACCGCTAGGAAACAAGTGAATAAGAGACTACATAGTCACGAGGTCGCTGAATGAGGAGGGTAACAGCTAGGCCCAAACACAATGCTAATCTTGACCTAACCCGCACCTATCTGGAGAATGCACGACTGAGGAGACATGAAACCACTCGCTAGGTCACCAGAAGCCATTCCTAACTACTGAGATCACGCGACAAACCACTCGCCAGGTCGCTAGGCATTAATGGGGAACCGCTAGGAAACAAGAGACTAGGCGATCAATGTATTCACCCAATCGCTATTTGAAGACTTAACTGTGACAATGATTTGGGAGATTTAGCGACCAACTAGAGATTTAACCAAGGGATTACATAGTCACCGGTTCTCTAAAAGACCTAAGAGTTAAGGAAACACATTGCACGATTCAGCGAAGACTGGGAATATGACCACGTGCAGAAAGGGGACTTAAGTGACCCTAAAAAGGTAACAATAGAAAAGAACATGGTCAAGATAATTAGGGTTTAACCCTCCAACGGTTATAATTTTGAAATAAAGACCTAGGGTTTAAGGCAAGAGACTAGGAAAACTTTGCAGGGGCCAGAGAAGAAATCATATATCCATGAAAATTTTTGCAGGTGCTAACAACTAGTATTAGGGACCAACCCCTAGCTTCTCGACTTTGTTAACTACTACTAAAACTTACCCCTTGGACAATTTTAGGTCATATTAGCATCATTACATGGAAAAAACCACATATTTATATCTTTAGAAAAGTAATAGACTATAGTGGTTGCATCAGAGGGAAAATAGTAACTAGCTACTTAGAAGCCCAACCTTTCCTATTATTAGATTAATTATTTCCTTGATTGTTCTTGTTCAAACCCTGATATTGATTGAGTTGATATTGGGGCCTTTCATTTTGGTGGTCTTGCTAGTTCTGATAGTGGGGCTGTTGAGGCATGTCGTGTTTCCTCTGAAGGTTTTTCACCTCATTTGAAATTATTCTTAGAAAACTCTTCATCTCACTCATATCTTCTAATAAGGAAGGGGAGGCTACCTGTGGTGCCTTAGCATTTGGAAATATATACATGGATTAGGGGGAAAATAGAGCTGGTGGAAATTTGGCCTTGGGTCTACTTTAGAACTTGTAGGGAGAATTTAGGAAACACTAGCAATGATGGTCTCTATGGAGATTTTCCTACATCTATCAAGTTATTTTAAGCTCTAATAGATATCTCATAAGCAACTGGAAGATCAGTACCTCCAAAGACTTAATAGTCTAAGATATATCTAAATTGGAAGATTTTAAGTATAACACAAAGGCCATGAATATTAGAAGATGTGCATATGGAGGAATTATATGTCATGTTTTATGTAACCTACTATTAAATTTAGCAAAACCATCCTAGGGAGCCCTTTTAATGTTAATTAACTATTAGAGTAGTGACAAACAATCACCTTTTTCACAAGAATGACTATATAACAGATAACCCAAGTCATGCCAGGTTCATATGCTATGTTTGGTGCTAAAGATCTATGTCACTACAATACATTTTCCTTAAAATATACTTCTAGGAGTCTCATGGATACATCTTGTTGCTTAATATGGTACACCACGTAGCTATTTGTTACATCTATCATGTGCTTAGAAGGGGTATTTTCACCCTCACTAGTGAAATTTGATAAGGATTTCAGAGCACTAGTATGAGTGGGATCCCAAATTACACTACAAATTGGTGGAATGAGGAATCTCCCACTATCCAAAGTAATATAGTTGTGCATTTCTATTGAAATTATGTGGGGTAGTGTTATTGATGCACTTGATGAAGATGTTTTAATTTTGGATTTAGTTATAGGAACCAAGGGAGGGATCAGTAGTCCTAGATAAAAATTAATTTTGGATCTAGTGATAGGCCTATGGCTCATACATGTATTTTATATCAGCCTCGAGAATAGTTGGACCCACTAGGTGTGCCAAAAAAAAGGAACTATTGATCTTGAATTTTACAACTCAAAAAGATAAAAGATCAAGTATGGGAAGTTAAATTGGCGTGGGACCAAAATTATACCATTTGAAACAACCTCTAAGGTTGAGAAGTCGTTAAACCAAGGTGATGTGCCAAATCATTTCACAACAACTCAAAAATTATTTTTCTTTTTCAATTGAGTCCTACTCCCGCTCCCACTACACCTAGGGTTTCCCCTGCATAGGCTTCACATCACCCAGTTGTGACTTTTATTGGGAAAGATTTGTCTACTATGGAGAGGGATGCAGTTCCTCAGTCCTCCCCTATGTGTTTAGTGAAGGGTGGTCTTCCCTCTATGGCTATTAAATCTAAGGCATTGTGTGCAGCTGGGAAGGCTGTGTTTGATGCTAGATTGGATGCAGTTAAATCCAATGCTCATGTCCATCATGCTTTAGCTGGTAACACTCCCCATACTTTCCCTATTTGCAACCACATTTCTATGGAGTTGGATGAGAAGACTCTATTTGATATTGATATGGTAGCCTTTGTTCTTTCAGAGCATGGTTTGGTTTGCATATTTAAGGGATACTCACCTTGTCTGCCTGATCTTCATTCTTGGATCTCCAAGCTTTGGGAGACCCAAATTACTGGTATAGTCCAAATATTTCCTATGGCTAGAGTTTTTTTTGTGGCTAAATTTGAAATTTCTAAGGATAGAAACACTATTTTGTGTGAAAATGTTTTTAGCTAGGATGATCTCTTTGTCTTGATGTTGAAACCTTGGCAGCCTGAATTCTTACCATCTTCTAAATCATTTGATAAGTAACCTATTTGGGTTAGGCTTCCTCATCCCCCACTCCATCTTTGGGTTGACTCTATTTTGGAGACTGTGGGGGATGGTATTAAGGATATGTTAATGGTGGATGAAAAATCTTTTGATTTAGTCCACTCTACTTATGCTCATATCCTAGAGGATATAGATATGTATAAAGGCCTATCTTCAAAAATTAAGCTTTTTTTCCCCATAGGGTAGAAGCTGGATTCAACAATTGGACTATGAAGGCCTCCCCTTCAAATGTAGAAGATTTTTTTTGATTGGTCATGGTGATATTCAATGTGAACTTTAGAGACCTAAAAAGATTGCCTCGTGGTGGAAACGCACCTCCCCTCAGCACTATACGGTGGATAAGGTGTCTTCCCATTAGAGATTTTTGCAGGTGGTTGAGCAGGATTTTCCTGTCTCTTCTATGGTGAAGGATGGATTGTGCCCTCCTATTGTGCCTACTACAACTATTGGTACTATTTTAGCTTGTCCTCTTGCTAGTTTTGTCCCTTCTCCTTTGCTAGCTAGAGTTACTAGTACTAGTTCAACTTGTCCTCTTGCTAGTTTTGTTCCTGCTCCTTGGATGGCTGTACTTTTTTGCCCTTCTGTAGTTTCTCTTCCAGATCCTTCTTTGTTGCATGATGTCGGGCCCTTGTTGGTAGTTTGGTGGATATTGTTTCAATTGTCTCTGCTAGTTTTATGGCTGGTGCTAGTTCTAAAGTTTTTGACCCTCTTGTAGCTAAACCCTTGGTTGGGAGTAATGTTGGTCCCTTGCTAGGAGTTTCATTGGTTGTTCCTTCTTCTTTTCTGGGTGTTGGTTCTTCTAAATTGGATTTGCTATGTTGGCAGGATGAGGCTACTAGAGTTGGAGAAGGGTGGATCACAGTTAAAGGTAAACATTCTAAGAGATTCTCCCCTTCATTTGACATGACTCTTTGGTCTCATAAGAAGGGATCAAAAGTTTAGTCCCCTTTCCTTTGTCTTTTGTTCTCCTTTGGTTTATTTGGTGCAATAGGATAGGGTGTTTTAGCTGGAGTGCCTTTTGTGGCAATGTTTTTTTGTGAGGGGTTTGGGGTGTCTTGGCTTTTTTTATGGCTAGACTGTTGTTTTTTTGTAACTCTTATCATTTTACCTTAATTTCTAGCTTTGTAAAGGGTTTCGGGGCCCCTTCAAAACCTGTTGTTACCTTAATAAAAAACTAACCAATGAGCCAAGCTTGATCATACATATTAGAAAATATATCTCATGTCTTATATTTTGGCATAATATACCATAATCCCTTCATTGTCAAAATGAGAACACAATAACCACATCCAACACACAGGTTATAATTTTCAAATAATTTCATTTGTGCATCTATAGAAGATGAAAAAACAAAAAAAACTACTTCCAAGAATAATCCTACTCACCTATTAACTTTTAACACTCTCAGACATATGGGACAATTATAGATACTAAATCACACTTAATTGGAAGAGTATCATACATGTTCAAAAATTAAATATGATTCCATAAATGAAAAGGATAGAGTCTAAATAAGATAACTATGTAGCTTGAAATGACATAGATCTCCAAGATATTTAATTTTAATTCAAAACCCACAAGGCTCAGCTAATCACAATCAATATTCTATATTAACATAAACCACATAGAAATAAATTCTACAAATAGTTTTCTTAAACAATACTAGAAAATAATAGTCTCTTTGATAACCTAGTTATATTTTCTATATGATCTAGCTAGCCCTTAAAATAGAACAAATTTCAACCTTTATAGACAATCACCAACCAAAAAAATATTCTCTAATCATTATGTGTACACCATAGAAGATGTCACCCCAAGCTATAATTCCCTTGATAGTTATAAGAAACTACCATAATCAAGTTTGCAAAAAAGAACCATTAAACATTGAACATGTGTCCCAAGATAAAAGCATTTTCTTGGCCCTATCATGTCTGTGGACTAGTTAGTAAAAACCTTGCTCCTAACACATGTCACAAAGACAAGATTTATAACAATAATTTTCCCTTCTATTATGTCCAAAGTTCCATGGGCATGACATGTGTCCAATGGGTGAGAAATTCTGCAAACAAAGAAAAGAGAGATCTATTGAAAGGGGTTCTTCACCTGATCTTTGAATAGATAAAGCCCAAGAAAAGATAATTTCATTATGAGCCTCAGGCAGTTTGCATAGACATATACACCCCCCCTCTCTCTCTCTCTACCTATGTTTTTTTTACCTATCTCTACTTTATTCCATGGTGATTTCAAAATTAGTAGGGTTTTGAATGGCATAATAATAGCCCCATATAGTTTTCATAATTTTGTATGATAGTTGATAATATGAGGGAAAAAATCATTGAACTTTAAGTTTATTTTATGAGTAAACATAAACCATCAAACCTATGATTCCCTCACTGATTTCTAAAGAATAAGAAAGAGCAAAAGTGTGCATAGAAGTTATGGTGGTACATATCCTAATACTAGGATTCATGCCTAAAATAGTTTCAGATAGTTTATTAGAACATGTCAATATGTTGTTAACATAAATATATTAATGACATATATCACTTACATCTTATGTAACTCTATCAATGACATATAATAACTATTACGATAAGTAACCTAGAAAAATGATTATGAAATGTTGCTCGTTGCTACTTTTGCTTCCTGCCTATCGAGTTTGACTTCTCACACTGGAGTGCTAGCTGGGCATGGTGTGACTTCTCTTAGTGGGGGCTATGTGTAGGTGTTGCCGACGTCCTCTAATGCTAAGGGGATTTGTGGGTCTACGATCTCTTATGCAGATGTGTCTACATTTGAAGTGGGTATCAATGGAGATATTTTCTCTACTAGGAGAAGGGGCCTCCAGTCCATTCCTTCTGTGAATCCTATCTCTATAAGTGATCCCATTATGGTTAATCTAGAATATGATATAGTTGATGAGATCTATAAAACTATTGAGGATTTCTCCTCTAATGCTACAATCTTTAGATTTAGGATCTTTTTGCCTTCTTTATCGGACTTGCATGCTTGGATTTCCAAACATTGGGAACCCATGTTATCTGATATCATTCAGATATACCCTATGGAAAAGGTTTTTTTTATTGCAAAGTTTAGAAATATTGAAGATAGGAAAACTATTTTGTGCGATATTTATTTCTCTTGGGATGAGCATTTCCCCTTGATGGCCAAACCTTGGCATCAGGGGTTTGATCCTCTTACTAAGTCCTTTAATAAAATACCCTTATGGGTGAGACTCCAAAATCTTCCCCTTCATCTTTGGCTGGATTCTATTTTGGAATCTATGGGGGAGGATATTGGGAATTTCCAAATGGTTGATTAGGATTCCTCTGATATTTTTCATTCGACGTATGCTCATATCCTAGTGGAGGTTGATGTATATATAAGGGTCTCCCTGAGAAGATTACTTTGGCTTCCCGATCCAGAATCTAGATTATGAGGGAATCCCCTTTAGATGCAAGAAATGCCACAAGACTGGCCATATTGTTGCATGATGCTTATCTAATAAGGTTAAATAAAAGAAATTGCCTTCTTGATGGTTGGGGCCTTTTGACCACCATTATATGATTCGTAAAGTTTCTAAGGATGGGGGTTTGACCGCTTTCTTTTCTTAGAGTGATCACGCTATGGTTGGTACTACTGATGCTATTTCAGATGCAGCCTTGGTTCAGACTATTGATGTTTTCCTTTTAGGTGTTGCTTCTGTTGTTCCTAACCAAATTGTTAATGTTGTCTCTGGATCAGTTGTCTTGTTTGCTGGTGTTGTGGGTTTTGATGTCCTCGTTTCTCTAGGGGGAAAATGGGGAATGGTGGTGATGCTATCCCTGTCCCATCTGTGGATGCTGGTGTGGCCTATCCTATTTTAGTGGGCTCTTATGGGTTTTCTTTGGATTGGAAAAATGTTGATGAGGAGGTGGATGGATGGAAAATAGTTAAAGGAAAGAAATTAACATCCTCCAAGCCTTCTTCTGATATGCATTTACGTTCACATAAGGATGGGCTAAAATGTAAATCTTGGCTGCCCTTTGTTGTGGTTTTCTAGTCTGGTTTCTGTTCTGCTTGGTGGGAACTATGGTTAGTTCCCTTTGGCTTGTTAGGTGGTGCTTCATAGTAGCTTTTTGTTCTTTCATTGCCCTATCTTTCGCTTCTTTTGTATAAGGTTTCAGGTCCTTTCAAAACCCATTTTTACTTAATCAAAACTATTACGATAATTAAGAATAGTCAACTTACTCTTATTGTAATTTTATTAATTCTTAATAAATTTTACAATTGCATTTTTCTTTAAGTGGCTGAAATTCTCATATTAGTCATAATATTTTTAAATATATTGCTATTAATATGGAGTTAGTTAGTACCACCCTAAATAAATTCTTGAGCACATTACATATTTAAGTACCAACCTCTTCTTATCATATAATCCTTTGATTATAATTTTCAACACCTAACCAAATGTTGGGTTCTAAAGGCTATCCACCATTGTAATAGAAATGCACTATAAATAGGGTTTAAAAGTATTTTTAAGATCATAGATGCCACTTTCTATAAAATTGTCCATGATACTAGTAGGATTCAATACCATGATAGTCATTTTATTACTTTTCTAATTTTTCATTCATTCATTCATTCATTCAATTAATCATTTAAAACAAAAATATACAAAAATGATAAAACAAATTTATATTTATAAAAATTGATATATCCATAGTACTATATATTAGTAAAGTTACAACATATATACATAAGTCATATGAGTGTACAAGAATACAAAGAATGACCCTAATATAATGGCTTCCTTGTTTAATAAGGAGAGATACCACAAAGCACCTTTGATTGTAGAAGATAAAAAGGCATATGATAATTCTATCTAATATAACAAAATTATATAGAATAATATTAAAAATAAATTATAAAATATGAAATCTAAAATAGATAATCACTTTAAAAATAACTCATAGTCTATTTTAACCAAAAAAAAATTATCTATAAGAAAAATTGAAAAGATCTATGAGAAAAATTAAAAATCAAAATCAAATTATAAATGAATACATAGATAAAACAAAAACTTCTAACTCCTCTCTAAACTATTCTAGAATTCTATCTAATATAATAAAAAGTATATACAATAATATTAAAAATAGATTATAAAATACGAAATGTAAAAAAAAAATCACTTTTTAAAAAAAATCTCATAATCTATTTTAACAAAAACAAAAACAAAAACATTCTTTATGTATAAGAAGAATTGTAAAGATCCATGAGAAAAAATAAAAATAAAAATCAAATTATAAATGAATACATAGATAAAATAAAAACTTTTAATTAATTTGACAGCAGGAACATTAATAACTAATAAAAAATAAACACAATAATATATATATGTAAAAGTGCAATAAAACTGAATAATAAATATATAATAAAAAGGAGTCTTATTAAATAAATATGTCTAAACAGTCCTCTGATTTCTCTATTCAAATCAAAGCAACAGAATATTCATATAATTTCATCAAACAATGCTTGCCTTGTTAATTGAAGACCTTAATGAGCGCAGTTGGTAAACTCGGCTGATGAATTGGCAGTGCCTATATTGGCCAAATAGTTCACTTGATAAGTGAATCCCAGCTTTTGTCCAGGATGAATGGATTCACCGTTGTTTACTACTACTTTCTCATCCACTGGATCCCATACTCCTGGGGCCAACATTTTCAGATGTAGAATAACATTATGGGCATCGCACAATTTGCAGGTATTTTCCACCTTTATTCGAAATGTTTGATCATCAGGCAAGCTCTTCCAACTCACTTTAATGGAGGTCTCTGCAATACACCCTCTAGCTGCTGCCACATACAACATAAATCGATCAGTTGGTGACCTGAAAAACATTATGCTTACATTTTAGGTCGGTTTGTTTGCAGTCATAAATAGAAGGATAAGAGTTATTTGAAAACTCCTGCACGAAAATAAATCACTATTCGACACAATATCATGGATAAGAGAATTGAAGTTGGAAAGTTAGCTAAATTTAAATTGAAGATGGATCCATCAAGTGGGCTGGTAGGCAAATGATAGTTCACTTCAGCAATGAATGTGAGCTAAGTTCAAATAGAAGATGAATCGGTTTGATTGGTAATAGATTCATGAAATGTTTGATTCATAATAGATTCATGAAATGTTTAACATGGTATGGGAACTCAGATCATTAAAATTAAATTAAGGTAAGATCAAATCTATTAGATTTTCATAATTTATACAAATGTTCTATATCAGTTTTTGGATTCGATTGTGTAGATTTTTTTTGCTCTTTGCATTCTGATAATAGATCATGTAGTATGATCTAAAACGTAATCGAATCCAAAAACTGATAAGATAAGATCCTCAAATGTTGATAATGTGCTTGAAAGAACATTTTAGAAGATGAGTCTACTCACACCCAAACAGATGGATCAATGGACAAAAAGACCAATAGCACAATAATAAAATACCTTTGAGAACAAATCTATGACAGAAAGTTTAACTCAAACTGATCCATAAATTGTTTAACAAAAACCAATACCTTCCAAACCAAGCAATAAATAGAAATAGACATTCTTGATGCTTGATTTACATTGTTTATACTAAATTTCCTAGAACTGATAGTCTAGTGGTAAAGAATCCCAACAGCCAATGTAAGGTCTTAGGTTTGATTCCTAACTGGTCCATGAAAAATTTAAACTAGTTTGTGAAGCCCAGATTACTAGAATCAAATAAATTTAAGATACCCAAGTACCTAAGTGTTATTCAAAGAGGATTATTGTGCCACACCTAAACTGAAGATTGACTGTGGACAAGAAAGGCAGTGACTCAATGGTAAAGGGCATCTTAAGAACACATGGATGACCATAAGTTATCTCCTAACTGATCCACAAAAAGTTGACAAAATCAATAGAGTCCAAATTAAACAGAAAATAATATATCAAACAATCAAAATACTCCAAATAAAGCAGAAAATAATATATCAAACAATCAGCATTCTCACATCTCAGCTGTTTGATTTAATTGTCTTTGCTGAATTTCCTCAAATTATTGATAATCGTAGATCCAGTACAATACCCTAATTGTCAGGTTACATATTAATTTGATAGATAATGAAAAAGTATTAGTAGTTCTGATATTTGATTTTGTTTATCTTAAATTTTGAAATAGTATATTAATATCAATAAAATTATAAAAAAAAGTTAATTTTTGATATTAATAAAATGGTACATTTGATCTAATTATCTTTTTCTATCTATTAAGAGACTCAGCAAGACTTGATATCTAATGGGCTCATTTAGAACCATTCAACTTCACCAATAGAACAAAGATCCATTGTTGACAACTATTATAATTTTGATTTATTACAAAATGAACTACCCTACACGCAATAAAAATTGAAATAAGAGAATTAAAGCTGTTCAATCTTTACTGAAAGTAAAAATTAGTTATGATTATATTTATATGACTGTGTATTAAAATAGAAAGAGATGATGGAGTTTCTTATTCACAACATCCAGAAAGATCCGAGATTTTCTCCAAAATCAATATTGTATTTCAATTTTTTTATTGAAAAATTGGATTTTTCCGTATGAAAATACTGCGTAGTTTCTTTGTTTTCCTTTATGAAACCTACTGTAAGATCCCTGTTAGTCGGTTGTTTACAGGCTAGACTGCCTTATATTTTCCCCTTATGAGACAGATTTAGCGATCGACAATAGAAACTTCAAAACCTCAAAACTTAGGCAGTCTAATGCAGAAGATAATTTCTGATTATACAGATCAGCTTAAAAAATTACATATATACCACTATCTAATCATCAAACAATAATAATAATAAAGAAATTCCTGTATTTAGTTGTATCTTGAATCATCTTGTTGCTGATGATTGTCAGAAACGAGGGGAAATAAATAAATTTGGCAACTGAATCCAAAAAATTCTTATTATTTATTAAACAGAAGAGAAACCCTCTAAAACAAAATCAGAAAGGTGTACTCACCTGGGCTTTGAGCGAAGACGATCGGATGTAAATGTGCCACAATGAGCAGCACGAGGAGAAATTTAATGAAAACAAAATTTTCCATTTTGATTTTGACAGTCCGGAAAATGCAGTCTTTATTATGCGAATTCTTTTCTTGATGAGAATAAAGAAATCAACGACGATAGGGATTATTAATGATGGATTTTTTTTCTTAAAATCATAAAATACATAAATTTTATTTGTTTTGTCAGTTTCAAATTTGTTTCCTATTTCCCTAAATAGATATTGTAGTTTTACTTGATGATTAGTTAGAAACAAAATCGGAGTCAATGATTTTTAAGATTATGAAAGTCTATTCAAAATAATACCCTCTTTATAAACGCAACATACTTTATAGATAATGTCAATCAATTTATAATACTATATTTTTATGTTTATTTAAAAATTATATAATTTTTTTTAAAAAATATATATAAGTCTATTAAAAAAGTAGTTTAATTGGTGAGGGTAATAGTATATTTCTTGTTAGTAAGATTTACTAGAAATTAAATATTATAGAAGTGTGAGCTGAGAAGGCTCAACCCTTGAGTGGCATTGATGAAATATTGAACTATGTTTTTTTACACTTTTCATCTTTTGAATGTGGGTAGCAACACTAAAGGGTGTGGCTTCTTAAGATTGACCAACTAAAATTTGTATTCATTTGTTTATTTTCTTTTAAATTATTTTTTTCCAAATTTATATTATTTTATTAATATAATAAATTAAAATCTAATAGTCCAAAAAAAATTAAAGTTAGGTTCTGCTATGAAGAAAATTCGCATTCAGCAAAAGCTTGCTTTACAGAGAAGGCAGATGCAAGTAGGGCTTGCTCATCATCAGCGAATTGTTGCGAATGCTCATGACCACAATAATGCGCGTTCTGCTAGAAACCCTGATCCTAAATTCAATAGCGCAGAAGAGGAGTTTTCCAGCTATTGTTTTAACTGCTGGACTTACGACCATAAACATAAGGACTGTAGGAGGTCGGATGTGCATCATTTGCATCCCACATATGAGCATCTCGATGGTTTTATTGCAAAATAGCGGGCTAAAAGCCTTGCGGAATCTCAGAAGGATCATGTTGTGGTTGAAGAAGCTGCCTCGGCCTCCTGTAAAATTGCGGAGCCTCCAAATGAAGAGTTTGTTAACAAGGATAAAAATCCGAGGAAGTCTCCACTATATGATACTCATATAGCTAGGGTTTCGGACTCTAAAAGTCCAAAAGGTAAAGGGTTTGTGAACCGCGTCAAGAAATCAGAGTATAAGGTATTCATTGTCAAGTCACTAAATGAACAGTTGGCCCTATTTGCAAAGGCCAAATATGCTAAATTGGGGAAGTTTAGAGATGGATCTACAAGAGCTGAGTATGCTCCGCATCAATGCAACCAAGAGCATAGGAAAATTGGACCGGTACCTTTTCAAGCACATTCAGCTCGCATATTGAATCAATTAGCCTCATGGTCAGAAGTAAGAAGAAGGAGGGATCACCCCGGGGATACAAAGGCTCTGGCGTTCAGGATTACTCCGGCTAAGAACTCCAACAATCCTCTATCTGCGACAAGGGGAGGGGGATTTCCAGGAGCTAAGTTATTCTTCGGGGTGGAAAAAGCGAGTAGTGCAGAATGGCATGTGGTTAAAGGTAGGTATCCAGAGAAATCTTACCCTAAAAAGCGCTACAGCAACTTATTAACTTTGGAAAATTCCTTTGAATTGTTAAACAAGGCCCAGACCCCATGCAAAATGATACAACAAACTAGTAGGGTTTTGGAAGGGGAAAGGGGTGTATGGAAGGAACTGTAGATGAATGAAGAATCCTCACAACCAAAAATGGTAAATTCATCCTTTCCCCCTGTCAAAACCATAGGGCATATACAGTTAAAGGGATTTTTCAATTGTGAATCTATACACAAATCAACGAATGCCTACAGTCCTCCTCATCGCAGGAGGAGAAATGAGAAATCAAGGAAAAGGAAATACCTTATCCCAGCTAAAAGTAATAATGATATTATCCCTGCTCTATCAAAGTCTTCTGAGAAGGTGTATTCTCCGCCTCACAGATGTTCTGGAAAAAATGATAAAAATCTTTCATTAGAATGTGGAAATTATGACCAAAATCATATTAGAATGATAGTGGATGGAAGTTGTATTTTGCGAAACTAGAATGCCTTTGCAGATAGAGGCTTCCTTTGCAAATGAACGGGAATAGGGGCTCACATTGAAGACATAATAGAAGGTCTGACATCTACAATCCTATTCGAGGTAAGTATTTCTATCATGGCTGATAACTTCCTTTTTGTAGATTGCTTATCCAGCAGCCTTAAAGAGAAAATATTAGGAGTAGGTTCCTTGAAATACAGAAACATACCCTTTCATGTTTGTAATTGGTTTCCTTTGTTTAACCCTATAAATGTAATGGATTTCATGGTAGAAAAAGTAGTTTTACTAAGAAATTTACCACTAGAATGTAATCATATTGAGATTCTCAAAAGCATAGGAAATAAAATTGGTGATTTTAAAAGAATCATTAAAACTAAACATAATCAAGCATAGGCTATCCTAATAGTTAATACAAATTATCACAAGAAGTATATCCCCCCCCTTAAGCTTAGTTTTAACTCGAATTCCATATTTATAAATCCAATGTTGCTGGAAGACTTTGTAGAAAACCCAAAGATAGATAACGGATTGTATACTTACAATCAAAAGCATAGTAAAGAAACACTATTATATCCTGATAATAATATAAAGGTAAATTTCTTAGAGGATAAAAGATGTTTTCTTCTTAGGAACATTGCAAAGGAGAGCATAGAAGTGCCATACTCTCATCTAAATGTAATATCCACCTTGATAGAGACTAGCAAATTTTATGATATCCTACTATCTCCTTCACCTACTAAGAAGTTGGACAATGATATCAACAAAAGCTATGTAATAGCCAGCTTGAAAAACAAGATGAAATCAGAAAATAAAAATCAAAATTTACCTGAAAAGGGTTCCAATAATATCATCAAAGATCAACTAGATGTGGAACTTATAGATCAGAGATCATCGCAGGATAAGGATAAAATTGAAATGATTGAACCAGAGGAAGATTTCATTAATGTCCAGCCTTTGAAACATGTATGTTTAGACCCAATAGCCTCTAAAGAGAATGAAGAAAAAAGTAAAGAAGAAGATAATCAGAATATAAAGCTAGGAGAAACTCTTACAGATGAACTTTTGGATATGCTCATGGACGAGATTTGCGATCATGAGGAATTCAAATATCAAAAAGATTCTATAATCAATCTAATACAGAATATTATCCGAGAAGATAATGAGAAAGTGGATTTTATGTCCACTCAACATACTTATCTCACTATCCCTATAAAGGAAGCCTCAGACAATACCCCCTCCGGTCACTTTGGCATGGTATCAAATCAATTAGATTTAGAAAAGAAAGAGCAGAAAGAGGACAAACCTATTTCAGGAAATACAACTATAGTGCAAGAGGAAAGTAAGGATATTTGCAAATCCAAGAATGTGGCCCCTTGCATGACAGCTAAGAATACTCATAGAAATGGGGAGAACCATGCATTCTCTATTCCATTAGAGCTGGAAACACTAAACCTGGACCTTACAGAAGATATAATTGAATCATATGGAAAGGAGCTTATAGATAAGGAAATAACTCAAGTTCAGATTGAACTAGAGCGGAATAGTTCAGATCAGTAGGACAACCCCATCATTAATTCAAATAAAAACTTTACATTGGTTAAGGACTCTATTGAGGGTCTCTTTGGAATTACTAATAAGGAAAGGCAGTTGGGAATAGAAATGAATAGAGGAAGCCTTAGTTCCCCTAATATTAACAAAATTAAGAAGAAAAGAGGTAGGAAATCAGCAACTGAATTAAGAACAATGAATGGTAGTGCGGGCAATCAAAAAAAGATATCTGAAATTCTGCACACAGGGAAGGGGAATTACCTTCCCCAATAGAAATGAAAGTCACTACTTGGAATGTTAGGGGATTAAATGCCCCTAACAAACAGAGATTAATTAAGAGATATCTAAAAAAAATTGAGTCCGAAATAATATTATTACAGGAAACCAAACTCAACAAGGAGGAAAGCACTAAAGTAAGTAAGAAACTTGGCATTTGGAAATCAAAATTCGTAACTTCTACAGGACATTCAAGAGGGTTAGCAGTATTGTGGGACCCCCGTAAAGTTGTAGGCATACCAATTTCTAATAATAGTAATTGGATGGCTTTAGAATTTAAAAGTTTAAAGTCTAATTTAAAATTCTACCTAATCAATGTATACAGACCAATTTCCAACGAAGAAAAAAGGAGAGTTTGGCATGAGATTCACCTTTTCTTAAATAATGCATCAGAATATCTTTTCTTGATTGGAGGAGATTTTAATGCCATCTTAGCTCCTGAAGAAAAATTTGGAGGTACACATTATGTATCTCAAGCTCACAAGGATTTTCGCAACTGGGTTATGGATAATCATCTAATTAGCATAGACACAAATAACGGAATATATACTTGGAATAATAGAAGAGTAGGTTTTAGTTACATCACTGAAAAGCTAGATAGGTTTTCTATTAGGACTAATGCGGAAAACTTTAATCAGCTATATTCTATAGAAATCCTTCCAGAGGCTGGATCGGATCATTTCCCAATTAGGCTTTCTATTATAGAAGATACTAAACCAAAAAAAAATCCATTCAAATTTGAGTTTATGAGGTTCCAAAACCTGAAATTCATTAATCTATTAGAGGACTGGTGGAAACAGATATCAGTTAAAGGATCCAAAATGTACTGCTTAATAGCTAAATTAAAAATCATTAAAAATAAAGCATTGGAATGGAATAAGAACAATTTCAACAACATTTTTGCAGAAAAAATTCAGTTAGAACAAGAGCTTGCTGACCTTAATAATTTAGTAATAGAACATGGGATGAATGATCAAAGTTATTATAAGGAGAAGGAGTTAATTTCTAAATACAATGCCATCCTCCTTAAGGAAGAGATATTTTGGAAACAGAAATCTAGAGAAACTTGGCTCCAGGAAGGAGATAGTAATACAAAATTCTTCCATAACTCCACCAATTTTAAAAGAAGCATTAATAGAATTTCTAAAATTAAGAATCATGAGGGAGATCTCACTGAGGAACCTAATCAAATATCGGAACTTTTCATGAAATTCTATCAATCCCTTCTTAACAACATAGAAGGTACTGATCTAAGAGCACAAAAAGAAATGCATAAAACTATTCCCAAGGTACTTATAGAAGTAGATAATAAGATGATTAATGACAAACTATCCCTTGAGGAGGTGAAAATAGCAGTCTTTCAGTTACATCCGGATAAATCCCCGGGCCCAGATGGGTTCTAGGTAGGATTCTTCCAAAAATGCTGGCAGTTTGTTGGCGAGGAGGTATGGCAAGCAATAGAAGCAATGAGAAATTTGGGATCATTATTAAATGAAATAAACAATACCTTCTTTGCATTAATCCCAAAGAAAAATGAGAGCACGGAGCTAGGGGATTTTAGACCTATATCCCTGTGTAATACAATCTATAAGATACTTTCTAAGTGTTTAGCAAATAGGCTTAAATCTCTCCTTCCCAATATTATATCGAAAGAACAAATAGGGTTTATAGCAAATAGATCGATCTTGGATGGAATTATTATAGCACAGGAAGTAGTTCATACTGCCCAAATAACAAAGGATCCTAGTATGCTTATTAAGCTAGACATCCAAAAAGCATATGATAAAGTAGATTGGAGATTTCTATGCAAATGTATTGAAGCATTTGGATTTTCCAGACAATGGATTAATCTCAAATTTAACTATATCTCCACACCTAAAATTTTGATTTTAATCAATGGAACACTAGAAGGTTTTTTTAGTATATCTAGAGGCATAAGACAAGGAGATCCAATATCCCCTTTCCTCTACGTCATTATGGCAGAAGCGTTAGGTAGATCTATCACTAAGAAACAGATGGAAGGCAAAATCATAGGACTGAAGGCTTCGAAAAACATTCCAAATATTACACATCAGCAGTTTGCGGATGATACAATTCTACCCAACCAAGCTAACAGGAAAGAAGCTAGAGCATTTAAGGACATCTTAAACATGTATATGAAAACTTCAGGTCAAGGGGTCAATCCCTCCAAATCGAAAATATTCTTTATTAACACCTCACTGAAGGTAGAATCAGAGATATGTAATATTATGGGATACAAGATTGGGAAATTCCCGTGCAAATATCTTGGTATTGACCTGGATAAAGGCATCCAATCTTCCAAACTATGGCAGCAAGTTATCACTAAAGTACAAAATAAGAAGAGTTCTTGGAAAGGAAGATGGTTAACGAAAGTAGGTAGGGTGACTATGATAAAATCAATCCTTTCTACCATACCTACGTATCATATGTCTGTACTCCCCCTCCCTATCAGTATCAAAAAGCACTTAGATAAAATACTTAGAGACTTTTACTGGCAAGGCCCATCAGAAGACAAAAAACTTTCTCTCATTAAATGGGAAACCTTATGTAAACCAATCTCGAAGGGGGGTCTAGGCATCAAAAATGTCCTATGGAAAAACCAAGCTCTTGGAGCTAAACTTATCTAGAGAATGTATAAGGAATCTAGTAGCAAATGGGTGTCTATACTACTTCATAAATATATCCTTGATGTGAACCCCCTTAATATCTTCAGATCATGCACTCTTGTCAAAGGCTCCTGGATTTGGAACTTTATTAAAGAATGCAAAGGTATTATAAGCAATGGTCTAACATGGGATATAGGTTTAGGAGATCAAGCACTTTTCTGGGATGATTCATGGGCAGGTCATCCCCCCCTAGACACTCTAGGATTCTCACCAGAGTTTATGGAAGAATGTAAAAGAGTTAAAGGCATTTATCTTAAAGATTATCTATGTAAAAAAGAAGGTTATGAATGGAGTAATTTAGAAGAAATTGGTCCTGTATGGCATGAAAAATAGATCCTTTTCACAATTCTAAAAGATAGAGAAGTTTCACTCAAAAATAGACCAAATATCTTAATTGTGGCTAAATCAAATAAAGGCAACTATTCAGTTAAAGAGGGTTACAATTCTATTATTTGGGAGATGAATATGGATAGCTTAGATATTCCACTAAATCTATGATGGCACAAATCTTGCCTCCCCAAAGCTGGCATTTTTCTTTGGGCAGCTCTGCAACACAGAATTCTTATAGCGGATAGACTTAATAAACTGGGTTTTGAAGGGCCATCTAGATGCCCCCTATGTGAGAACCATTCTGAGGATGTTAATCACATTCTCCTTAATTGACCTTATACTCAGAACTGTTGGAATTGGCTTCATCAAAGCCTAGGCTAGAAGTCAGCTCTTCATTCTAATCTAGTCAGCCACCTCAAAGCTTGGCCTTCTCTCTTTAAAGACAATTTATATAAGGATATATGGTTCATTTCTCCATCTATAGTAGCATGGGAAATTTGGAAAGAAAGAAATAGAAGGATCTTCACAAAACATAAATTATCATGGACTACAATCACCAACAAGATAGAAGCTTCAATAGTAGAAATCATTAACAGTAAGCTCAAAGACAAATTGAGTTATGAGGAGTCCTTTAAAAGTTGGGACAACAAAATTAGAAGAAAGTGGCCTAAATTAGATATCCCCCCCCTTTATGGCAAAGGGGGATCCAAAAGGAAGAGTGACAGAGCCTCCTGCAAGTGGATCCCTCTGAAATAAGGATGGTTTAAACTCAACTTTGACGGGGCATCTAGAGGGAACCCTGGAGTTGCTGGCATTGGGGGGATTATCTGAAATTGGAAATCGGAAGTTATTGCTAAGTTCTCAAGGCCTATCAATCCCACAACTAACAACATGGCCGAATACATAGCGGCACTAGAGGGTCTAAAGCTATGTAATAATCTTAACATCTCCAAATTAATAATTGAAGGTGATTCTCAAATTATAGTAAAGGCCATTCGAACCAAAAAAACACCCAATTGGATCTTAAATTCTAAAGTAGAGGAGATCAATTTAGTGGTGGAGAGCTTCACCAAACTTGAGATTAGGTATACATACAAAGAAGGTAACACAGAGGCAGATATGTTAGCTAATCTTGGAGCTGATGGAGTCATAACCTAGATTTATCATTCTGAGTCAACATGTGAGATTAAATATATATTAGGCAATGGACAAGATTAGGCATATGTGATTTAATTTTAATAAGGATTTTCAATTAAAATACCAAATGACGGTTAGAAATGTAGTGGCTCAGAGTCAGTACATATAAAATTAATCAACATTTGCAATCCTCATTTATTCTTAAGCAGGTTTGGTCAGATAAGGACCCTTTCTAGGACAAATTCAACAAATATTTACTATTCAGCCCTCCCCATTCCTAGTGCTTTCTATGTGTAAGATTAGTGGTTAATATTGTATATAATTTAACTATATAATACCTACTACTTGGTTATCTTATTATTTGCCTACTAATCCCCTCCCTTTCTCTAAGGCACCCCTCTGGAGGAGAGCATGATGTTTAGGCAGGGTTAGTTTATGGTCCTTTTTGCTTTAGTGTTTTAGATCCCTTTTCACCATCCTAGCTAGATTCACCCTTATCTAATTTTTGTTTAGGACTAGGAAACTGTGCTTGGGTTTATATCGTAGGAACAACCAATTGTAAATCATTATGTCTAGTCTAGACTTCTTTAAAGATTTATAAAAGACACTCCGTAATTAGTTGTAGATCAATAGCTATTATCTATAGTAAGTTGAAGCCCCTGCTTTTTAGCATACATAATTCTTTAAGGCAAAGGATTCCTTAAGTTTCTAAGGCCCCAGTATGTTATAAAGAGTGCAGTATGGAGATTAGGAAATTTCCTAGGAACTAAACCTTATGGCTTATCAATAGGCCTTTAATCTTGATTTTGTACTCATTACATCATTAGTAGAAGATATAGAGCTATGATTTTAAAATACCCCTGGTGCTCTATACCTAAGATCAAAGCCTTAGGATACGAGGCCTCTGGTGGAAAGTTTTGGTATCAACAACTTAGAGTAATGATGGTGGGGACAAGGACTTGAAACACTGAAGGCCCGATGGGCAGTGTCTTTATAACCATGATAGATTAAGCCTCCTTTCTAATTCATGATTAATGAGAACTCATTACAAGTTAGCTCTCTCTCTCCCTTTATTCTTCATAATTATTTGGGTATACAGATGTTTTAAGCTTCCTTATGTAAAGTACTTGAAGATTTGCATGAGGAAGACTCTGGGAACATCCAGAAGGTTCGCAGCCACACTTTATATTCAGGATTGCAGCTAGAAGTGGATAATAGGCACAATATGGAGACTAGGATCAGTACTTTCCAGACTAACAGTGATCGAACAATGGAATTTAGGGGTTGTATTAGCCTTAAGAGGTGGAACCAAATCCTCAATCCACTTCTAGATTCCACTAGAAGGGCTATAGAGAAATCCTTTGGTGATCAACACTTTGATATCTCCTTTACGTACAGAACCAATGGGAGTGTGGTAGGGATGTTCATAGCTCTGGCCATCTTTGCCGGCAAAAAAAGAGAAGACATAATCAGTGTGGCAAAGGAAATCTTCATCAAAGAACATTTAGGAGGTCTAGATAAGATGGGTCTACTATGTAGATAATGAGCTCATAGTTCCTTATCCAGAAGTAACCATGAAGATGGATTTATTAGAGCTAGATATGATTCCTCAATCTCAGATAATTGTTATGTTAGCATTTAAGGAAGAAGAGAGTTTTGATGAACATTGGCCGGAAATGGCTAGAAACTTGGACTACTTATTTAGGGAAGTGCTAGATGAAACTTAGGACATTAGCTGGCACCTCAAATACTGGAGGATGGAAGGTTTCACCCTACCAGAAGCATTGGATGATATTGCTCCCCCAAACATCCATATTATGGCGCCAGAAATCACTAGGTGCACGAAGAAGCATAGGAAAGGCTCTGAACACATAGAGAGGATTATTGTGATGATCAAAAGGAAGAATGTGTGGAATCTGATGACCATTCAAAAGAATACAATATAGCACTAATTCCTATAGGATAGTTATTAGCCTTTTACTTTTGTTTTGGGTCAAGTGGCTTTAAGCTAAGTATTAGACTTTCTCAAGACTTATAGATAAAGAGTATTCTCTTAGACTTAACGAAATAGAAAATACATAAGCCTTTATTTTGTGATTATATAAGGTGAAGTAAATCGGATCAGCAGTATTCTATACTTTATACTCTGTTATTATAATACTTTGATATTATAATACTTTAATCATAGTGTTTTGGTAACAAGCTTGGAGAGTATTCCTATTTTGGTTGAACAGTTAGGAATTGCTGTTAACTCCCTTGAATATACTATTTATGTACTATTTCTACATGTCCATTTTGTTAGATAAAAGGTATAAATGGTTTTCATAGATAGTAAGTAGAATCTGTATGATTTAAAATAAATAAAATCAAAAGGTTGTGGCTCGATTTAAGACTTTATAATGATAGCTTTTACTATCATGCTATCCCCAGTTCATCTAAGTTAGGTCACTATATAATTTATACCGGTAGCAGGCTCTCCTAAGGATCTTTACTAAGTAACATTGACCATCATATTGCCAGATAGGAACTAGAAAAGGTTGAGCCCCAGATGGATCGTGGGTCAGAAGTGGATATGTAGAATTAGGAGAGCAAAAATATAGTACATTCTGTATTATTACATCTAAAAAGATTAGCTATTTAATGTAAAAAGTAGTATTAGATATATTATTGTCTTGCTATCCTTTATCCACCTGGTGTTATGCATAGGTGGTTTTTC